>CM076573.1:543947023-544348227 GCA_034641835.2 Pinus albicaulis
GTTATATTCACTTATCTAGGCTTCCAAATCCTATGTTGTTATTTTCCACTTGCCTTGCTAATGCAAAGGTCCTTAGTCAATTGTACTTTGTTGTTGGTTGTCCTTTTCCTCTTGTTGTACCTTCTCCTGGTCATTCTCTTCATCAACATCTGCAACTTGTCAATTTATTCATCTAAATTTGTCCTTGACTATTGAGATTTACTTTCATCTCTTTCTTGCTGATGCATATGTTCCTTGTGCATTAGATTTTTAGAACTCTTAACAAACATTGGATTATATATTTGCTTCATTATTTGTTGCTCATGCCTTGAAATTTACTCCATAACCTTGGTTGGCCTCATGGATTTTCATCTCCATAACCTTGGATACCCAATTTACATATTTGAAACATCCCTCATTAAAAGTAAAATGTTTTGCATTACATTTCACTATTTTGGGGACATTGCAATTGTTTCATTTAAAGTTTCATTGCCATGGAAGCATGGGGATCGTGCCCCAAACCTTGGTGAGCGTTTCACTATGTAACATTGGGTTGTACTCAACATTGGATCAATGTTATGAGTGTTGATGATGCCTTGTAAGAGGGATTTGCCTATTATGGGGGGCTTAAAATCTTATGACAAGGATTTGTCACAAGTGGAGACATCCCCATAATCAAGATTCATTATAGGGGTTGATAGCTCTATATCAAGGATTTGTTACTTGGGTCGGCATGGTTGTAATAAGGAACTAGGGATGTCCCTATATCAATATCCCTATGGAACCCCATATCTAGCAAATGGCCGACTTCATCAAATTACGGGCATTTTCACACCCATTAAACGATTTGAGACAGCTGGGGTATTCTCTATATGGTACCAAAGCCTTCCAGGAGTGGCCACTAATATTTGGAAAGGATTTGTTTGTAACCATTTATGTTCTCTTGGTAATTTAGTGCCCTCACTAACTACTTGTACAACAATATTTTCATGGTATTTAAACAAAACATTAGCCTGGACAACAACTTGACTTGCAAGTTCCATAGTGGGACAAATGACAAGAACAAGAATAGGCAACCTTTTATGACCTTGGAGGAATTGTGACTTCACTATCACCTCAATAGCAGAAAATATAACTGATATTGTCTTGTCGGTGCGAGTTTTAACCTTTGCCTACACATCCTTTCCTTTGAGAATAGATGGAAGATTTGCTTCTTGCACAATGGTCATACGCTCATGTCCCACTGTGTTGGTTTCCTTGAGTGTCAATGGTGAGATATTGTGCTAGTGAAATCTTGATTGGCTCAAATAATTAACATCCCTAGTAACCTTCACACAACTTGTTTTTGGATCTGCTTTTTCAATAGAACTCAACATTGGTTGCTTGTTCCCCACAAGCTTCACTGAATCAAATTCATCATATTCATCTTCAAACTTAGACTCATCTTCGTCATCAATGATATTTAGTGCTTGGATACAAGAGGATTTAGAGCCTCTTTTGCTCAACAAGTCACCTTCTCCTTGGCTGCCTCTTGAGAGACCCCATTACCTCTATAAGCAACACCCCTTTTTCTAATCATTTTGATAATTTTTTTAGGGTTTTTGTGATTTTTCTCACCAATGACCTCCAATTTTTGTAAAAATAATAAATAAAGAAAGTGATGAGATCCTAAGAGTTTAAAATTTAGTGTTTTCAAACGTTGGGAACATATGACATGAATCATATGAAATGTTTATTTCCATTAAGCATGAGGGTAGAATTATTAACTTAAATGGTCTTTAACACAATCCCTCTAGATTTGTCTCTTCAAATGTGAGGGCACCCACTCTCATAAAGGACACGTTGGGTGTTTAAAATTTAGTGTTTTCAAACTTTGGGCACATATGAAATGAATCATATCAAATGTTTATTTCCATTAAGCATGAGGGTATAATGATTAAGTTAAATGGTCTTTAACACAATCCCTTTAGATTTGTCTCTTCAACTATGAGGGCACCCACTCTCATGTTCGCATTTACTGATATTAGCCTTTAATAAAAGATAAGAAAATATAAATTGGACTAATGTATCAATCCATGTCAAAATGATACCCATTCGCCCTCTCACACACTCAATGTGAAAAATTTGTCTCCTAAAGGACATGATTTGGGCAGTATATCAGTTGCCTCAAAAACTTAGGTTCGAGTCAATTCTTCATGCAACATGATACTAAGAAGTTGCTAAGTTGTCTCCTATTATTATGCTAAATTGTTCAGCATCAGTTCAACAATTCTAGATGGCTCTCATGGTGTTGCAATGTTATTTAATCTTACAAGTTGGCATACTTTCTTAGTCCCACAATGCTGAAAAACTTTCCTCAACTATTAATCCTAAAGAAGCCCAATAATGGGTGAACATGGATAGGCCAGCTTGACTTTTCTCACATGTCTTCCATCTCACTTAGACACTTATTTTGGGAACTCTTATACATTTACTATGTCAGTTTACTAAGACCTAAAATAGGCAAAATAAATAACAAGTGTGTGCAAGTAGCAACACACTTGACTAGATTGAACTTGGCCTAGTCTTATGATGGATGTACATTTTAAGGGCTTCTTTCCTAATTCAAAATCACTGAAGATATATAAAGTAACTATTTCATTTGTCCTACAATTCCAATAGTGTACATGGTAAGCTTCTCTGCAAATCTCTTTTTTTGCATATGGTAGGCCTCTGAATAGACTAAGCTTGTACTAGTATAATGCAAACATGACCTGCAAGTCACCACTGTGTTTTAGTTTCTGAACATTGTTGCATTATTGACTGACAAGTGAAGTATCAACCATTGAATAAGTTTAAATCTTTGGAGAAGTCACAATATATATTATAATTTTGTGTTGCAGATTGGCCTCTTGACCAATTTTTTCTAGGAATGCCTCTTATGAAAAAATAAGTTCTTTCCTAATAGGTTATGACCCTCTTGAAAATACTAGGTTCACTAGAACATTGGAAGAAAATATCTAATGAACGCATCATGCTACCACTACAAGCCATTGTAGAAAATAGAAACCAAGGTGAAAAAGGATCTACGACTACATTGTAGACATGTTACAGTGACATTACTTTCTTGAATGTCTATTCTCCAACATCCATAGCATTACCACAAATAATCATAGTTTGTATTTAACTCCAAATAATATACATTCCAATAAGAAGTTTTCAATCATAGTTTTACCTTGTGGCAATGATTTTCCTTATGTCCTGCTCTCATTTTTAGTCAAAAACTAGATTTCCTATATTGATGACATTCCTACTATAATATGACCAACTATCAGACATCTATCTCACTGTAATTCTAGATAAAATGAGAAGTTTACCAAAATAATAAAGAAACTGAAAATGATAGTAGATATTGCAGGTTAAGAAACTAAATAGGTAGTACGCATGATATGCTATTCCATAATTCACTACCTTTCCCATTTATAAAATAGTTTCTACAACAATTCTGTTGCATATTAGTTCTTTATGTTGCTATTTATTGAGATTTTGGCTCACACAGGGATTACAATCAGCCTTTCCACAGGAGATACATATGGATTATGCAATTGGCATACCATTGTTGTTACTGTAACTAACATTTCATGATAAGAAGTTACAGTTGAAACATTGCATTTACTTTTTTTTGGCATACTAATTATTATGTATGGCATATATAATACTAGTTGTCCATTGGGATTCATACGTGACCAAATGAAAAAGTATTTAACTTTTGCTAAATGCAAAAATGTGACATGCTAAGATTAGAGGGATTTTGTGCAAATTATAATGAAAAATAAAAAAGTGAAGGCCTACACCTCCAGTGCAGTGATAGTAGGGTTTCCTATTTATAATCGTCTAGAGGTATTATTATTATTATTTGTTCGTTTCTTTCTGGTTGTTTTTCCCTGGTCAAGGTGTTTCTCAAGTTTGTCAGCTCTAAATGCTAAACACATTGCTTGATGTCTTGCAGTGGAAACACCTCACATCTTAGCATAGGTCCAAGATCTAGTTCTGGTACAATAGTGCAAACTATGGAAAATTTGGTAAGTGCCTGCTACTGAAAGCCTTGCCACTATGACCCAAGTGCTATTTGGCCACAACTAGAAGGTTAGTGCATTGGGAAAAATAGAATGTTGTGTGTGTTGATGCTGCACACAGGGCATCTTTTTGCAATCCCCTTTTCCCATCATGTGCAAGAGTAGTTTCCATCTGCAAGATGCACATAGCATTCTCTTTGCCCAATAAAATAACCTTCTAGTGTTGCATGAGCTTCTAGCCTCTTTAGACTAAGGAACCGTCTATAACTTTGTCACTCTTGGTTTGTAGTTATCCTGTGAGTTTAGTCTGATTGCAAGACTTTTTCCTTAACATTCCTTCTCAACGTTTCTGCCATAACCTTAGAGTTACTCGGGTTTGGGGTTGTTCCCTAGATATATCTTGGGGTCTGGACCAACCTCCTGATCTGCTGGCAACATTTCTATACCTCCAGCAGGTATATCACTTATCATAGGCATTTTTGTTTCTCCAAAATGTTGTTACTCTCGCAGAAGGGTGCATTATAATTTAAGATTCTTTCTCCCACAACTCAACATGTTGTGTGCAATGTGGTGCCTGTTGGGTGATTTCAATGGCTTCTGCAAACTAGTTATTAGACAATGTTTCTAACCTCTTAGGAAGGAGCTACTTAGTGGTGGATGCCTCTCTGAAAATTGCTGGTATTGATTGTTCATTAGTATATTGAAAAATTCATCGTCGGGGATTAATGTTTCAATTTTATCAAGTGTCTCCTATTTCATATTCAACACAAGATGGAATTTGCATGCACTCAGTTCATTGGAGCAAGGATTTCTGGCTTGCCTTGAATATTGAAAACAAGTTACAGAAGCGATCCCTAAAGATGGAGCATCATTGACAAAAATTCAAGCTCCTCTTAGTGGATGTTTTCTAATCCCTCTTCTTCTGCTCCTTCCCCTTGTCATCTTCATTTGTTTACAAGGCATGAAAAAGATACCCATAAGTCTAAATTTTAGCTCAAAATCAATTGTAATGATAGTGGAAATGTTACGAGAATATTATGATTATCACTAATGTTCTGCCCATTCTAATGAGGGATGTCTTAAGCAAAAAGTTCTCAACACATATTTCAGTGGCTGAGCAAAAGGAAGGAGAAGGTTAAAATGATTATAGTCAACAATCCCACTTACATAAGTGGTTGTTGTGGACTTCCCAATCCATGGTGGAAATGCCTCTCCTACTAAGTACGGTAATTCTAACAATTCAAAAAAAAATGGAAAAACAATTCTAAGCCCACAATTAGTCTTAATCATCACTGACTACTTCACTTTAGACAAGGATTCTTTGTTTGTGCAAAACTATTGCATTATAGTTAATGGTAGTGATAAAAATCTTATTTCACAAGATCATGTGACTTTTCTTAATTTCCCTTCAAAATGTTAACCTTGGTCTAAAATTTTAGGGTTGGATGAAGGATAAAAAACCAATGCAAGTTATGAAGGTCCGTCAATTCACTTTTGCTATTGACCACTCTTTGATAGTATTAAGTATGATGACACTCTTGTTCACTGTTGTGGTCTTATTCCTTGCAAGGTTTTATCAACACGATTGCCATGAAAGCTATTATACATTGTCTTGAAACTTCCCTATTTTTGCAGAGAAGTTAGCGTCATGCTAGTGATTAATTTGAAACTGTATTTTAGTGGAAAAATTAACTTTTTTTTGGTGTAATAGTTCATAATTTATTCTAATCTTTTTTTTGCAAGTGTACTAGTCATGATGATAAATGGGTGGTTTACTTCAGAGGGTTCTTAGTTCTTTCTAGATACGCTTTTCATCGAGTGCTTTGGTATTCAGAGGCATTTCAAGAGCCCTTTTCATATCTTACTTGGAGTGGTTTGTGGATATACCTCTCGTTGTTGGGTGTTCCTAGACTAGATCCTAGCAATCTAAAGCATGTATCAGACCCTATTATTCTGTTGGGTGTTCCTAGTAACTTGTTGGTTGTATCAGATCCTAGACCAACGGGTGTTCCTCCTTGGCAACATACATTCCTTAATTGATAGAGAATAACGTGAGGAAAAGGAGACCTTGAACCACATGTATATGCATAACCTTATGTTTGACCATTAGCTTGAGTACAACAGCCTGAAATAGGTCTAGCCTCCTCATCTTAGATATTATCCAGGCTTTACTCAGACAGTGCATTTGATAAATGGGTTTCAACTGACCAACAGTTTACACCCAAAACCGAAATTTGAACTTAGTTCAGGCTAGAAATGGCAAAATTGGATCTTCTAATCATCCAAAAGGTTATAGAATTTCAATATTCTAACTGCCCCATTGCTAGGAAAAGCCAATTATTTGAGTGTAGGAACCTGTTTTTTTTATAAAAAGGCAAGGTTATATAGGTGATAGAAAATTACTTAGTTATATAGGTGGTAGAAAGGTCAAAAAGGAATTTGGCCAGCCCAACTTTAGAAATGGCATCCACAAAACCATGTTGCATTAGTTTAGGTCCTTCAATCTACAAACAACAAAAATGGACTGCTCTAGGGTTTTTTCAAGGTGTTGAATCCATTTATGTACTCAAAATTCGATTTTAAATAAAAAAATTAAGATTTGGCCAAAAACAAATTTGGGGTAGTAAGACAAACTCAAAAATGTAACATTTTTAGATTCCAAAGATTACATTTTTTGGTAGCCACAGTGCATGGGTTGTTTATAGTTGCACACAATCCATGTTATGTCTTACACCCTGAGCTTATCTTAAGGCATACAGACACACCCTATTCTAGTATTGACTATGTGAGTCTCTCTATATATATCATTGAATGTTCTGCTTTAGCTTATCCATCCATCCCTTGATCAATCAATCAATCGATGATGGTGAAAGTTACATCCATTCTCTTGCATTTTTGGTGCATTTAGTTTTTCATTCACCTCTGCAAATTCCATGCTAGCAGTCAAGGGCACAAATGGGAATTGAATCTAAGAAATTTGGAAGGGAAAGGCAAGTTGGCTCATTATGGTCATCCCTACAGAAAGATCAATGCCCCATGTTTCTTTCAACTTCACATAGGTGATCTGTATATAAATCTAACCAACTGGGGAGCTACCCTCATCTCCCTTGCTCTCCTTGATGCTAAAGGTAATGATCCCTAAACCCTACCCTTCAACTGCTTTACCATCATTTACTTAGAGGGAGCTAGCTCATTAAGTATTGGTATTTATGCATTCAGGCCATCTAGAAGACGTACTTCTTGGCTATGATAATATTGCCTCATACATGGTATGTATTTGAATTTTCCTTTGGAAATTAGTACTGCCATCATATGCTAGAATTTTAAGATAAATTTACAGTTTCTACTCACATATTGGAATGGAACTCAAATGTATGTGTTACCATGGGGAATATGATATTGTTTATTAATGCAGAACATGAGCTCCAGTAGACCTTACTTTGGTGCCTTGGTGGGTCATGTAGCCAACCGTATCAAGGATGGAGAATTCACACTAAATGGGAAAACATATCAGCTTCCTAAGAATGATGGCAACAACACACTCCATGGTGAAAATCTACCTTTTCTATTCTACATGCATGTTTTATCCAGCTAACTAGAGCCTTATAATGACCACTACTCAGGAAAAAAATCTCTCTTTTTCTGTATATGTATGTTTTTTTGTGGAGGTCTAGAGCACTACTATTTCAGGTAACATATGTGTAGTTTGGTAATCCAAATGAATGCAGGAGGGCTGAGAGGCTTTGACAATGTCCTGTGGGAAGTGAAGGAGCAGAGAGGCTTTGACATGCATAATTTTATATGAAAAAAAGAGTCTTTGAGCCACAAAGGAGGGATCTAACATAATTTTTTTGATCCCCTACAACTATCAAGTCTTCAGCAAAGGAGGTGTTAAAACAGGTTTGCACTACAACAGAAGATACAAGAAGTACCACTATATTGTATGGTGTTCCTATCAAGCGCTAAGGCCCAGACTTAACCATAAAATTCCCCCCTGTATCAGTCTTAAAATTGGTTTAAATAAATGCCAAAAATGATACACAGGTCGGCTCAAATCTTAATGTCGGCTCCTTAATCAAAAGACACGACTGTTCAGTTCATACACAAACAACTATAAATAACTAGTCATGCTCATCATTTTGGAATGAAAATTCAGTGAAAAATATAGAGAGAATTCAAAGATAAAACAGGAGGCCGAGGAGATTAAAAGGGAGATCATAATTACAACGTTTTGGGCTAGAAGGATATATCTCTTGCAGACTTATTTGCACCTATGGAAATAATTTTTTTCGGAACTAAATTCAAGCCTGAAATTTCGGCCCTAACAGTCCTGTAACTTCGGCCTTTCCAGAAGCTCGAACTTGAGACTATTCTCTGCAACTCAAACCCTTCTAATTCGGACCTGTGGTGAAATATGTGACCTTGCAATAGTCTTGTAATTCAGATCTATAGTGGCAGTTTTGAAGACAAATTCAGACCTGCAGATCTCTATTTTTGGAATAAAATTTCAGAGAAGTCTTGAGAGGAACAGAATTGATTTTATTTTACAGTGAATATATCTAGCAGACCTATTGAATAAAATATATTTCACATGACGTCCATTTGACTTCGTTCAGGAATCGTTGGAAAACGCTCGATGAGCTCTTCGACATGGAAACCTTTGCATCAACTTTTGAAGATATAAGTTGTTCGGGTTTGTAAAATCCATTTGGATCATAAAATGTTAGTTTTTCTTTCAATTCAATAGATCTACATAATATTCTGGCAGGAAATAATTAGTCAGGTTGCCGGGATTAGAAAATTTAACACATTCAAACAGTAGTTGATTAGGAAAATTGTGATGGAAGTTAATATGAAAATATTTTTCCCTAATTTTTGGTCATTTGTCCCTGATACAAAAGAACACCTCTCTTTTTCATGTCATCTGCTTCA
The DNA here is from genome assembly GCA_034641835.2 of Pinus albicaulis. NCBI lineage: Eukaryota > Viridiplantae > Streptophyta > Pinopsida > Pinales > Pinaceae > Pinus > Pinus albicaulis. The sequence continues at coordinate 543,955,990 of CM076573.1, forward strand.
GATTTTTGATGAAAAAGGGCAATATTCCATTATGCTATGAATCATGTCTAGCAATCTGGACATGGTTGGAAGGTCTTGTTGTTGAATGCTTGATTATTTCTTGAATTACCACCATGGAATCTCCAATTACCACCAATTTTTTGACCTTCCTTGCACACAACATAGGACCTTAAAACAATGCTAGGGTTTTAGTAAATTATTGAAAATTATTGTGGTCCTTTAGGGTTGTAAATAGCCACCCCTGCACCTGCCACTCCTAAGTCACTATGGTGACTTTATTTCAAATCAAACTTTATATTCTAGCACTACTGTACTGTCCACAAACTCTAAGTGATAACATTCAAGTGACCATCCTTTTGGAAACGAATCAATGGCTTTTAAATTTTAATTCTTACTAAGAATTTCTTTTAGTTGTCCAAGTCTGTTACTCTGTCTTAATAATCTACTATGGGTGAAATGTTTCGCCATTTTTCATGACCTTGTTATGAGCAACACTTTACATATTGTATGTTGTCTCTGATTTGGAAAGGAAGTGAGTGTTGAAATAAAAGGACACTGAAAATGGAATTTTTTAAGAGACCACTTCCAAGCTTTGGGCATATATGGGACAATATTCCATTATGCTATGAATCCTAATTTATTCCATCACTATGGTGACTTTATTTCACATCAAACTTTATATTCTAGTGCTACTGTACTGTCCACATACTCTAAGTGATAACATTCAAGTGACCATCCTTTTGGAAACGAATCGATGGCTTTTAAATTTTAATGCTTAGTAAGAATTTATTTTAATTGTCCAATTCTGTTACTCTGTCTTAATAATCTACTATGGGTGAAATGTTTTGCCATTTTTCATGACCTTGTTATGAGAAACACTTTACATATTGTATGTTGTCTCTGATTTGGAAAGGAAGTCAATGTTGAAATAAAAGAGCACTGAAAATGGAATTCTTTAAGAGACCACTTTCAAGCTTTGGGCATATATGGGACAAAAGTAACCTTTTATTTGTTTTGCAGGGACTATTTCTTGGTTCTGTTGGAGTAGCCTCAAAATGATTTTGAATATCACTCATATCCTGTTGGTAGCAAATGCATTGGTGCCTGCTTATCCAGGGGATTTTAAATACAAGCAAGTTGAAGGTTAGTGATCCTCCCTTTTGCTGTTTTAAAATATCTTAGTTCTTATTTATCACTTTGTGAGTATGTTGGCTACGGGACGAGATTCAAATTCATTTGGAGTCCATCTTATAGTCCATGATATCGAAATAGTCTCCTTTTACTCTTCTTATTGTATTGGTTTATTTGTCTAAACAGAATCTTTTATGATTTCTATTTGCTTATGACTAGTATCAATGATGTTAAGGAGGGTTTATCTCACTCAGGGTGCCATATGTAAGAAAGTGACCAATTACTCTCTACTTGGTTTTGTTAATGGATTTTTTTGTGTAGACCTGCTTTTTTAATAGAAAAATACATCTCATATATACAAGAATTACAACAGCAGAACAAAAAGCGGAAGGATATATAAAAGGGAGCTTATATTATCTTATTTGTTTCCTTGAAATACATATCCTGGGGAAACCCACTAGGAACTCCCCACATTCCAAGGATAGTACTTAGGGTAAAATAGGATTATTCAAGGCTTGCTACAGCAAAATGTAACACCTTAGTGCAAAGCTTCACTAAGTACTCTAGCTCAAGGGCAACATAGGGATTAGTCACCACTTTCACCTTAGTAGCTTCTCCTCTGTTGTTCTATGGATGGATGTCCCCACAACAGAGGCTATCTCAGAAAATCTTGGACATTAAGTAACCCGAGAATTCTTAGGCTAAATACCTTTCAAGGATTCTACTAAATACACACCAAATTCCAAGGATATTATTCGATAAGGTCGGGCTCCGAGTTAGATGAGGGAAGAAATTCGAAGGATGTATGGCTAAGTCTAGAGGGCTAAGATAGTACTATAAATGCTCAATTAGATCCCAAATACATGATACTTTTAATTTAATGATTGTTGTTATAAATTAGGGTTTAAAATAGACACAATTTACTGCATGAAAAATTTATGAGAACAATAACTTGCTACGGGGAGCCTGGTTGTGCTTGTTTTTCTCATATTCCAGTTCAAAGAGCATTTCCACAATGAAAAAAAGCCTTGTTAGATTGGCCAGAACCTCGGAATAAGCCATATAGCCTATATATATTCGTATCTCTTGTGTGCCATTCATAGAGACCATTTGAGTGGAATGATTCCAAGTTGTTATAAGTAAGGGGAGATTGACCTGTTTAGAGAAGAGGTAGGGCATAGTCAGGTATTGCATGACATTCCTTTTTTGCAAGTCAAAGAGCCTCGAGTAGGTAGCGTTCTGTAAGTCCTCCAAGGTAATAGGAATAATCCCATGGTTGAGCCAAGATCAGTGCTCTGATACCACTATAATATTCTCTAGGGAAAATTGAAAATGAAAACAAACAATTAAAGCACATGCACGCATAAAATTTAAACACATAAGCAGACACCCATAATTCCTCCAAAAATTGCACCTAGCTGAGCCATTTTATTATAATGCAATGGAAGTACAATGAGTATGGTGTGAGTGCACCTAGGCTTGCCAAACGCAAGCTAAACAAGTCCCAGGTGATAAAATGCAATACCTGAATGTTGGAATGTGCTCTCTCTTCTATGACCTGCAATGCGCTAGAAAAATTGTATTGCCTGTCGGAATGAAACTGTTGTTTTACCCTCTTCCAGTGCTAAGAAAATTCCGAGAAAATAATCTCGGACTCCCCTCAAAAAACCCACCAAAAACCAGAAAGGGTTTGGCCTAGTTCTTACCCCTGAAATTGACCCCAATTTCTACATGCTCCTCCACTCATTGGGTATTTCAGCCCTCCTGGAAATAGCACTGTTCTAATTTCTAACAATCCAAAATGATGCTAAATACTGACGAATTTCCGCTCTTGATGACTTGCCAAATTCCCAGCCCAATCGAGCCCCAAATGGCCACCCCCTCAGCTCCACTTGCAGCCCAGAAGTACCACATATGCAGGTGCATGTAGTCCCTGGAATGGTCTCTCTGCTATAGTAAAGGATCCACAAAATTTGGTTGTCCCATCACCCTGAATCTTCAGCAATAAGAGGCTTAATGTTTTCCCGGTAGGCTCAATAAGTTTGATGCTCCCCCACTAGCTTCTCCAAGAAAAGTGTGGTTCTCTCCCATGCCCAGATTGCAGAAGAAAACCACAAAAATTGCCTAATGCAATGCTAGAATTGGCTCACAAATGGTATTGATCTCCCTCCTTGGGTTGGCACTCGAAGGCCACCGAAGGAAGGGGTGAGAAACTTGCTTGAGAATCTTGTGTGTTGAACAGCATTTGCAGACTTGGCTCAACAGCTCAAGCGTGATTGGTAAGTGAGTTTGTCAAAGTGTCAAAAGGTGAAAAATGAGGTGTGCTTCATCTATTTATCCTTGGGCTGCCTCCTCCTCATGTAGGACCCATAAATCAAATTTCTTCATACCAAAAAACACGAATTGCCCAAGGGGTGTGTATTTCCCTCTTGGGTGCCCCCCACAACCCAGTAAGTGTTCGACTTGCCTTTTTCTCCCTAGGTGAGTGTCTTCATTAGCCAAAAATTGGAAGTGGGGTCCTCCAACCCATTTCTCCTAATTTGGAAATCAAAATTATTGAAATTGAGCAAAATTTTATTCTCACCTAGCAATAATGGCTAAGCGGGAATATCACAAATGGCCAGAAACTTGTTTTATTCCAGTTTTCCATCCTGGGATGCTGCCCATAGCCCATTACTTAAAAGTTAAAAATACATTGAAGAAAATTGTTGTAGTCCAACCCAAATGACCCTTTAAGCCACATGTTCTACTCAAAAATCCATCCAATACTTTGTCCTATTTAATCAACAAGCAAGGAGCCCATCAAAGTTTGTAGCAACAGAGAATCCCAAATCAGAATAACAAAACAACTTGTATCTATCTAGAAACCAATCCTAGTGTTTGCTTCTGTCTTTAGTTTGAAATTTTCTCAATAGTTCTATACCTCAATATGGTTGATTGAAAAAGGAAATGTTCATGTATCACATAATTTGCTGACTTTTCCATGGCATTCCAAGCTTCTTCATCAAGTTAGGTTTCAACTCCAGTTGCCCAAATAACAAGGCACTTGATCTTGCTTGTCTTCTCATTATTTTTACCTAAAAAAAACTATAGAACGCATGAAATCACTAATCTGTTTTTCAGAACAAATTAACATGGTAGAACAATGAATTGATCTAGGGAACCCCCCTTCGTGCCGAAGGAGAGCTGGCCTAAAGTGAAGGGAGGTTCTATTGATATAACAGTCGATAGAACGTCCAAGGGTTGCCTCAAAATTTTCAATTTGGACAATTTGGACTTGAGTGCAAATCCAGCAGGTAACAGGATCAAAACTACTTATCCTCAAACAATGCAGGAATTGGACATATGGATAATCTGGTTGTCATCTACTGATTCCTAAGAAATACTAAAGACATGTATTACTGATGGAAACTACTTAAGGGTGACAACATAATTGTTGGAAGTAAATTTACACTCACCCTATGTTTTATGCCCTGGACAGGTTTTAGAAAGCTACACAAGCAAGCTTCTCATTCATGATTGTTGGGCCTCCATTGTTACCTGGGTTGATAGCTGCATCAATTTGTATAGCCATAAGATGAGAAGCCCCATGCACATATTGTGTCAGTTCTACCGTTGAGACAACTCCCATAGTCACAGAGATATTGTCACCACCTAGACTTGACAACAAAATTCACGTTATTAAAGATCATTAACTAGACCAAAGCATCTTCTGATTATGTTCACAGATTTCATAAAGAAATGTAAAAGATATGCAAAGATATTAGCATTAAGGAAATGATATAGGAGAAAACTGTCGTGACATTACAAATTACTAAAAACACTACTTAACAATAATATGACGCAAACATTAACTGCAATCCAACAAGGAACATAAAAATGTCTTCCAGACTAAAAAAAAGAAATTAACATGCAATTAGCCAATTACTGAATTACTACCTTACCCTAATAGAAATTTTGTGCACTAGATGTTGCAATAGAGACTATTTCCAATAGGTGTAAGCCAACACACTCAATTCTATGGAGAAGGACAAAATGATACACATTTCACAGTCCCTATATTTTTTCTAAAAACGTAAAAGAAATTTCTTTACCCTGACAAAAGATAGGATGGCAACCATGATATAAAAGAAAGGGGAAAAAGTGTCATTGTTCCCAAATCACAGCAAGCAATATATTCTTGATGGTAATAATCATCACATAGGAAAATGCAATTGACAAAACTTAGGTTTGCAAAACATGCCAAATGGCAGATTGAGAGAAGGACGAGATCAATTCTCAAATCTGGTGGAGTTTTGACATTAAAACCTTTGATGCTAGATTACCTCCTTACTTTCACTGTTCAGATCTACGCAACCTCAAACAACAAAATGGGTACAACTTTTGGAAAACCTACATGTTTTAGTACATCAAATAATACAACGGATTTCTAGGAAACAGGGCACATTATATATATATATATATATATATATATATATATATATATATATATTCTAAACGCACAAACACACATACATATCAAACAATACAACAGATTTCTAGGAAACAGAGTATATACATATATAGACACACATACACACATACATATCAAACAATACATCAGATTTCTAGGAAACAAGGTACACATATACACACACATCAAAGAATACAAAAGATTTCTACGAAACAGGGCATCTATATATACCCACACATCAAAGGATACAACAAATTTCTACGAAATAGGGCGTCTATATACACACACATACACACACTTGAAAAGGAGATTTATACATAATGCCTATATAGATGGGTGAGAACTTTGAAGTTATAGTATCATTATTCCTAAACTGTATTTTTTCTATATTAGTCTACAAATATTTTTCACCATCTAAGATGTGAGACCCACCCACAACTATTTGAAAAGACAATGAAAATTAAAAAAAAAAATTACTCATCACAAAAGGGGCTTGCAGGTCAGTGAAAGTAGGGCATTATAAATACGCCAACTATGGTTTCACACCCCCATGTCGCATGTTCACTCCTCATGAACTATTTCAAGAAAATTCCACAAATAAAGAAAACAGGTTAATGAAAATTCCTCAAATTCGTTACTGGAATTCATTTGTTTAACCTTATCAAAAAATACCATATTTTTGTGGCTTCTAGTTCTAACTTTTAGAAGCCTTAAATAGTCCCTCTTACCCCCTAAAAATGCAAGGCTTATTTTTCATTTCTATTGGCATATCTCTTTCAGTAACATAGCAGAAATTCATGGAGTTTAGTGATAACTACAGGTTGCAACAAGAGACTTAGGGTGCCATGCACCTTGCTATTTTTCCCCACCACAATCCATCATCCAAAGCAAGAACACAAGTCTAGATATTGTAAGCATGAAGAGAGACCTGGAAGATGAACACCCTTGCTTGGAAGATGACATAAACATGCTTTATGGAAAGCAAAAGTCAAATAAACAATTGACATGAAGAACACCCTACCAGGGAAAATTGTCAAGGAACAATTTATGGTGAGGAGTTATCAAGGGGTGCAATTTTTCCCAGTGGAGGAATGGGCCATATTATCCCATTCACCGAGTTCACCCAGCACCTCTCGGCACACCATGGATTCATCCTTTCGTTCATTACATGCATATGGATGTTATCCGGTCCTGAATGCATAATGTCCTCACAGGGTCTAGATATCCGCTTCGTCCAGCTCCCTCATGTGGAAATCCAAGAAGATGAGGGACAATACATGAAGGTGGAAACCCTTGTATCAAAGTTATTGGATAACTCTAAAGGATTAGCAAGCTGACCTGGTAACATTAACCCCCAACAGATTAAAGCACCGAGGAATGGAAAGGTCAATCCCACCGATGCTAGGCGAATTCCCCTAATTTATCCAGCCGGGCAGCTAACACCCAGGTTGGATGGTTGGATTGGTTGTGCATTAAGATTAATACTCTATGGGAAAAATTACGAAGGCATGAAGAGGTTATAGCAGAGCCCTAGAAGAGTATGAACGTGCATATGCAGAAGCTATAACCACCGAAAACACAAATAAAATAGATGAAGCTCGACTACTTACTAATACTTACTAAGTAGACCACATTAGAACATCCTCTTTATCTATTCATTCCTCAATCCATCAATCCTTACCTCATTCGTTGGTGAAGCCAACGATCCTAGCCATCCATCCCATGAATACCAGTCTATTTTGCTACTTGACTGGTGGGATTTTCACCAATGGCAATATCAATCGAGCCTCTTGGATGAAGGCGAGTAGGTAAAGGCTGAAGGACAATGACAAATTAATATAGTTTACTATAGCAAAATTCAGAGTTCTTGAACATGTTTTCTGCTCCGAATTGTAGCGAAAGCCCCAAATCAAGAGAAGAATATTTCAAATAAAGATCGAAAAAGAGTGAACCCAGATCTGATATAATAAGTTCGGGTTAAAAATCTAGTAGAGTGGATAGAAGAATTGAATGTCAAAGAAGGGTATGGAATCTGTGGCGAAATCATAAAAATTATGAGCAGAGAAGGAGCACCGAACTCTGTCCAGACATGGCAAGGAGAATATTGGTAGGAAAATAAATTTTAATAGGCCGATTTAAATTTTATAGTAGCCACCAAATTAGATTTTAATAGGTAGTCAAATAAATTGCTATGATCGGTTAGATTTTCATCAAGTTTTATTTTTATGTGAGTAAAAATAATGTTAAACTCATTAGAGTATTAATCAAAATTATATTATACTTCTCTAATGTAAGTAAGAATTCTAATTAATCAAAATTATATTATATTTCTCTAATATAAGTAAAAATATTCATATAAAGAGGGAAAATGAATATGAGCTCAGAAATATCTATCAACCTTTAAGGTAGTGAAAATTATCTTTAAATCTATGAATAATGTTATCAATAAATTTAAGTAGGTATAGTTAGTTTCTTATTTTTGAGGAAGTTGATTTAGAGCTTAAAAATGCCCAATTAGAAGGCCTTCACATGTGTTATTAAGAGAGACATGGGATAAATTTTGATTAAAGGATTTAAGGGGTACAATAAGATCAATGTATATCACCTACTCAAATCACCAAGAATATATACAAACCATCCAGAGGACACACTTCTCTAAGCAAAATTATGAAACACCATGGAATAACTCAGATCAAAACTTATAGTCAACAAATAAATAGTTAGAACATAGTGTTTACGTGAACACAATAAAAATAGTACATGTTGGACATAATATCATATACACATGGATCATACATATCCAACTAAATGTGGTAGCTAAAGGCACTTCTTCCTACACATAGTGTCCTAGATGGCTAAGGCAAGGTGTCATCAAACCAATGATACATTCATGAATTACATATAGATCCATATACCTTAGATGAAAAATGATCAATGTGACAGGAATCGTAGGGGTTGAGATGATAGTCAAATTTTAAAATATCCTCCAAAAGCCCATATAGAAAATGGGGTAACATATCCTATGACATCCAAATTGTGATATATGGTGGGAAATCCTTAAAGTATATCTGAAGAAAGTTGTCTCGTTGAGGTCTACGTCAAGAAGAGGTACAATTCCTCACTAATTTGGTATCTCGTTGAGGTCTAGGTCAAGAAGAGGTACAATGCCTCACTAATTTGGTAGTTGAAGAAGTTTAAATCTTGGTTTGTCAATTTGGCCCTAAGTAGGCAGGGAAATATAGAAGGAGGTGACCCCCTTGGAAGAGTCCTAAAAGGGAAGGGCACATAAGGCCTTATATAAATATCTAAATCCAAGTACCTCCCTCATAAAATGTTCTAGACATGTATTTAAAGAATGTAGATAACTACTCGTCCAAATGTTGATAAAGACAATAGAACATCCCTTGAATCTCATAATAAATGGGGGCATAATAAATGGAAACGCTAGTAGATGTTATTAAGAAGAGGAAGGTCATTATGATTCATTTCAACTCGATGCAAATGTAAACCCACTTTGAATGCACCAGGGGAGATATGACGGGCAACATCTGATACTCTTGAGTGTATGTGGTTAAACAAAAAGGCCCCCTTTCATTTGCATGAAGTGTTCCTGATACAAATCCATGTTACAATCAAGGCCCTAAAAATATGAAGTCCAAGTAGATTGAATGTATTGCCTATAAATAACCTCTCTAACAACCTGACACAAACATATAATGATGTCATTTACATTTGAGGTGTAAATCACTTGAATTGTGTTACAACTTTAATCGCTCCCCAACAAAACTGTGCCATGCTTCCTTGTGATGATGCTTCAACCCTATTGGAGAACAACCTCACAATGTAAAAGAAATTTAAGCATGATGTAAATTTAATAGTGCCCCACATTCACCCTTTGGCTCACTACCCATGGCTAATTTGAGGTTATTTCAAGCACTGATGAGGATAATATCATTTTATTTTCTCTTATGTATAGTATTCTACATTGACACAATTGAGTTTGTTTAACAAACAAAATATTTATATTGAGGGTTCACTCCTTGTGCATTAGGGCTAGACAGGCCTTGTATTTATGAGTGATCTATTCATTTCCAACTCCTTAGTCCTTCAAATTTTGCACGTCGTTAGGCCCAATACACCTACCCTTCTACCAGTCTTGTTTTCCTTCACAAGAATAAGACTTGGGGCTCTTCTTTGATAGTCACCTAACAACCCTCCAACTGTACTTGGACTACCATTAATTTTCTCAACCATGGTCAATTATTCTACTAATATAGTGCCCACAACACTGCCCTCATCTAGGGATCTTCGAAATTTCCACCTAATAGTGATTTGAGTCCTCTCAAAATCATTATTTTTGTGTACCAATTTCTTTGTTGTCCAATCTATGAACAAATCTGAACTACTCCTCTTATCACCCTTCTAACACTTTGAATATGCTTGAACTAGGGTCAAAAAACATCCACTAAAAGTTGATTGACTAATTATTTATAGGTTGCTTCAGATATATGTACAAAACTCTCTAGACCATCCCCCAAAATCAACTCCTCTTCATGTCCATCCATTCCTCATAATATGCCACAATTATTCTACCCAATCTTCTACTCAGGTTCCACCTTCCTTTGTATTTTCTATCTTCACACATACTTCTGCAAACCATCTTCCAAATTTGTGGTATATATTGCAGAGAGAAACCTCTCTCCAAGGGTCCCAACCCCTCTTCTTCTACACATATTTGTCACGATCTTAAGGGCATACCTTATGGATTGAACATGTTAAGAAACCTCCTTAACTATGGCATTATACTTCTATTCGAATTGTCTTAGAACAAACCCTATCCAACCATAGCAAAAATAAAAAAATCTTACCTCCATAAGAGACACAACCTAGCTCATATGGACCCATAGATTCTGGGAACTTCTTTAACTGAATTAGGGTTTAAGGGGTTAGGGTTAAGGGTTTAAAGGTTTAGGGTTTAAGGGGTTAGGGGTTAAGGGTTTATAGGTCTAGGGTTTAGGGGGTTAAATGGGTTAGGGGTTTACTAGGGGTTTAGGGGGTTAAATGGGTTAGGGGTTAAGGGTTTAGGGGTTAGGGGTTAAGGGTTTAGAGGTTTATGGTTTAGGGGTTAAATGGGTCCGAGGTTTAGAGGTTTAGGGGGTTAAATCGGTTAGGGGTTGGGAATTAGTGTTTAAGGGGTTAGGGGTTAAGATGATAGTTTCAATGGTCTCTGTTTGTGCACAATAGTTGCTTATTCTTTGCATATCAATGTAAAAATTTTGTAATTATTGTTGCTTGTTGCCATGTCTTCTTTATTTATTAATTTATAGTATTTGTTAGCCATTGCTTTACATTTATTGATGAAAATGTCTATTGCAATCAAACCAAATGTATGTTCAATCTCCATTTTCAAACTCAGCCACAATTTTGTCACATAATTTAAGTCCGGAGAATGGCCATCTGATGAAGTCTTAATAACCAGACTGCACCTCATGACTACTCTAGAAAATCTTAAGTTTGAGTGTCCCAGATTAATGAGAAATTTGGCTCTTATACTCTTGCTCCACCTGACTGTGTCTTGGAAATACCCTTGTTTAGTGCAAAAACATCCTAATATTGTCGACCTTGTCCCTTAACAGACCAAGGAAACATATGTGATTGAGAGGAATGGAAAGCACTACAAAGTTGAAGAGAGTACAAAACACTAAGATGGTTTAAAGGATAAGCTTGAAGAATGTAGCTGTGTTGAAATAACTAAAAGTTTTCCCAAACAAATAGTTGATAATGTGAAACCTTCTTCTGTACCAGTCAAGCAAGACTACATTCATGTGAGAGCAAGAAAAGGCCAAGCGACTGATAGGCATAGCCTGGAAGATAGGGTATGGTTCCCTATTTTTGATGAAATATCTGATCTACATTTTGTCTATTAAAGATTAACCATTTTAACCTTGCTAACAAGGCGTAATTAACCCAATCGTAGGTCCCATTATGTCATGATATATATTAACTATAGATATATATGAGAACGAATAATAAAGACATATATTGATAGAGGTGGCGAGACAAGGGGAGTCACAAAGGGAGAGATGGAGATAAACTGAAGGACATGGGAGAGAAGGAATGGAGAGAGAGAGAGGGAGAGTAGTGACAGAGGTAGAGAAGGGTAATAGAGGGAGATAGTGACACAAATATGGAAGAGGATGATGTTGAGAGGGCTTTCCTAGGGGACTCTGGGAGCAACCCGAAGGTGGTCAGACAAATCTTTTCTAAGTTACAAGTCTGAAGAGAAAAAACTGGTGATGTATATGTGGTTGTTCAACCTGGGCTGTATGGAAAATATTGGCTGCGAGTGTTTACCTTTCCATGTCTTCATGAAAGTAGGTTGTTTGGTCACAGAATAAGATCATGACAACATGTAGGTGATGGTTCTGTAGTAAGTTCTCAACCTTATCTTCAGAATGGCTAACAGAGACGATCAGTTTTGAATACAAGATATAATTTGATGAATTTGGAGATTTATAGTTGAAGAAAAAATTGTGGTGATGTTTGGATGGGTGCTGATTTGTAGGGTTTTCCATTTTTATAATTTTCTTTTTTGTGCTTTCTACCATGCTACCTATTTGCTTTCATGTTTCCCTAGCATTTTAAGTTTTTTGATTTCTATCTCTCTATTGTTTCTTGCCCTATTTGAAATGTCATCCTTATTTGGTAGGTGTTTTCTTCAATATAGTGTGAATATTTTTCCATCACACAACTTCTGTGGGGTTTTTCTACACAAATAGCTTGTAAGGCCCATTCATCAGGGTATTTGATGAAACGAAATGATTATCGATGATCACCAACTAATGGTACCTGCAGAGATTTACTCTAACAATTTTACAGTTTTCTTGTGCCAACAATTATACAACATTTTAACCTCATGAATTAGTCTCCTCTGTTCTCTTAGTTGATTCTATAAGCACTTATTACTGTTGTCAAAGCTTTTACTCTCTAGTCCCATTGAGATATTTCATTTATTTGTGGACATTGATCTATTTTCATTTCATTTCTTCAATTTTTTTGACTGTTATGTGTTTCATTTGGCCAGTTCCTTCTTTCTTACCTATGCTTTTTCTGCTTAAGCGTTCCAACCAGCCAAAGAAACAGGGGTAGCAAGAGCCACGCAGTCCATCCAGAGCCTAGCAGGGGCAGCACAGAGGTAGTAGGAGCCACGCAAGCCCAGTCAGGGCAGCGCAGGGGTAGTGTAAGCCCTTCAGGTGTGACGCAGGCCCTTACTGAGTAGCGCAGAGGTCAATGTAGGCCAGTTAGGCTAACGTAGAGGGATTCAGAGCAACGTATTACTGTTGTTTTTATTTCTCTGTTGGGTGAACCAATTTTGGTGCCCAAGATTGTTGTACTTATATTCTGCATAATAATGAAAACCCTCCAGAGTTAGCTGCACCGATTTTCCCACATTGGGTTTTTTCCGGGGATAGTTGTCCAGAAAATCCATGTGTCACTTTGTCTATGAGCATGTTATTCAGTATTTGATCTGTATATGTAGGTTGCTAGTTGTATTTACTATTTACTTCGCTAATTTATTGAATATTTCAGAAATTAAATTGTAACTTAATTCAAGTAGGAAAAGTAAATCAAGATACTGCAATAGGGTTTCTTAGATTAAGAAATTTTCACATTCCCTAGGTCTAGCCCCATTAGGTCACCTAGGGCAACAATTTCCTAGGAATCTAGCTAGAGGAAAACTTATATCTCCTAGAGACAATTGCGTTTCCAGGTGCCCTTACTCTCCTCAGAACATGGACCAATTCCGACAGTGGAATCTCTGGATACCTCAAGCCCTAGCTCTAGGATCAAGTTTTTCCTAGGTGTTCCCAAGTATAGAACCTACTAGGATCAATTTGACCTATCGAAGTAAAAAAACTTGTCTGATCCTTTCTCATCACTTTATCTAGGATAGGAACATCATTGGTTGCTAAATTCCATCCCCGAACCTGGGTTGGGTCGACTTGGCCCCGTGTGGTCCCATTTGGTGTCAAAGGCCTTTCATCAAGGAACATTTGGGAATCCAAGTTCCCAAAGGATTTTAGGGATTGAGAACTTCCTTCATAAGTCTTATTCTTCTCCCTCAACCCTTCAATCCCCTTCCTCTCTCCCTAGAAGATAATTCCCTTGCTTAAAAGGAAAGCAAGTCCCACTATTTATTTTATCTTAGGGAAAGGGTTTCGAGGGTCACTTCCCACCTATTCATTGACCTATACTCTACAAGTGAATTCCTAAACTACCAGGACTCCACCCATCAGTGAAAGTCCATGAAGAGCAAGGAGCCTTAGCTGTGGTGACAATGGGCTAAGCCTCCATCGTTTCCCTTATCCTAGCAATTGCCCTCTTAGGAACCCCTTTTAGATCCACTACTAGTTTGAGTGGTAACAAGTTGTTCACAATTCCATTTGTGAACAACTCTTTGGTATGCCCACTTTTGCCATACTATAGCTGCAAGATGAGAGGTCCAGGGCTATGGAGGCTACCCTTCTTCTCACTAAATCAATCCTCTACAATATAGTGAACTAGGGCTAGTTGGTTGGCCCACTTGAACGTTACTTTAGTCCTTCAAACTCTGCACATCCTTAGGCCCGATACACCTGCCCTTCTACCAATTTTGTTGTCCTTCACCAGAACAAGAGTCAGGACTCTTCTTTGATAGTAACCTAACAACCCTCCAACTGTACTTAGCCTACCATCAATCTGCCCAACCACAGTCAATTCTTTTTACTGATCTAGGGCCCACAATATTGTCTTCATCTAGGGCTCTTCAAATTTTCCACCTAACAATGGTTTGAGTCCTCTCAAGATCATTGTTCTTGTGTATTGAGAATTCGATCTTTGTTGTCCAATATATGAACAAATATGAACTACTCCTCTTATCATACTTATAAAAATATGTAGATGGCTGAGCTAGGGTCAGAAATCAACCACTAATAGTCCATTTACTAATTTTTTATAGGTTTCTTTAGATCTTTGTCTAAAACTCTATGGAAAATCAACCAAAATCAACTCCTCTGCATGTCAATCCATTCTTCATATGACACATTACTTCTGCATGATCAATATTTTGCTCAGGTTCCACCCTTCTTTGGATCTGTTGTCTCCACACATGCTGAATCTACAAACCATATTCCAGATATGTGGTCTTTATTGTAGAAATAAACCTCGCTCTAAGGGTCACAACCCATCTTCTTCTACACAAATTTGTCGTATTATTAAGGTCATACCTTATGAACTTAACATGCTAGGAAACTGTCCTAACTAGGGCATTATACTTATGTACTTCTAATTGTTGTAGAACAAAACCTATCCACACACAGAAAAAACACGACTCTTGCATCCATAAGAGACTCGACCTAGATCATATGGATCCATAGATTCTGGGCATTTATTTGAATGAATCTTGACATGAAATTCAGATCTCAATTTCGACCCTAAAACTAGGGTTAACTCAGTCAATATTACGCTTGCGTCGACTCCTGTTATGGCTCTAAATTACAGTGCAAGCCCTCCTCCATTTATGTTGGTATTTATCACAGACCTTGCGACCTACTAACCAACACAAGGCAAGATGGTATCAACCCTCTCTTCTATTTCATGTATAAAATCTAACCATTGGGATTCAATTTGATCTTGTAATCATGTACTAAAACAAGATACCGAATCCTTCCTACAATTTGTGGAAACAAAACACAATCGCACAATGACATATAAGTAAGAGAAAAAAGTTATCAATCGCACAACACAAGATGTTTCTGGAGAAGCAACTGCTCAAAACCCTCTATCTCTATTTTGTATTAAGTCAAGGAATCATGAAACAACACAATGCTTAATCTCTCTTAAGATTCTCCAGCACTCTGTTAATTGTCTCCTGCTGATCTAGGAAAAATCGGTCTAGTACTTAGCCAATTCTCAGCCTTCCTTCAGCCTGCCTTGCACACACAATTCCTATGGAATTATCTCCATATTAATTAGGAAAATCAACCTTCCTTGATTGTGCAATCCATCATGGCATCCCAATGACTTTATAATTGCACGTGGGAAATTTTCTATAAATACAACTGATAGTTATGTTCCTCTGAATTGTGTTACAATAAGGATCAAGGGTATTTTTATTATTTGAAATAGTATAAAACCCTAAAAAACCAAAACCCTATCCTGAGGAGATGTAACACTAAGAGTTTATGGGCCCCGTTGGGGTAGGTTGGGCAGCCAACTTTTCAGGGTCGTAACTTGGTCATATGATCTTCATTTGACGCACATGATACCTCGTTAGAATGATCTCTCTGAGGACTACAACTACTAATATGATTTCTACGAAATCACCAAACCTTTCATGCCCAAAAAACATCATTTGGGGCCTCAAAATGGCTTCGAAAGTTCAGGACCCGAAAAACTAACAAAAATAGTAATTTGTGCTATAATTAATGGAACTGAAAAACTGAAAGAGACAATGGCGAGAGCCCAAGTGGAATAGGTGGGTGGCCACCAATATCCACCTCGATCACCTTAAGTTGAATTTCTTGAGCTAACTCAATCATCATGACTTAGTTAATTGACACAAGTTGTTCTGAGACGAAATTACAATTTATTGTCCAATTTATTTAAGGGAAAAATAAATTAGACGCCTCACATTCTTCACTCCTGGTACATAAAAATTCCTCACCAGTGTGGGTGCATTTTTTTTTGTCCTTTCTAGTCTCCAATTTGGCTATTTCTTGTTGCAAATTTCAACACTCCCTCTCAACAAGAAAGGAATTCAATCTATCCCCATCCGATACCTTTGGAATGTTCTACATGCTACACTTCTCTAGTGTTGTTTGCACCTGCAACTCCTAAAATCGAATAGCCTCCGAACAACTGAATTAGTATAATGCATCTGTCATCAGAGTCTTATGACTACTGCTAGCTACTGGACCTATCTAGTACTGGATTCTTCGCACTGTTGCTGACATCTACATCCGTGCCCTTTGAACTATTGCTAACTCTATTTGTGCTCCAGTATTTGACATCTGTCACTATGATTTCTGTCTTGCTGACATCTGACTACATCAATATAACTGATCCTTCCTACTACTAGTGTACTGTGGGCTCCTCGTATCTAGGTTCGATCCATGAGACACGCCATCTCAATGGACCTTGCCCAAATTTCTTATCTTGGGATTATGTCTACACATAACCCCACCTTACACCTCAAGGTATGGCTGCTCCCTCTTCCCATCTGGCTCGAAATTTCCCCCTCATGGAGGTCTCTTCTTAAGTGGACGCTTCCTCTTGGTCTCCTCTCTACTTCTCCAATTGTGGCAGCTACTCCACAACCTTCTGAGACTGCTTCTCATGAGGATATATGTTGAGAGGTAATTTATGCTCCCTCTAAATCACCAAGTCTCTAACTTCTGCCTTTCTACTCAAAGCTTTGCATGCATCTAGTACCTCAAGTGCATATAGGTTCTTGACTCGTGCATAGTGTAATTGTCCCGAAGTTACAAAAAGTTTCTAAAAAAGAGTTGATTTTAAATCGATGACATCTCCCTCATCCGAGCTCTGATTTGACCGATTATTTTTCCATTTGGGTAGATTTTCGCAAGGAATCCAAATATTCTATTTTTTTTCAGAAATTTTACACCAAAATATTCAAATATTCTCTACAAACTCGCCGCCCAAAAAAGAACCTGCTCTGATACCTTGTAGAAAATCTAACCAACGAGATTCAATCTGATCTTGTAATCTACTAAAACAAGATACTGAATCCTTCCTACATTTTACGGAAACAAAACACAATCGCACAATCATATATAAGTAAGAGAAATAAATTATCAATCGCACAACAACATGATGTATTTTGGGAATGCAACTAATCAAAAGCCCTCTATCTCTATTGTGTATTAAGTCAAGGAATCATGAAACAATACAATGCTTAATAGCTCATGATATTCTCCAGCACTCTGTCAATTGTCTCCCATTGATCTAGGCAAACTCGATCTAGTACTTAGCCAATTATCATCCTTACTTCAGCTTGCCTTACTCATGCAATTACTAGGGAATTAACTCCTTATTAATTAGGAAAATCAGTCTTCCTTGATTGCGCAATCCATCATGGCATCCCATTGACTTTATAATTGCACATAGGAAACTTTCTCTGAATAAAACTGATAGTTATGTTCCCTTTAACCTCTGTCTCAACTAGGTATTCCTCGAAACTGACATGCATGCAACTATTAATAGTGAATTATCAGTTATCTGATTGATCACTCATTGTGAATTAAATCTAATTTAATTCACTGGACCTCTCACTAGCTCATCCACTTAGTTAGAACTAGTTAAACTGATTTTAACTCATTTAATTCAGTTAATTACACTTGCACCCCACTAATGCATCAACTTCAAATGGATCCCAAAAATATTAGAATACCTCTAGATGCCTCATATTAGACCCTCAACTCGAATTTCTTGAGCTAACTCGTTCATCATGACTTAATTAACTAACACAAGTTGTTATGAGATGAAATTTCAATTTATTGTCCAATTTATTTAAGGGAAAAATAAATTAGACACCCCACATTCCTCACTCCTGGTGCATCAAAATTCCTTACCAGTGTGGGTGCATTTTCTTTTGTCCTTTATGTTTTCCAATCTCACTGTTTCTTATTGCAAATTTCTACATTTCAGAATTTGATGATGCCTTCACACAAAGACACCATTGAAATCACATGCCCAGTTTCTCATGAGAAACCTCTCTTAAGCTTGATATGCCAGAATAGAACCAACAATATTCCATCCTACTTCCTAGTGCAAACTGACCATTAAGATATGCAACATTATTTTGAACCCTCACATGATGATCTTGCTCTTGGAGGATGATCATGACCTCCCTTTAACAACCCTTACTTGGCCCTCGTAATCGACCTACTTTAGGACTACATCTCTCTTCACCCCCTTGATGTGCCAGATAGTGGGAATACATGTCAAACATGCTAAGATGTGCCAAGTGATAAGGCGTGCCAAGATGTGCAAGGGTGTGTTAATGCGTGTCAGGGACTTTCAAGACAAAAAATGGGAGAAAAAAAGTTAAACTACAAGGAAATGAACACATAAGAGGGTTAATAAGTCATCAATTTACCTTTTCCAAGAGGGGCATGCTAGGCACACTAACACTAGGCAGCAATAGGTTCAAAGTGCAAAGTCTTAGTTCATTCTAAGTGCCAAGTATTCCTTTGTTGCTTCTCATCTACTTTCCAACAATTGATCATCACAAATAAATTTAATATTAAACCATGCTAAATCATACCAAGGCATCTCAACGTATTCCATACATGCTAAGACTTTCCAAGTGCCAATATGTGTCAGGGACTAGTGTTATGCATGTTATGAAGTGGAAAGGAATGTTGAAGAGTGCTAACGTGTGCTAGAGAGTGATAATGCATGTTGATGAGTGTTAAGGAGTACTAGGAAAAAACATTAAGGGAGCACTAGGTAAAAATTCATGGAAGTTAATGAATATGAGGAACGTGTACTGCCAGAGACTAGTGTTAATGGTCAGTCTTAGTTGTCATGCCAAGGAGGGAGTGACAAGGTATGTTAAGCATTGGTAAGGCATGCTAGGGAATATCAAGGCATGTTAAGAATTCCCAAAGTGTGCTTGAGAGTTCCAGGGTGTGCTAATTATATCATGTGCCAATTAATAGTGCCAAGATATGCCAATAAATGCTAGGTGCTAAGGATGTGGTGCAAGGTATATCAATATGTGTCAAGGCAACAAAAAGGAAGAACCAATAAGAGGGTTAATAAGTCAGGACTTTATCTTTTTGAAAAGGGGCATGCTAGGAACACTAATAATAGGTCCCAATACATGCCAAATGGCATTGTGTGCCAAGTGCTAATGTATGTCAATGCATTCAACCAAGGTGTTCCAGGGCATGCTAGGGACTATATGCAGCATGCCAACACATGCTAGGAGAGTTCCATTTTGTGCTAGTGCATGCCACCATGTGCTTGGGCATCAATGTCATCACAAGATGTTCTAGGTACAAAGATGTTCCAAGACATGTGGGGTAATAAGAAATGTTAGTGTGTGCCAAAGCATTAATTTAAGGTGTGCCCAGATTGTTGAGGATTGTTAGGTCTTTCTCATTAATAGAATTTACAGAGCTCGATTATGTATTAAATAATATGTTTCCTACACACAATAGTGGAACTTTATCTAAATGGAATTTGCTAGATAATAAACTTAATAGATATGAATCATGTGTTGACTCATAGGAAATCTCTATTCGACTAGTCATTACTTGAGGGAAATGATACACGCTTATTACTTCTTAAAAAATTGACTGACCCTAACCACTATGGCCTTGGACATATTATAAAAAATGCTCAACAATAATGGTATTAAATCGTTATCTTTTGACAAAAAATATATTAACAGGCACATAGCGTCATCAAAAAATCATTGGAATGATCAATGATGAAAAACATTTTTTGATCATCACCAAAACTAACAAAAAGAGCATTGGTGAGGGTCATTAAAATTTCGTCACTAGAAGTGTCACCAAAGAGAGAATTAGTGATGGGCCTTTAACGACCCTCACCAAAAGTGAAATGTATTTAGTGATGGACCATAAAGGACCATCACTATATACACTTACAGTGACAGTTTTTAGTGATCAATGATGACAGACATTTTTTGACCGTCACCAAAAGTAACAAAAAGAGCATCGTTGAGGGTCATTAAAAGTTCGTCACTAGAAGTGTCACCAAAGAGATAATTAGTGATGGGCCTTTAACAACCCTCACCAAAAGTTTCATTGAAAATGCCTTTGGTGACGAACCATAAAGGACCATCACTATATACACTTACAGTGACGATTTTTTAATGACCGTCACCATATGTGACATTGGTGACGGACCTTAAAGGTCCGTCACAAGCATGACCCTCACCAATGTGCTTTTTTCTTGTAGTTTATTATGAAACATTCCTTAATTTTGGTAGAAAATTTTGGAAAGATTCACCTCCTCCTTCCACTATCCATGATTTCATATCTCAAATTCTATGTGGAAGAGAAAGCGATGAATTATTTTATGAAAAGAAATGTGTTGGTGGTAAAAAATGCGATGATTGTGGAAATTTGACTAAATTTAAAAACAAATATCATACTGATATAAATGATCAATCATTGTCCAATATGAAAGTGAAATGGAAGAGATATGAATATATCCATACATCGATTCAAGGTTCAAATAGTGCTAAAATAATTGAATTACAAGAAGAAGAAATTTTTGTGATAGATTTTTTGAGAATTTTTGAGGCGGAAATTTATAAGTACACCAAGAATTTCCATAGAGCTCGATGGTAGGACTTACAAGTCAAAAAATCCCGTGAATTTTTTCCACCAAGGACCATTTTGTCAGTAATTGATTTTGCAGAAAACTATACATTTGTTCCACAAAAAGAAATTCAGAGTGTATACTATAACTCTGACCAAGTCTCCATGCTCGTCCATATTCTATATAGACATGCTAAACAAAATGTTTATCATATAGAAAGAACCAGTGAAAATCGACATGTTATTAAAGAATATCACTTTTATATCAGTGACAATCATACACATGATACATATTTTGTACAACACTATTTTGAAAATATTTACGACTCCTTGAAAATTGATGGCCGCCTCGATGTGGTTGGCTAGCATCTTGCTCACCTTGAGACTATTGAGAACCAGAATGACCCTACTGAGAACTAGAACGAACACTGATTGGTTGAGAACCAACATGACCATCTGTTGATTGGCCTCTAGGGGAATACATATCACCACCTTCACGCAATCCGCGAGCACTTATTGATGGCCCTCCAAGGGAATGTGAACCACCACCAACCTCACGAGATGAGAGAGAAGCTTCATAAAAAAATATGAAATTAAAATCAATTCAAAAATAAATTTGTACATATAAATAAATGTACATATTCATTGATTAAATTGCGCAAACCATACCACGATTGTGTAAACCATGGGAATGCTCCATTGATGGAGTAGACACCCTTGTCCTCTTAGCTCCTAAAAAATAAAAAATGAAACTTATTAATAACTAATTTAACTCACAAAATTGATAAAAAATCAATTTGATATGTACACACATGTATGTATATGTATGGAGATTTAATATTATATTTAAATACCATGAACATCCCTCGATCCTTGATTCCCCTCTCTCGTAGAGATATGGGATTCTATTGATCTTCATTGTTCATCCTCTATGATATATATATCTATAGTGGAAAATTACAATTAATTTTTTAAATTAAGATTTAAAATAAATTCAAAATAAATTGTAGAAAATTAATGTAATGTAGTGTACACAAATTATGTAAAACACAAATTTCAAAGCACTAATTGATGTGTGAAACTCAATTTAAGAAAAAAAAATTATACTGACCAAATTGCGCTTGACATGGTAGGATCACACTTGGTATAAAATTGAAAAAAATACATGGTCATTAAAAAGAAGCCTGAAACTCCATTTAAACAAAAAATCGTTGAAGTCCTCACATTTTAATTTTATAAAAATGTGAAGTTCACCAAGTTGCGCTTTACATGGTGTGGTGGGAGCACACTTGGTATATAATTCAAAAAAACACATGGTCATTAAAAAAGATGAATTTATAAGTACAAAACACACACATATTGAAGATATGTTACAATTTCCATCAATAAATTTTGAAGGAGAGCATCTGAACACTAATTCATCTTTGAGAGATGAATCTTGAACTTTTGAAGAAAAGTGTCTCAAAACTAATTCATATTTTAGAGATGAATATTGCATTGGGATTTCCCCATATAATTCTAATTCATATATTAATTCATATTTGATAGATGAACCTTGAATTGGCATTGCCCCACGCAATAGATCAACAAACATCTTATTCACATCTGTACAATATCTTATACTAAAAATTTGAAATTGGCTAACAATATTGTATTATTTATGTTACCTATATACTATTGTAAGAATTATTCCAGGGCCCCCTTCAATGGCTACATTATATCATTACAAAGATTATTATAAGAATCATAAATTCCATATAGTCACTTTTGTCTCACTAGTCTTCACCAGCACTCATAACCACTATAGAATATTACAAACACTGCTCTTTCTTCACCATCTTATCTTCGAGTTTTCACTTCAACTCCATTTAAAACATAAACTCCTTTGACCATCTTTGAAAAAATTTGTATAATTGACGCTTCTCTATCTCCCGAATGACAATTTCGATACTAGACCACCATATGGACAAACTCCCATCTATCAAAATGCAACAAGCTAGACTTTTGATAGTTGTGTAGGTGAGCTCACTTGGTACTGAGTATATCCAACAGTCAATTATGAAACTGAACTTTATACACACATGGATATCATAAAATAACCTATAAATGATTCTCTTCAAGCCTGTAGCACAACAAGACCCATCAACATATAACATACTCACACAATCAAACTAGCGATACGTTCTCTGAGCATCGAAGAACATTGAGAACCGTTATTTTAAATTGTGTTAATATATTCTATACGTTCATATACTATATTTTTTTCACATGAAATAAATATGAAATATAAATTTATTGAAACAAACTGAAGCTACATGCATACAACCACCCAATCATGTAGCAAACAATGACTCTAGAAATCGTCAACACTCGAAAATATTTCCTCCCAGATGTGAAGATATCCCAAGCATTGTTGCAGATGGACATGGAGCCCATAAAGCACTAGACAAGTGAAGTTTTTCTCTACCCTACGTATATGCAACCTTGGATTGATAGCTTTTAATATTGAAAAACACCCATATTTTCTAGAACATGATGTAGAGTGCTTGTAGATGTGATAGCCACTCTAGGCTTAAGATATGTGATCCGTTTGCAGTGAATGCGTGATCCCAACAATGATCACACGGGAGACCCAATGTATTCATCCTCTCCATTACGCAAAGAATGAGATGGGTCTCTATAACGTTCTCCACCGAGAAATGTCGTGGATGACATAATTTCTAGCGACGCAAATATTTGTGAAACAGAGGGGTGGATTTTCCTTGGTCACTCCACTTTGGATGAAACAGAGTTAACGTACAATGAATTTCTCCTTCTCTAGGTGGCCTTTCTCACATGCATTGATACAAACTCTTCATAGAAATAAGATTTTATTAAATTTGGAGACGAGGAGTTGTTGTAGTTAATGTTTCAACCAGTTATGACAATATCACTAAGAATGAATCACATAGACTAGGACTAGAACACCTCGAACGATTCCCCTTCTACCATATGATTTCACTCTCCAACATTTTTTATCCTCGCCACATTTTTATCATGTTTTGGAAGTGGGATCAACAATCAGTCGATCCATTGCAAGAAAAATCAAATTATGGACTCACGTTGTCATGATATGTTTGGTGATTTGATTATGCTCACCAATGAACTCAAACTTGATTAATGGATTACACATATAAATCTGCGCTGATGAATGGGGATACCTACCGCAATAATATCCTAAGATAGACAACTTAAATACTTAATCAATTAGATGCTTCTGAGATATGTGCTCTAGCGAATAGATCTACTCACAAGCTTCATGCATCTGGCTCAACACGATTTGATAGTCCGCACATAACATCAAATCTTCTCACAGAAAGAAAAATGTAATATTTTCTTACACACAAAAATCCCCACACACGTAGACTGGTCAATGTACAAAGGTTTAGCTCTCATGTGTGTCACATTTTCATGGCCCTCCCATAAGGGATTAAGCCAGAATAATATTTAATACGAAGTAAGAAATTAGAGGAGAAAACATGTTGCACAAATTACTCTCAAAACTATTTGTATGTCACATTCAATGCCAAATTATAAGCCACATAAATAGTGCTAATGAGATCCAACATATTCCAAAGAAGGAGAATATTGTTGAGAAAATCTCTCAACAAATCTCCAACAACCAAAAAACTAATCTTACCTACATACTATTGTAAGCATTATTCCAAGTTTGAGAAGCAAAAAAAACATAACTCCATGATTAACAATCCAATTTATGTATTCACAGTCTCAACTATAGAAACCTAAAAACTATAATCATAGCATGCTACGAAATGAGCATTCATGATAAATTTTGATTAATTAAAAATTTGGGCATTAACATAAAACGGAGATCAACTGAAATTTATTTCTTAAAAACTACAACGACAAACATGTCATTCCGAAATATTTTAGCATTAATCACAAACTCAAAACTTGTTCTAGGTTAGCAATGTTTAATAGAAATAGATCATTCCTTGACCGCCTATCCAAAAAAGCATGTGAATTACACTTAAAGCTAGCTACAACATTTGAATTTTATTTTTTATTATATTTATATATAAAAGATTAAATATAATGGGATAAATATAGATTATAAAATCATAAAGTAAAATGGGTAAAAGGTTGAGAAGTGATTTTATTATAAATGGTTAATAAAAATAACTTGGACTACCTCCAAAAAAAAGTGACTTATATATATTTCTTCATATGGACACTCTAATTATAAGAGGAGACTAAAAAAACACCATAAAGCAAGTTTACATTCTATCAATCCCCGAGTTAAGAGTCCACTCCAATCAGTTTGCCAAAGTAGATGGTATGGAATAGGAATTTATACTAAATATAATTTAAACACTTGTGCATCCCACTAGAACTTTGTTAAGCGATTTGAGTGTGTCGTTTTGACAATGTTCCTCCATAATCAGTTGGTTAGAAACCACTTTGGCAATTTTGATTTATCACAAGCTTTACCTCCAATCCACCAAAGGTGAACTAGATTAATAAAATGAATATTACTAGTTATTTTTTTAATTAATTCAATACTGATTTTCTCAACATCAATTATGAGATGTAAAAAATCATGTAGAAAAATATATATTAAAATCTATATAAAAATGAAAATTTTCACAAAATAATTTAAATAATTTTTTATTAATAATTAATATTATATACAAAACAAAATTATATATATATATATATATATATATATATATATATATATATATATATATATATATATATTATTTTATTTTATTAATAGTTAATATTATATAAAAATTAAAATTATATGGAATGAAAATACTATATAAAAATGGAAATTTTCACAAAATTTAAATATTTTTTATTAATAAGTAATATTATAAATAAATTAAAATTATATAATATTTTATTTTATTTTAGTAATAATTAATATTATATAAAAATAAAAATTGTATAATATTTTTATTAAAATTATATTAGTTAAAAATAATATAATTATTTGTATAATGGATTGGAGTTACCCACAAATACATAATATTATGTTGTGGATGATTTTATAGTTATTATTATCCAGTATAGATAATATTTGCGATCATCATCCATAAGGTACATGTGTAGAAAGTATAAAAACATATGTATATCAATGGATTCAATCTGATCAAGCAATGTACTAAAGCAAGATACTGAATCCTTCTACAAATCAATTGCAGAAAATAAACATGATTGTCAATCACAACATGTAAAGAATGAAACAAATCAAACCACAACACAAATATTTTCCCATGGAAAACTTGCTTCTCAAAACCCCTCTATCTTCTATTGTATATTCACCAAGGAATCATGAAACAATTACAATGCACTCTTCTCACAAGAGTCTTCTACACTCTATCTATCGTCTCACCCTGATCCAGACAAATTTGGTCCAACACTTAGGCAATTTTCAGCCTCTGCTCAGCCTGCCTTGCTCATGCAATCCCTGTGGAATGCAATCCCTATTCTTTAGGAATTTTAGCCTTCCTTGACTGCGCAAGTATCATGGGAAATCATGTGGTGTTTTAACTGCATCTAGGCAATTTGCTAATTATACAACCAATAGTTAACATCCCTTTAACCTCTGTCTCAACTGGGTCTCCACTAGAACTAACATGCATGCAACTATTAATAGTAAATCATTGGCCACTTGACAGATCACTGCATGTGAATTAAATCTGATTTAATTCACTTGACCTCTCACTAGTGCAACACCAGTTACAACTAGCTAGACTGACTTTAACTCACTTAACTAAGTTAACCGATTTCTCATGCATTAAACTCATGCACTTAACTGCAACTTGAACCCTAAAACACAGAGAATCATTCTGCATGCCTCACCAACCACCCTCAACTCGAAATTCATGAGCTAAATTATTATGTCATACTCAGTTAACTATCACAAATGTTTATGAGATAAGATTACAATTTATTGTCCAATTTAATTAAGGGAAAATTAAATTAGACACATTTCCAATTTATTTAAATAAATTTAATTGCACACTAATGTATCGCTAGGACCCATCACTACATGACCTGTGATCTCACACTAGTGTGTGTGCTATCATGTTGTTTCTGGATGCCAATTTCACTGTTTTTTGTTGCAAATTTCAACACTCCCTCTCAACAAGAAAGGAATCAATCTGTCTCGATCTGGTACCTTGGAATATCATTTCATGCACAAATTCACCTCTTTCATGCAACATGCAACTCTTGCATGCAACAATTCTCTAGTGTTGTTCGTACATGCAACACTTCTCCAATTTTTCTCGTACATGCAACACTTCTGAAACTGAATAGCCTCCAAAAAAATGAATCAGTATAATGCATCTGTCATCAGTCTTCTAACTACTGCTAGCTACTACACATGTCTACTAGACTCTCTGTGCTGTTGACATATGCATCCATGCACTCTACACTGTTGCCAACTCTGTTCTGCGCTCCAATATCTAACACCTGTCACTATGATTTCTGTCTTCCTGACATATAACTGCATCAATCTAACTGATCCTGCCACTACTATACTGTGGGCTCCTCATAGCCAGGTTCGATCCATGAGACACGCCATCTCTAGGACCCTTCCAAATTTCTTCTTGGTATTAATTCTACACATCGCCCCACCTCACACCTGGAGGTATAGCTGCATGTACTCCCTCTACCCTTCTGGCTCAAAATTTCCCCCTCGTGGAGGTCTCTGCATGAGTGGTTTTTGCCACTCCATGATCCCCATCTTATGGCTGCTCCACATCTTGGGGTTCATCCTTAGGA
Organism: Pinus albicaulis; assembly: GCA_034641835.2. Lineage (NCBI taxonomy): Eukaryota > Viridiplantae > Streptophyta > Pinopsida > Pinales > Pinaceae > Pinus > Pinus albicaulis. Next base: position 543,983,731 of record CM076573.1, read on the forward strand.
ACCAAGAGTTCCTCTTTTGCATGCAAATCAAGCTCCCTCTTAAGGGACAATCGCATGGATTTCTCACACTTCCCCATGGTACATGCCTTGCATGTGTCTATCTGCACAATATTACCCTTTGGAAGCCCCGTAGAAATCTGTTGCATGAGTTTCAAAGCTCCATGGTGTAGATCGCTCAATCTCTTATGCCATAACTCACCCTCATCCCGACTCACCACTTTGTCTGTCGTACCCATCAATTTTGTGCAACCATCTACATCAAGTTTATAGAGATTATTCACAGGAATCTCAATATTCTTGGCTTGTCCTATGGCTTTGTGTCGAATGAAATGTTTCCCTTCACTGAAAACCACATCATAACTTCTATCCCCCAACATTGTGAATGAAACTAAATTTTTCTTCAAGCCCGATACATGAATTACATCTTTTAATAAGAAGGGTTTACCTGACTATCTCTAGAAGGTAACTGTACCAATCCTAGTAGCATTGTACCACCCATCATCTCCCATTTCAATATTCATCTGGAGGTCCTTCTCCTCCAAGCTACTGAAAATTTCTTTTTCTCCCACCATGTGGAAATATGCACCTCTATCCAAGTACCACACTAATCCCATCGCATATGTGATCAGGAGATCAAGTCTCTTGAAGAAAAATGCTCAAAAATGAAGTTGCTCAGAATTTCTCTCAAACAGATCGACTGGAAAGTGCTCGTCGATACAATCCCAACGCCGTGAACGGCACTCAAATCCAATGTCGTATGAAGAAGTTGTTGCACTTTAAAATTGCCCAATAACCTTCAATTTTGAAAGGAAATTTTTTAATTCTATGTGTGGAAATTTTTATTTATTTATTTTAATTAAAATTATATTAATGTTTTATATATATATATATATATATAAATATTTAATATTTTATTTGATTTTAAAAATCATATATTATATTAAAGTTATATATATATAAATTAAATATTAAAATTTTTTAATTAAATTAATTAAAATACCACATATTAGTTTTTAAAAAAAAACTATGTTATAACAAAGGTGTTATATGTTACGTACATGGAAAATGTTTTAAGTATATGATACGTTCATATTTTAAAGTTTAACGTATGTTATAAAATGTCAAAGGTTAATATAAGTGGCAACGTGTAATTCAAAAGGCACGTCGGTGTGCTTTTAATGGTGGCTACGTGGAGCGGAAAACGTGTTTTTGAAACACGTGTTGTTGCGGATTAAACAAGCGGGGTTTTAAAAACGTGATTTCAAAGGTGGAGCGAATTTGTTAAATAAACAGATATGTAACATTTATATGTAACCGTTGCCATGTGAACTGCACGATATTTTCGGCGGATGTTTGCCACGGTTTCCAAAAACCGTTTGACTTAGCATAAAACGTGGCGGGTTCGGTGGTGCATGTGACCACGGTTTCCCCAACATTAAACTTAACTGCCCACCAAAATTGGAGCGCCCGCCAAATTCAGAGCCATTTCCTAATTTGTCGGAGTTATCTGGCAGTTACCCAGATTTGGTGGAGCTTTTAAAGGGCAAATTTCAGTTAGCCATAACTTTGGCTAGGAGAAGCCTTTTGATACGAATTTTTTTTTGATTTTGGGTGTAGAGATCATTCTGAAGCTGTGGGAAGTGTTTGCAGAGCTATCAGGGCACTCTAACAGAGAATTTACCAGCGTTTTTGGTCGTGGAGCCACTAGGGCCTAAGGGAAGAAGAGCTGTTTTGGACTATCTTCATCCAATGGAGGTGTTTGTTTAGTCATTTTATACTGATTTGAGCCTTCTGAATCTATTTTTGCAGTGTATTTTTCCATTTGAGGCTTCTATACAGTTGTATTCACATTTTGAGCATTTAATCAAAGGAGAAAAAGCCTAATTAGAGGCTTTTGGACCCAGCGGAGGTAGCCCAAGAGAGGGGTGAACCGCTTAAACAATTATTTGTTGTCACACTGTATAATTTTGCTACATATTTTCAGATTCTGATAGTTTAAACAGTAAATTTTTATAAGCAAGATTTTCCCAAACAAGTTTAAACAGTAAACAAAACTTGTTAGTTTATCTTCAAACCTCTACACTTCAATTGCAGAATATGTATACTTGTCTATTCACACATTAAAGTTGGATCAATGAATAATTTGCAGTTAAAACAAATACTTTCATTGATCGGATCTCTGTGATTACATTTTATTTCTTTAGGCAGAGTCTGTAGAAGGGCCAGGTAGCCTCCGGATTCATCCTTTCTAGTAAAGGTGAAATATCCGGTGAATGCCCCTACAGTCAATCTCTGTATGAGAAATAGTTTGTTCTCACAATTTCAGATCAGGTTGGTATCGGAGCTCAAGGTTTTTCTTAAGAGTTTGTGAAATTTGTGCAAGTAAATTGTATTATTCTGCAAAATTTGATGCTTACTAGGCTGAAATTGCAAAGAGGGGAAGGTCAATTGGTTAGAGAAAAAGTTAATCCTCAACCAAGGAGGGCTAGAGTTCCATTACATCCACCTTCCATTTCATCCTCATTAGCCTTAGAATCAGCCACAAGCATGTCATCCAGAGAAGGAGAAGTACATGAGGAAATGGATCCCAAGGAAGAAGAAAGAGTCTTTAGAAAAGCTTTCTTGGACTTGACTGAGATGGTTAGGATCCTATACTAGGAGAGAAATGATAGGATTGCTGGAGAATGGTCTAAAAACCAAAGAGAAGAAGGAGATTCTTCAGGAGGAAATAAAGACAAAGATGAGTCTAAGAAAGGGAATGGAGGAAATGGTGATCCACCATCTCCATCATCATCTTCATCCTCCACATCATCCTCTTCAACTTCTGAAAATCAGTCACAAAAAACAAAAGCATCTCTTAAAAATCCTTTGTTAAAGCTTGATGTGAAGTTTGAGTTGCCGATGTTTAATGGTGATGTTAATGCAGAAAAATTGGATAACTGGATTAGACAGCTGGAAGTCTATCTCAGAATTCAGAATTTGCATGATGATGAAACAAAAATCCAATTAGCCTCTTTGCGAATGGATGGAGCAGCTTTGGTTTGGTGGGAAGCCAAGACTAGAGAGGAGATTAAAAAGTATGGTAAGATAACTCTAACATGGAATGAGTTTATTACAGCCATTAAGAAACAATTTTATCCTCTTGCTCATATTCAGAAAGCAATCATGAATTGGCAAAATTTTAGGCAACTTAAGGGTCAAAATGTGCAAGATTATACCCAAGAATTTAGAAGGAGAGCACTTCTACTTGGAGTAGACTTACAAAGTCAAGACACCTTGTTGAAATACATAGGAGGTTTGCACAATTACCTGCAACATACTATTCTATTGTTAAATCCTACCAGCTTAGATGAAGTCTGTGTGCAGGCTACACATTTAGAAGCTAGAGAAAAGAATACTTTTGATGAGGATAGTAATTTTAAAAACAAAGGAAAGAGAAGAGTTGTTAATTCAAGAAAGGAAAAAGGAAAGTTCTTTTGCAAGAACTGTTCTAAGACTAGTCATGATGAAGATCATTGTTGGAAGCTTCATCCTGAACTGAAACCAGAAAAATTCAAGAACAAAAACAAGACCAAAGAAAAGGAGAAAACTGTAGCAACAGTTGAGCAAGACTTAGGGTCAGACACAGGAGATGAGACAAAAAGCATAGGCATGGTTTTAAAGAACACTAAGGGGAAAGAAGTGGTGCAAGACACAATTCCCAGTTCTAGCTCTTTGAATTGTCACAAAGATACTCATGATGAAAAGAGGAGGATAGAGCTTTTCCATGTGAGGGTAATTTCAAAACATACCAAAATTGACACACTATTTGACAGTGGGTCACAAGCGAATCTTATATCTGAAGACTTGGTCAAGCAACTTAAACTTGAGACCATTCCACATCTGAAGCCTTATCCACTTGGATGGATATGCAAGGATGCTAATTTGCAAGTCTCAAGGAAGTGCATATTGCGCTTTGCAATAACTGCACACTTTATTGACACAGTGGAACTTGATGTGGTGCCGCTTGATATCTCAGGTATTGTTTTGGGAAGTCCTTATTTATTTGACAGGAATGCCATCTTTCATCGGCATGAAAACGAGTATCACTTGTTCAAAGATGGTAAAGAGTACATTGTGAGAGCTCACAAGAAGAAGCTGGAATCTTCTTTACTACATGCAAGTCAATTGAAAAGACTAGTTAATGCAAGTCAAAGTCTAACTTTGTTGATGTTGAAACGACCAGATTTTGAGCATTTGCCTTTTATTGATGTTGCTAATGATATGTCTCAGTTTGATAACAATTTGTCTTTGAAAAAAGATGTTGTTATGTTGCACGAATTACCTTTTGGGTCAGCCAATGCAGTGAATGAAGTGTCAAAGCAAAGCAGTGCAAGCAAGAAGGACACAAAATTCAGCATGGGGCAAAGTTGGTTTCAGAATGGTAGAATTCGCCATGGGAACAGTTTGCAAGTTGATTCTAGAGACAGGTTATCATTTTCTCAAAAGCTTCATTTGATGAAATCGGGTAGATTTCAGTTTTTCAAGGGTGGAAGAGTGGAGAATCAGTCTCCACATCATCATTTTAAGTAATCAGAAAGCTTTTGAGGGTCCAAAAGCTTCCCATTTGGGAGGTGTGATCAGGAGATCAAGTCTCTTGAAGAAAAATGCTTAAAAATGAAGTTGCTTATAATTTCTCCAAAACAGATCGACTGGAAAGTGCTCGTCGATACGATCCCAACGCCGCAAATGGCACTCAAATCCGATGCCGTATGAAGAAGTTGTTGCACTTTAAAATCGCCCAATAACCTTCAATTTTGAAAAGAAATTTTTTAATTCTGTGTGTGGAAATTTTTATTTATTTATTTTAATTAAAATTATATTAATGTTTTTTTTATATATATATAAATATTTAATATTTTATTTGATTTTAAAAATCATATATTATATTAAAGTTATATATATATAAATTAAATATTAATTTTTTTTAATTAAATTAATTAAAATACCACATATTAGTTTTCAAAAAAAAACTATGTTATAACAAAGGTGTTATATGTTACGTACATGGCAAATGTTTTAAGTATATGATACGTTCATATTTTAAAGTTTAACATATGTTATAAAATTTCAAAGGTTAATATAAGTGGCAACGTGTAATTCAAAAGGCACGTGGGTGTGCTTTTAATGGTGGCTACGTGGAGCAGAAAACGTGTTTTTGAAACACGTGTTGGAGCGGATTAAACAAGCGGGGTTTTAAAAACGTGATTTCAAAGGTGGAGCGAATTTGTTAAATAAACAGATATGTAACATTTATATGTAACCGTTGCCATGTGAACTGCACGATATTTTCGGCGGATGTTTGCCACGGTTTCCAAAAAACGTTTGACTTAGCATAAAACGTGGCGGGTTCGGTGGTGCATGTGACCACGGTTTCACCATCATTAAACTTAACTGCCCGCCAAAATTGGAGCGCCTGCCAAATTCAGAGCCGTTTCCTAATTTGTCGGAGTTATCTGGCAGTTAGCCAGATTTGGTGAAGCTTTTGAAGGGCAAACTTCAATTAGCCATAACTTTGGCTAGGAGAAGCCTTTTGATACGAATTTGTTTTTGATTTTGGGTGTAGAGATCATTCTGAAGCTGTGGGAAGTGTTTGCAGATCTATCAGAGCACTCTAACAGAGAATTTACCAGCGTTTTTGGTCGTGGAGCCACTAGGGCCTAAGGGAAGAAGAGCTGTTTTGGACTATCTTCATCCAATGGAGGTGTTTGTTTAGTCATTTTATACTGATTTGAGCCTTTTGAATATATTTTTGCAGTGTATTTTTCCATTTGAGGCTTCTATACAGTTGTATTCACATTTTGAGCATTTAATCAAAGGAGAAAAAGCCTAATTAGAGGCTTTTGGACCCAGCGGAGGTAGCCCAAGAGAGGGGTGAACCGCTTAAACAATTATTTGTTGTCACACTATATAATTTTGCTGCATATTTTCAGATTCTGATAGTTTAAATAGTAATTTTTTATAAGCAAGCTTTTCCCAAACAAGTTTAAACAGTAAACAAAACTTGTTAGTTTATCTTCAAACCTCTACACTTCAATTGCAGAATATGTATACTTGTCTATTCACACATTAAAGTTGGATCAATGAATACTTTGTAGTTAAAAAAAATACTTTCATTGATCGGATCTCTGTGATTACATTTTATTTCTTCTCACAATTTCAGATTAATATGACACCATGCATGAAATGTGTGAGAAGTCCAATTCAAATTGTGAGGCTAAAGCCTCACTAGATGCAAATTTTGAAGCCTTCTTGTTCTTCTTATTTTGTGGACAATTAGTGGCATAATGTCCATGCTCGTGATAGTGAAAACACTTCACATTGGACATGTCACGCTCCTTGCCTTCTTCACCGGTCTCAGATTTGGAATAGGATTTCTTTCCATTTCCCTTCTTCGCCTTACTGGCCAAGGTGAAATTTTCTTTATTATCTATCTTAGATGAAGATCCATCCCTAGTATTCCGCCTAAATACTTCTTGCACCAAATCCGACCAAAGTCGTTCCCAATCTGGCAGCTTCTCCCTCCCATTAATAGAGTCCTGATAACTATGCCAACTCTTGGGAAGGCCTAGAAGAGCTAGGCTCACCAAGTCATCATCCGCGACAATAACTATGACACTCCCAAGCTCATGTTGACATTGGACAAACTTGGTTAAATATTTCGCAATAGTGTCGAATTTCTCCATTTTGATTTTCTTGAGCTTGTCCTTTAGTGCATTTTTTCTATGGTCACTGCTACTATGAAACAAATTTTTCAAAGCCTTCCACATTGCATATGGAGTCGCTTTTCCATAGAGACTTGAGATAATGTGGTCTCTTACTCCCTCCAATAATAACCTCCTCACCCTTGCTACCTTCTTTTTCCAAGCATCAAGAAGAGCGATGTTTGCTGCTGCGGGCTGGGCAATATCATTCTCAATGAATTATTTCAACCCGTTGTCCTCCAACATTTCCTCCATTCTGTATTTCCATTCAATATAATTATATATTCCCTCAAGTGCATGCTCCAATATCAAGCCATTGAAAGTCATCTTGATCTTGATCTGCATGTTGCACTAAGAATACTTTTGCAAATTCGAATTTTATTCAATCACAAACTCAATTTATTATTCACTATAGTAATTTCCTGTGCTCTAATACCATGTAGAAATTATATAAACATATGTATATCAACGGATTCAATCCGATCAAGAAATGTACTAAAGAAAGATACTGAATCCTTCTACAAGTCAATTGTGAAAAAGAAACACGATCGCCAATCATAACAAGTAAAGAAAGAAGAAAATCATACCACAACAAAAATATTTTCTCGGGAAAAGCTTGTTGCTCAAAACCCCTCTATCTTCTATTGTATATTCACAAGGAATCATAAAACAATTACAATGCACTCTTCTCACAAGAGTCTCCTATACTTTGCCTATCATCTCACATTGATCCAGACAAAATTGGTCAAACAATTAGCCAGATTTTAGCCTCTGCTCAGCCTGCCTTGCTCACACAATCCCTGTGCAATTAAATCCCTATTCTTTAAGAATTTCAACATTCCTTAACTGCACAAATATCATGGGAAATCTTGTGGTGTTTTAACTGCATTCGGACAATTTTCTAATGATAAAATTGATAGTTAACATCCCTTTAACCTCTGTGTCAACTGGCCCTCCACTAGAACTAACATGCATGCAACTATTAATAGTAAATCATCAATCACTTGACAGATCACTGCATGTGAATTAAATTTGATTTAATTCACTTGACATCTCACTAGTGCGAGAAACAGTTACAACTAGCTAGACTGACTTTAACTCACTTAACTGAGTGAACTGATTTGTCATGCATTAAACTCATGCACTTAACTGCAACTTGAACTCTAAAACACATAGAATCACTATGCATTCCTCACCAACCACCCTCAACTAGAAATTCATGAGCTAACGGAGTATATCACACTCAGTTAACTATTACAATGTTTATAAGATAAGATTACAATTTATTGTTCAATTGAACTAAGGGAAAATCAAATTAGACACATTTCCAATTTATTTAAATAAATTGAATTGCACACTAATATATCGCTAGGACCCATAACTATATGACCTGCGGTCCCACAGTAGTGTGTGTGCTGTCATGTTGTTTCTGGATGCCAATTTCATTGTTTCTTGTTGTAAATTTCAACAACATGTACTATTGAAACTTGTTGGGACAACTTACTTTAAGTTGTAGTTACCGCTTATTCAAATAGGTCCTTCTAGAAGTTAGATTGTCCAGAATTATGAAACGCAAATGTAATCAATTTTATCATGGTAATCTTGATGGGGTGGTATTAATTATTGAGATAACGGGATCTTGTTTTATGTTTCTTCTTTTATATTTTTTAAGTAGTTGGTTATGGGTGAAAGTTTTGGAGGTCTCTTGCCTTACAAAGAGCATTACAAACTCCAACATGATTCTTCAACTTTTCCAGCATAGGTTGTTTTCATCAACATTATGCTTAATTATCTTTTGGTAAGACAAAATATAAGAAAAGGTGTTTAAAGAGATAAAATTTTGAAGCACATTCATGGTAAAGAAGTATAATTTTCCCAATCTCCATAGATAACGTAAGAAATATTCATTTAGTAATTACTCATATAAAAAAATTATTGATATTGAAACAAGGTTGCAATTTAAAAAGAAAATTAGTAGTCTTTTGTTCTTCCCCACAATGATGTATAATCTATTAATAAGATCTTTTTAATATGTTCATATATTTAGTTAGTGATATGAACTTAATGCTTTTTTAATTAACAATGTGAGTAAAAATACATAAATAATCTCCATCTATATAATTATAAAAAATTTAAATTAGATCAATGATTAAAACTTTCAACTTTTAAATAAGAAGTATAAATTTTCTCACAAACAGTTTCTCACATGTATTATATTATTATACAATTTTATTTAACCAATTTTTAATATAAAAAATATATAATTTTGAGAAAAAGATCATCAAATTTTATACAATAAAATAATAAAATAATTATGTGAATAAAATAATAAAATAATTATGTGAATACTTGTGTTTATTTTAGAATATGGTTTTTAGAATTTTAATTTAATTATTAGTATTAGATGATAGGGGTTTAACCTCTATGGTATATTACAAAATATTCTTAGTGGTATTCATAGATCAAAGATTGAGATTTATTTTAAAAGTAATTATGTCTTTTCTAAGTTACTTTTTTAAATAACAAGTATATTTATTCTCAGTTCTATTTTATTTTTATTCAATTTGATCTAACCAAATTTTAATATAAATAATATATATCCTTGAAAAAATATAACCAAAATTTTATAAACAATATAATAAAGTAATTAACCCCTGTTTATTTTGGAATAGGGTTTCCATAATTTTAATTTAAGTATCAATAATTATTAGGTGGATGGTGGGATTTAACTTTATGGAATATAAAAAAATATACTGATTAGGATTTACATATCAAAGATTGAGATTTGTTTGAAAAGTGTTATTCCATTTGGTCCTCTTTTTTTGTGTAAGCATGGTAGGACTACATTTTCATCATGTCCAATATATCACTCCGATAGTGGCAAGGTTGAACCCTTGACTTCACATCAAGAAGTCTCTTAACAGAGCATGTGGACATCCTTCTAATTGATTATATATATATATATATATATATATATATATATATATATATATATATATATATATATATATATATATATTAACATGCATTATGTATTTTGGGCATGTGATATTACTAATCCATGGTATTGCAACAAAATTTGTTTTTAGGTTAAAAATGTCCATGATAAATTCATTGAATCTCCATGATTAAGATTCTTGTTACATATTGTTTAAAATATTTAAATCATATATTAATTTTTTTTTTTAGTACCTTTCTATTTTCTATTTTTTAGAGAGCAAGTTGCTATACATATTTTACTGAAGATGGTAGCCTCAACCTGCTCAAAGGAAACCAGGTCTGTTGGCCACCTCAGAGAGTTATAAGCCAACCAAAATTGGTATTTTTTTTCCTTCTACTCACAGCTAATATCCCTTTAATATGTCCATAAAAACTACAAATAAAACAGAAACTATACATACTATCCTCAAAAAACATACAAAACTAGATACTGAAAGGTGTCAACCATCTGAAGAATCCATAGGTGCTAAGTCCTTTGCAGTTGACCCTGGCATATCTTCTTACTACATGTTCCAAAGTTGTTGTTCAATCCTTCCTATACACACATTTGCTTGTATTTGGGCCTTGGCCATTTCCCGCATATCCTGTTTCATCTGCTAGAGTTCAAAGAGAAATGAGGAATTGTCTTCCTTTTCTTTCATACTCAACATCGCCTTTGCTAATACACATTTAAATTTCCAGTATGTCTTAACTGATTGTTGAAATAGAGAAAGTCTGCCTCTTGTATTTCCTGGGTCAAAAATAAAATCCATTCTAGCCTCTTGTTCTTTAACATCATCATCATCATTATCACTTTGCCTCTCCCAACCCTGAATATTTTTATGAAAATGCATTGGAGTCCCTGAATCATAAATATTTGCTATATTTTCATGAGTGTGCTTATTACTCTTTCTACCTCTTTTACTAGGACCAGCTACCTGAGTTGGTTGTAGCTTCTTCCTTTTACCTGTGTCTTTACGATTACCATTTTTTCCTTTTGTCATTCTGCCCTGACAGAGACTGTCTAATTTTGTGAATGACAGAGACCCTGTATATCAAAAGGGGACAATTATGTGAAACTTAGATTCAATATTAAACTCCAGATGATTCTCCCTTATCTGAGCATTTAAATAATGATTGCGCGGTTCAATATTTTGAAAATTAACAAACTGTGCCCTCTCATTTCCAACTTTCCTCCACCATTGAATTAACAAGAGAAAGGTTTTTCCTAGAGAAAACAAAATATGCGCATTGCCTCGGAAATTAGTACCGACCCAATGAAATTGCGACATAAGATAAGAGTAAACCCATATTTGTATAGACCTCCCATTCCAGACGCATGAATAGTATTTGAGACAACAAGACTTCCTATTGTAGACCGAGACACTTAGGTAATTAATGAAAAGTCTGGTATGGTAAGGGACACAGAAGTGCCAACAGCAAACCCTACCCTTAAGCTTCTGATAAATAGTGGCCTTCTCTTTTGGGTACTTTTGAATAAAAAGAAGAACCTTTATCAAACCATTCAAGACCGAGATAAAGGAATTCTAGAACATACATTCATATGCTTTAGAAAAGCACAGACTTAACCCATGCAAATTGACATATTTGAGGTGCTGGTAATGAGGGTCAGGAGAACTATGGAGGAACATACATTCATATTCATTAGAAAAGCACACACTTAACCCATGCAAATTGACATAACTGAGGTACTAGTAATGAGTACCAGGAGGGCTACCAAAGCAGGGTTCTATCTCCAAATGAACCCCCTCTACTATTACATGCAAACCATAGAAAATAAAAAAGCTAACAGTGAACAACAAATTGTCTGTAATTCGTGTAAAACCTCCTTCTTTCATTGTTAGAATGTTAAGAGGAAAACCAAATTTTAAAATTACAGTGATGAGGACCAGTACATACCAAGTAATCCTCCACTCGCAATGTTGAGCTACATGTTCCTGCAAGTCCTCTATCGCTGCTCTTGTCTGGATTACATCTATTGTTTGAAATATTGTTTTATAACAACGAGAACTTACCTTATTCATTCTCCTACCCCGCAGCCAGCGTACCTTCCCATTCTCTTCCATGCATTGATGAATTGGGGCAGCTTGCATCCTGATCATTTAGTGAGACGCGTGCGGGATCAATTACCACCGCGCAGTATTATTATAATTTGTGATGGTCAGCTAACAAGCCTCACCGTGTGGCATTGTCTTGCTACCATCCTCCCTTTGGTGAGACCCCGATGGGGGACATATATTAATTCTTCTTATAATTAAAAATAATAATAATTCAAAATAAAGATATTTTTTTCTATTATCTCAATATAAAAATCAATATAAGAAATAGAAAACCTAAATATTGAAAAAAAATATATATACAATTCAAAAATATATCAAGATAGCACAAATGAGATAGATTCCCAATACAATTCAAAGAGAAATCAAAATGACATAATGAATAGATAGATTCCCAAAACAAACTGGAATAAATTTGAAAAGAAGAGCCACAATGAATTTCAAAGACAAACCGAAATTAAGATTTTTGAAGAACTAAGCGCATCGCTATCATGGGCGGGCGATGTGCTTAGCGATGGGATTCCTTATCTTTCCATGCGACTCACTGTCATTATTTTGTCCACAAGTGAGGGAGCGATGCACAACCCTATCATTGTTTTGTCCATAGACGAGGAAGCCATCCACCTCCTGGCTATATTTCAACTTATTCGCCTGAATAACAGTGGAGTCCCAAATTGCGAACTTATTTTATTTTGGCGGAGCATCCCCTCCGCTGCTCCCATCCGCGGTAGTTATTAAAAATTTATATCCGCCCACTGATCGACTCATATTTTGAGCCCTGCTCAGCCACATAAACATTAAAAATTTATATCCGCCTACTAATCTGATGGAAATTTCTGAATATTTCAAACAAAACAGAGGAAGCAAAGTTCCTCAACTCAACACAAAGAAATGATAGAAATGTGGACAAAGAGAGATGGAGAAAAGCTCTTTTTCATTAACCATAAAAATGACTATTAAAAATACAAACTTCTTCAGAACTACAGTTCTGGAATAAGCAAAATACTCCTTACTCTGTTTTACAATTTCTGTTTTTACACAGATTTGTGTTTCACCAACATACAGACAGTTGCTGAAACTCCACACAGTCTGTTGCTGAAACACACAGACAATTGCTGAAACACTCTGGAAAATGCATTGCTGCTCCAAAACACAACGACTCTGTTTTTCCTCTGTTTTCTCTGCTCTGTCTTCTTCTCTGTCTTTCTCTATTTCTCTAACTCTGTATGATTAAAACTACTGCTGTTCATTACATTTATATGTTGAAAAAAATATTTGACTTAAAGTATTAAAATAATAAAAATATCTTCTAATCTTATCAGCCTCTTAAATGCAGTAAGCGGTGGGCGATAACGTGATGCTTTTAGAAAAAAAATCGGCTGTTTGCAGGGTCATTAACTCTGAAAATTTAATGCGCAAATTTGAGGCATCCGTTCTTCTGAAATATCCATAGAAATCTGATTTTTGTCCAGCTGTTTCAGTTTTACATTTGGAATTAAATTCCAACACTCCCCCTTAATTTCAACTGCTGGGTTTTGCTGCATACCCAGGCATTTCTTGAAATGATCGAAACTTTTCTTTCCCAATGGTTTTTTCAAGATGTCAGTAAATTTATCCTCTGTTCTGTAGTGCTGCAAAACAAGCTCACCATTGTTAACCAATTCACGTATGAAGTGAAACTTGGTGTCTATGTGATTTGTCCTTTTATGAAAAACAAAATTTTTAGACAATGCTATCGCTGAGCTATTGTCACAGTAAATGGTTGTGCCCTTTTCTTGTTCATGACACAAATCTCTGAGAACTCTTCTTAGCCATACTGCTTGGCATAATGCTGCTATTTCTGCCACATACTCTGCCTCTGCTGTTGACAAAGCCACAATTAGTTGCTTCTTGGAATCCCATGAGATGGCTCCCGATCCCATATGAAACACATATCCCGATGTGCTTTTCCTATCATCAACACTTCCAGCCCAATCACTGTCAGTGTAACCTGTCAACATGAAACTTTCAGAAGAGGAGTATAAAATACCAAACCCCTTCATTCCATTCACATACCTCAGAATCCTCTTGGCTACTTGCCAATGTGTCTCTTTCGGTCTTTGCATAAATCTAGAGATTAAACTCATAGCGTGCATAATGTTTGGCCTAGTTGCAGTCAAGTACATGAGGCTGCCAACTATGCTCTTGTACAACTTTGGATCAAAATCCTTGCTGCTGTCTTCTTTGCTCAATTTCAACCCCATTACAGTTGGAGTCACAACTGCCTTGTTGTTCTGCATGTTAAATCAGTTCAACACTGCTTCTACATATTTAACTTGGGAAATGAAAACACCATTTTCACTTTGGTCTACTTCAATTCCAAGAAAATATCTTAAGAAACCCAAGTCAGTCATTTCAAATTCACTTTTCATGACTGCTTTAAAATCAGCAATGATAGAAGCATCATTGCCAGTAAAAATTAAATCATCTACATATAAAACAACAATAATAATCTTACCGTCATTCTCCTTTATGTAGAGTGTGGGTTCACCATCACACTTCTCAAACCCATTCTCAATCAAGTAAGTATTTATTCTGCTGTACCATGCTCTTAGAGCTTGCTTCAGCCCATAAAGAGCCTTCTTCAGTCTGCAGAATTTATGCTCTTGGCCTTCAACTTCATAGCCTGGAGGTTGTTCAACATTAACCTCTTCTTTTAACACTCCATTCAGGAATGCAGATTTAACATCCATCTGATAAATCTTCCATTTGTGTTGTGCTGCAATAGACAACACTGTTCTGAATGTTTCCATCCTTGCTACTGGTGCAAAGGTTTCATCATAGTCTCTGCCTTGTTGCTGCTTATAGCCTTTCACAACAAGTCTTTCTTTGTGCCTGTCGATCTTGCCTTCAACATTGCTTTTGGTCTTATAGACCCACTTAACTCCAATGGCATCTTTGCCTTTAGGGATGTCCACTAACTCCCATGTTTTACTCTTCTCAATTGCACCAATTTCTTCATTCATTGCTTCAATCCATTTATCTTCATTTACAGCATCTTCAAAATGGATTGGATCATCAACATGACAATATAAAGCGAATAATGAATTCAGACTGGTATTGTTACTTACCTCTCCTTGTTCATAATTCTCATTCAGATTTTTGAATCTTGGTCTTCTTGGTGTGCTTGGAGTTCCATTCAAACTTGAGGGTATTTCTGATCCTTGCTGTGTGCTTGGAGAAGCACTTCCTTCACTTCTCAAGGCTGTTCGAATTCCAGCTTGTGGTGTGGTTTGATATACTTGCTGTGGTGGAGGAGGAGCCACCAAGGAAGGATTATTTGCTGCTGTCCCTTCCTGTTCTTCTTTGTGAGACACTATTGTCTTCACATTCACTGTCCTCTCTAAGCTTCCATCCCAAGCTTCATCTTCAATGAACTGCACATCTCTGCTTACTATCAATTTATTGGTGGATGTATTATAGAGTTTGTATGCTTTTGACTCATCAAAATAGCCAATAAAGACACACTTCTCCCCCTTACTATCAAGCTTCTTCCTTAGCTGATCCGGTACATGTGCATATGCTACACAACCGAATACTTTCATGTGAGTGATAGTTTTCTTTTGTCCACTCCATGCTTCTTCTGGTATTTTGTTCATGACAACTTTAGTTGGGCATCTATTCAAGATGTAAACTGCACAAGTGACAGCTTCAGCCCAATACTCATGCGGCAAGTGTTTTTCCTTCAGCATACTCCTGACCATGTCCAGAATGGTCCTATTCTTCCTTTCTGCAACACCGTTTTGCTGAGGTGTATACCTCGCGGTGAACTGCTTTTGTATGCCATTCTCTCTGCAAAAACGCAGAAAGTCTTTGGAGATGTACTCTCCACCTCTATCTATTTTGAGCACTTTGATATAATGCCCACACTATTTCTCAACAAGAGTTTTGAAGTGGCGAAATTTCTCAAACACTTCACTCTTTTGTTTCAACACATACACCCATGTATTTCTAGTGTAATCATCAATGAAAGTTAAAACATATTTATTTCCAGCAAATGATGGTATTTGCATCGGCCCACACACATCAGAGTGAACAATTTCCAAGGGTGATTTTTCCCTTATACTCTTTCCCTCTGGAAAGCTTTCTCTGTGTTGTTTACCTAAGATGCAGCCTTCATAAAGGTTGTATGACTTCTCAATCAATGGCAATCCCTTTACCATTGCCTTTCTGTGCAACAGATTCAAGCCTCCGAAATTGAGATGTCCAAATCTCAAGTGCCACAACCAATTCTCATCTTTCACTTGTTTTTGAAAGGCTTCTTGTGTTACAGCTGCAATAGTTCTTCCTTCCTTCAAATTTTCTCTGAGTTTGAGAGGAAACATTCTATTGCTGGTCATCTGCACCTTTGCAATGATATTCTTACTTGGAGGTATGTCTCTGATTGTACACACATCATTTTTGAAGAACGCATTGTAACCTTTCTCAATGAGCTGTCCAATGCTCAAAAGATTACATTTTAGACCAGGTACATAATATACCTCTGGAACAATCATCTGTTCTCCATTTCTTGCTAGGATACTGACTCTGCCTTTACCCTTGACAGATATCTTACTATCAGTTCCTGTTGTTACCTCAGATTTCACATTTTCATCCAGATTGGAAAACATTGCTATGTTTCCAGTCATGTGATTACTACAACCTGATTCTAAGAACCAAAAATCTTCTTGTTTGTCTTGTGCAATGTTACATGTTAACAACACAATCTTTGGATTCTTATCTTCTTCATTTGAAAAATTAGCATTCTACCTATTATTCATGTCATTTTGTTTTTTCCTACACTCATTGGCATAGTGCCCATATTTCTTAGAATAATGACACTGGACTTGGGATTTGTCATACCTTTGTGCATGAGCTAGTTGTTTGCTTGAACCTTCATCTTGGTTTCTAATTGCAGCTCCTTCTGCTTGTGCTTGCAGGATTATTTCTGCCTCTGTTTTGGCTTCTTCCACGACCTCTGTTATTTTCTCTGCCTCGACCTTTTCCTTGGCTGAAAGACATCTGAGTCTTGAATGCTTGCTCAAAAGAGGAATCTGTTCCTCTACTCAGTCTATGTTCATGAGACATAAGAGAAGCACTGATTTCATCTACTGTGAACTGTGATAGATCCTTTGTCTCTTCTATTGCTACCACAACAGCTTCAAACCTTGAGGGTAAACTTCTCAAGATCTTTTCTACAACCCTTCTCTCTTCAAGAATTTCACCATGAGATTTTATCTGGGTTAACAACCCAATAACCTGAGTGAAGAATGAATCTACTGTATCAGATTCCTTCATGCTAAGTGTTTCAAAGTCTCTCCTCAACATCTGCAACTTTGCAGTCTTCACCTTCTCCATGCCTTGATAGGAAATTTTGAGAATATCCCATGCTTCTTTGGATTTTGTTGCTGTTGAAATCGGTGGGAAAACACTCTCATGCATTGATTGAAAGAGAAAAAAGAGGGCTTTGGCATCCTTCTTCCTGTCGCTCTTCAACAGGTCTTTTTCTGCTATTGTCAAAGCAGCCAATGCTGCTGCATCTGCAGGTTTAGGGTAGCCAGTTTCAACTAGCTCCCATAATCCTTGAGAAGCAAATAATGCTCTCATAGTTATGGACCAATAAATGTGATTCTTCCCATTAAACTGTGGAAGTTGGGAATTTGTCAAACCAGTTCCAGCATCTGCCATCTTAACTGTATAAGTAAAGAAAAGATACTGATTGTATAAAACAAGCAAGAACTTTCTCTGCTAGATAAATTTGCTCAATAAGCTTCTTACAACTCCTGCAGTGGAAAAAACAAACTCTGTTTTTGTCTCACTGAGTGCCTAGACCAGCTTTGATACCATGATGGAAATTTCTGAATATTTCGAACAAAACAGAGGAGGCAAAGTTCCTCAACTCAACACAAAGAAATGATAGAAATGTGGACAAAGAGAGATGGAGAAAATCTCTTTTTCATTAACCATAAAAATGACTGTTAAAAA
The DNA here is from genome assembly GCA_034641835.2 of Pinus albicaulis. Lineage (NCBI taxonomy): Eukaryota > Viridiplantae > Streptophyta > Pinopsida > Pinales > Pinaceae > Pinus > Pinus albicaulis. The sequence continues at coordinate 544,001,534 of CM076573.1, forward strand.
TACAAACTTCTTCAGAACTACAGTTCTGGAATAAGAAAAATACTCCTTACTCTATTTTACAATTTCTGTTTTTACACAGATTTGTGTTTCAGCAACACACAAACAGTTGTTGAAACTCCACACAGTCTGTTGCTGAAACACTCTGGAAAATGCATTGCTGCTCCAAAACACAACGACTCTGTTTTTCCTCTGTTTTCTCTGCTCTGTCTTCTTCTCTGTCTTTCTCTATTTCTCTAACTCTATATGATTAAAAATACTGCTGTTCATTACATTTATATGTTGAAAAAAATATTTGACTTAAAGTATTAAAATAATAAAAATATCTTCTAATATTATCAGCCTCTTAAATGTAGTAAGCGGTGGGAGATAACGTGATGATTTTGGAAAACAAAATTGGTTGTTTTCAGGGTCATTATATCTGAAAATTTAATGTGTGACTTTGAGGCATCCGTTCTTCTGAAATATCCACAGAAATCTGATTTCTGTCCAGCTGTTTCAGTTTTGCAGTTGGAATTAAATTCCAACATGATCGACTCATATTTTGAGCCCTGCTCGGCCACATAAACTCGAACTGCATGAATATGCATTGAAGTGAAATCTGATGTCAGCTAGCAAACAACAGTATTTTTGAGCATCCCACCCTCCAATTCGGGCATGTGTCAGCTTTACTGTCTGTAGCTGTTTACGGTGCTGGACGTTTTCATAATCTGAGCATCCGAGCCCCGAATTCGAGCCCCTGTTAGCTTTACTATGTGTGGCAATTTACAGTGCTGGACTTTTTTCATAATCTTACTAAAATTTTCGAATTATTTTTTTAGACTATTACATTATACTATCTACAAGCATTTCATTCGTAGCTACTCCATGCAGGGTGATGGAATTGTGGGGAGTACAAGAGAGCTCCGCGTGGTCTCAGGACTTCCAGCTAAGAGCAGCACCAAGCAGATCGAGATTCTGGATGACGATCACCGTGTTGTGAGCTTCAGATTCGTGGGAGGAGAGCACCGCCTGAAAAACTATCAGTCGTTCATGACAGTTCATGATGTCCGCAACGTGGAGAGGAAGGACAAGACAATGGTGATTGAGTCATACATGATGGACGTGCTAGAGGGGAATAGCCCCACTGATACGTGCCTCTTCGTGGAAACCATTATTAAATGCAATATTCAATCGCTGGCTCACATATGTGAACATTTTCCCACACGTTGCGAACCAGAGCCTAATGGATCGATGGAAAGACACAAGTGCGGCCTGCCTCGCTGTTGAGATTTGGAGACCAGATGGGGTTTTAATTATATGCATTGATTTCCAGAGCACATCTAAGAATTAAGATACGGAGAATGGATGAATGACTTGTATATCCCAATTAGTCGATCATTTTGAAAGTAGCAAATGCCAGTTGTGTGTTACTAATTTTGTCTGAATTTTTTTTCGAAAATGAGGAGTTCGATCCTCTTTTGAAACCCAGTATCTGAAGGGCAAGATGAAGGGCAATATTTTGATAAGAAGGAAAAGGTTTAGCGAACTATAAATCTTTGCAATAGTGCAGCTTATGAAGCTTCAATAGCACAAGCCACATAAGAGCTTCTAGAAACAAATGTACATCTGCACAAGTCACACAGGAGCTTCTACAATGAAATGTACAGCCAGAATTTTTACAGGCCTTATGGTCACCTAGCATGATCAAATTGTGAAATTGTGAAATTGTTGGAAATTAATCTCAACCACCACAGTAAATGAACTAGCAATAGCCATACTTCAGTTATTTTTTTGCAGGTTGCGGATTGCGTGTGCAGAAAAAGAAAAAGACAAGTTCTAAGAAAAGGACAATTAGCCATTCCACAACAGATTAAATAAGTGAAAGTCAAATAGAAGTTAATGCATGATTATTAAAAGAGGATGGGAAAATATTTAATCCACAAGTTATGTTTAGTTCACGCAAGTTCTGTAATGTCCAGTAAATGATGTCTGCCCATACTTAGTATTAAATTTGGTATGTCATGAATTAAATGTGTTAGATATATATGTGTTTAGTTTTTACATGTAAGAGTGAGAGAGAAAAAGATAGTGAGTGTTGTGTAATGTGGCAGAAGTAAGTCTGGAAAGACAAGAGGAGAAAATCGTGGAGCAAATTTTGGTGGGTGCGTGCAACCTTGGTGAATGTATATCCAAGTAAGAAGTCTAGTTTTTACTTGTGAAGGAGTCGCAATCTCAATGTATTTCATGTGTTGAAGTTTTAATATAAAGTTTGGTTAGTTGCAATATTGTTCTGGAATTTTCACGTATGTGTTTTACGACAACACTCTGTTTTACTCTATTTCACTATGAGTAAAATTAGTTGAGAATATTTGCTCCTCTCCATAGTTGTGATTTTAGTCTCCGCTATGATTCATATTATTTTATTTCCGCAACTGTATGGTATAAATTAAGTGAATTCTGCAACTCTGCGTAAATTTCAGTAAATGTGCTGTCTGGGTTAAAGTAAATTTTGCAACTCTGTGTGAACTCTGTGTGTTGAGGGAAAAGCATTCACTCCCTTTTTCCTTTAATATTTCTATCATGGTATTGGAGCGGGTTTAAATTCTCAGTAAAAGATAGTGTTTTTACTAAAGAGCTAAAAGGAGTTCTGAAATTGTGTGTGGAACGTATTCTCTAGTAGTGAGAAATTTTTCACGCAGTAAGAAATTTGTTTGCACAGTAAAAATGGCAGCAACAAGCACAAGCTTGAATGATCCACAAATACCACAACTAAATGGAAAATATTATGATTATTGGGCCAATAGGATGAGAGCCCTGTTTGCTTCACAAGATATATGGGAGTTAGTGGAACAAGGTTTCCAAGAATCAACAGATGCAGCAGCATTGGCTGCTTTGACAGAAGCAGAGAGAGATGTCTTGAGAGATAACAAGAAGAAGGACAACAAAGTCCTCTTCTATCTCTTTCAAGCAGTGCATGAGAGTATATTCCCAAGGATTGCAGTAGCAACAAGGTCTAAGGAAGCGTGGGATATTCTCAAGACAACCTATCAAGGCATGGAGAAGGTGAACAGAGTAAAGCTACAAATGCTAAGGAGAGACTTTGAAACTCTCTGTATGATAGAGTCTGATAACATAGACTCATTCTTCACACATGTGATTGGGTTGGTCACCCAGATAAGGTCTCATGGAGAGACACTTGAGGAAAGAAGAATAGTGGAAATAATCTTGAAAAGTCTACCCTCAAGATATGTTGCCATAGTAGTGGCAATAGAAGAGACAAAGGATCTCTCACAATTTTCAGTGGATGAGCTTTGTGCATCCCTGATGTCTCGTGAACATAGACTGAACATAATACTGGATGCCTCATTAGAGCATGCATTCAAGACACAAATGTCTTTTGGTCGAGGCAGAGGTCGAGGAAGATCAAACTACCGAGGAAGAGGAAGAAGCCCACATAGAGGTGGAAGAAGCAGCCCTTCAAGCACAAGTGGAAGGGGCAACAATCAGAATCAAAGTGAAGGCTCAAGCCAACAACAAGCACAAGGACAAAGTTATTACAAATCCCAAGTCCAATGTCATTATTGTAAAAATTATGGACATTATGCAAATGAATGTAGAAAGAAACAAAATGACATGAATAATAGGCAGAATGCAAATTTTGCAAAAGAAGATAAGAACGAGAGTAATGTGCTTCTAACATGTAATTTAGCATAAGAAAAACAAGATGATGTATGGTTTTTAGACTCTGGTTGTAGTAACCACATGACTGGAAACATAGCAATGTTTTCTAATCTTGATGAGAATGTGAAGTCTGAAGTGACAACAGGGACTGGTAGCAAAGTCTCTGTCATGGGAAAAGGAAGAGTGTCAATATTGACAAAGAAGGGAGAAACGAAATTTGTGCCGGATGTATACAATGTAGTTGGCCTAAAATGTAATCTTCTAAGCATTGGACAGCTCGTGAACAAGGGCTACAATGTGTCTTTTAAAAATTATGTGTGTGCTATCATGGATATACCTCCAAGTAAAAGAGTCATTGCTGAAGTACATATGACAAAGAATAGGATGTTTCCTCTCAAGCTTAGAATAGACTTGAAGGAAGGAGGTGTGGTAGCAGCAGTCACATAAGAGGTCATTCAAGAAGAAGTGAAAGATGAAAACTGGTTATGGTATTTGAGATTTGGACATCTCAATTTTGGAGGTTTGAACCTCTTGCATCGAAAAGGCATGGTAAAGTGATTACCACTCATAGAAAAACTGGACAACCTATGTGAAGGATGCATCTTGGGCAAACAACATAGAAAAGCATTCCCAGCAGGGAAGAGTATAAGGGCAAAAGCAACCTTGGAGATTGTCCACTCAGATTTATGTGGACCAATGCAAACGCCATCTTTAGCTGGCAGCCATTATGTTTTGACATTCATAGATGACTACACAAGGAAGACATGGGTATATTTTCTAAAACAGAAAAGTGAAGTGTTTGGACAGTTCTCTCACTACAAAGCTCTTATTGAGAAGCAGAGTGGGCACTACATCAAAGTGTTGAGAACTGGCAGGGGTGGAAAATATATCTCCAAATATTTCCTACGTTTCTGTAGGGAGAATGGCATACACAAGCAGTTTACCACAAAGTACAAACCCTAGAAAAATGGTGTTGCAGAAAGGAATAATAGGACCATCATGGACATGGTTAGAAGTATGTTGAAGGAAAAACACTTGCCAAATGAGTATTGGGCTGAAGCTGTAAATTGTGCAGCGTATATTTTGAATAGATGCCCAACCAAATATATTATGAATAGAGTTCCGAAAGAAGCATGGAGTGGAGCAAAGCAGTTTGTCACTCACATGAAAGTATTTGGATGTGTGGCATGTGCACATGTCCCAGATCAACTAAGGAAGATATTGGACAGCAAGGGGGAGAAGTGTATCTTTGTTGGATACAGTGATGAGTCCAAGGCATATAAACTCTATAATCCATCCACCAAGAAAGTTATAATCAGTAGAGATGTGCAGTTCATTGAAGAAGAAGCTTGGGATGGAAGCTTAGAGAAAACGGTGAATGTGAAGACATGTGTGTCTCACGAAGAGCAAGAGGAATTCACAGCAGAAAATAATTCCTCCACGGTGGTTCCTCCTCCACCTACAAAAGCAAAACAGAGCACACCACAAGCTGGAAACAAAACAACCTTGAGAAATCAAGGAAGTGCTTCAACAAGCACACCATAGGGATCAGAAACTCCCTCGAGTTCAAGTGGAACTTCAAGCACACCAAGAAGACCAAAATTCAGAAATATAAGTGAAATATATCAGCAAGATGAAGGTGATAGTAGCATTGGTCTGCATTCATTATTTGCATTATTTTTTCATGTAGATGACCCAATCCATTTTGAAGATGCAGTCAAGGAAGATAAATGGGTTGCGGCAATGAATGAAGAGATAGAAGAAATAGAAAAGAATGACACATGGGAGTTAGTGGACCTCCCGCATGGTAAAGAAGTCATTGGACTGAAGTGGGTCTATAAGACCAAGAGCAATGCTGAAGGAAAGATCGAAAGGCACAAAGCAAGACTTGTTGTGAAAGGTTACAAGTAGCAGCATGGAAGAGACTATGCAGAAACATTTGCGCCAGTCGTGAGGATGGAGACAGTGCGTACAGTGTTGTCAATCGCAGTGCAATAGAAATGGAAAGTCTATTAGATGGACGTAAAGTCAGCTTTCTTGAATGGAGTGTTGAAAGAGGAGGTGTATGTTGTGCAACCTCCAGGCTATGAAATATAAGGGAAGGAACACAAGGTGTGTAGGTTGCGGAAAGTTCTCTATGGGCTGAAGCAAGCAGCGCGTGCATGGTACAGCAGGATAGATGCTTACTTGCTGGACAATGGGTTCGACAAATGTGACGGTGAACCTACTCTCTACATCAAACAAAGTGACGGTAAGATTCTTATTGTCGTTTTGTATGTAGATGATTTGACTTTTATAGGCAGTGATGATTTTCTCATCGCTAATTTCAAAGCAATCATGAAAAGTGAGTTTGAAATGACTAACTTGGGTTTATTGAGATACTTCTTGGGCATAGAAGCAAAGCAAAATGAAAAGGGTATTTTTATTTCTCAAGAAAAGTATGTAGCAGAAATTTTGGAGAGGTTTAATATGCATAACAGCAAGCCATCACTGACTCCAACCATCATGGGGTTGAAGTTGAGCAAGGAATATTGCAGTAGCAATGTCAATCCGACATTATACAGGAGCATGGTGGGCAGCCTAATGTATTTGACCACAACTAGGCCTGATATAATGTATGTAGTGAGTTTGGTGTCGAGGTTCATGGAGACACCTAATGAGACACATTGGCAAGCAGCGAAAAGAATTTTAAAGCATGTCAATGGAACAAAGGAGTATGGTGTTTTGTACTCCGCAACTGATGATTTTAGGCTTAGTGGTTACACTGACAGTGATTGGGCAGGAAGTGTTGATGACAGAAAGAGCACGTCAGGATATGTTTTTCATTTGGGTTCGGGAGCTATTTCATGGGTTTCCAAGAACCAGCTGATAGTGTCATTATCAACAACAAAAGCTGAGTATGTCGCCTCAATAGAAACAGCGTGTCAAGTAGTTTGGATGAGAAGGATGTTGCAGGATTTATGTCATGAACAAGATGGAGCAACCACTATTTTCTGTGATAACAGTTCAGCAATTGCACTATCAAATAATTCTATCTTTCACAAAATGACAAAGAATATTGATGCCAAATATCATTTCATAAGAGAATTGGCTAATAACAGTGAGATTGCGTTGCAGAGTTGCAGGTCAGAAGAGCAATTTCCAGAAATCTTCACAAAGCCATTGCCACATGAAAATTTTGTTTATCTGAGAGGTTGTCTGGGAATGGTCAATGGTGGTAGTTGCAATTAAGGGGGAGTGTTGGAAATTAATCTCAACCATCGCAGTAAATGAATTGGCAGTAGCCATACCTCTTTAATGTTTTGCAGGTTGCAGACTGCGTGTGTAGAAAAAGACAAGTTCTGATAAAAGGACAATTACCCATTCTGCAACAGATTAAACAAATCAAAGTCAAATAGAAGTTAATGCATGGTTATTAAAAGAGAATGTGCAAATATTTAATCTGCAAGTTATGTTTAGTTCACACAAGTTCTGTAATGTCCATTAAATGATGTCCGCCCATACTTAGTATTAAATTTGGTCTGTCATGAATTAAATATGTTAGATATATATGTGTTTAGTTTTTACATGTAAGAGTGAGAGAGAAAAAGATAGTGAGTGTTGTGTAATGTGGCGGAAGTAAGTTTGGAAAGACAAGAGGAGAAAATCGTGGAGCGAATTTTGGTGGGTGCGCGCAACCTTGGTGAATGTAAATCCAAGTAAGAAGTCTAGTTTTTACTTGTGAAGGAGTCAAAATCTCCATATATTGATGTATTTCATGTGTTGAAGTTTTAATATAAAGTTTGGTTAGTTGCGATATTGTTTTGGAATTTTCACGTATGTGTTTTACCGCAACACTTTGTTTTACTCTGTTCCACTGTGAGTAAAATTAGTTGAGAATATTTTCTCCCCTCCATAGTTGAAATTTTAGTCTCCACCACTTTGTATTAAAAGGAGGATTCATATTATTTGATTTCCGCAACTGTATGGTACGGATTAAGTGAATTCCGCAACTCTGTGTAAACTTCAGTAAATGTGCTATCTGGGTTAAAGTAACTTCTGCAACTCTATGTGAACTTCGTGTGTTGACGGAAAAGCATTCACTCCCTCCATCCTTTAATATTTCTATCATGGTATCGGAGCGGGTTTAAAATATCAATAAAAGATAGTGTTTTTACTAAAGAGCTAAAAAGAGCTCTGAAATTGTGTGTGGAACGTATTCTCTAGCAGTGAGAAAGTTTTCACGCAGTAAGAAATTTGTTTACATAGTAAAAATGGTAGCAACAAGCACAAGCTTGAATAATCCACAAATACCACAACTAAATGGAAAAAATTATGATTATTGGGCCATTACGATGAGAGCCATGTTTGCTTCACAGGATATATGGGGGCTGGTGGAACAAGGTTTCCAAGAACCAACAGATGCAGTAGCATTGGCTGCTTTGATATTAGCAGAGAGATTTCTTGAGATATAACAAGAAGAAGGACAGCAAAGCCCTCTTCTATCTCTTTCAAGCAGTGCATGAGAGTATATTCCCAAGTATTGCAGCAGCAACAAGGTCTAAGGAAGCGTGGGATATTCTCAAGACAGCCTATCAAGGCATCGAGAAGGTGAAGAGAGCAAAGCTAAAAATGCTAAGGAGAGACTTTGAAACTCTCTGTATGAAAGAGTCTGATAATATAGACTCATTCTTCACACATGTGATTGGGTTGGTCACCCAGATAAGGTCTCATAGAGAGACACTTGAGAAAAGAAGAATAGTGGAAAAAATCTTGAGAAGTCTACCCTCAAGATATGATGCCATAGTAGTGGCAATAGAAGAGACAAAGGATCTCTCACAATTTTCAGTGGATGAGCTTTATGCATCCCTGATGTCTCATGAATATAGACTTAATAGAACATTGGACATTTCATTAGAGCATGCATTCAAGACACATATGTCTTTTGGTCAAGGTAGAGGTCAAGGAAGATCAAACTATCGAGGAAGAGGAAGAAGCCCACATAGAGGTGGAAGAAGCAGCCCTGCAAGCACAAGTGGAAGGGGCAGCAATTAGAATCAAAGTGAAGGCTCAAGCCAACACCAAGCACAAGAACAAAGGTATGAAAAATCCCAAGTCCAATTTCATTATTGTAAAAAGTATGGACATTATGCAAATGAATGTAGAAAGAAACAAAATGACATGAATAATAGGGAGAATGCAAATTTTGCAAAAGAATATAAGAACCAGAGTAATGTGCTTCTAACATGTAATGTAGCACAAGAAAAACAATATGATGTATGGTTGTTAGACTCTAGTTGTAGTAATCACATGACTGGAAACATAGCAATGTTTGCCAATCTTGATGAGAATTTGAAGTCTGAAGTGACAACAGGGACTGATAGCAAAGTCTCTATCATGGGAAAAGGAAGAGTGTCAATATTGACAAGGAAGGGAGAAAAGAAATTTGTGATAGATGTATACTATGTACCTAGCCTAAAATTTAATCTTCTAAGCATTGGATAGCTCGTGAACAAGGGCTAAAATGTGTTTTTTAAAAATGATGTGTGTACTATCATGGATATACCTCCAAGTAAAAGAGTCATTTTTGAAGTACATATGACAAAGAATAGGATGTTTCCTCTCAAGCTTAGAACAGACTTGAAGGAAGGAGGTGTGGTAGCAGCAGTCACACAAGAGGTCTTTCAAGAAGAAGTGAAAGACGAAAACTGGTTATGGCATTTGAGATTTGGACATCTCAATTTTGGAGGTTTGAACCTCTTGGCTCGAAAAGGCATGGTAAAGGGATTACCACTCATAGAAAAACCGGACGACCTATGTGAAAGATGCATCTTGGGCAAACAACATAGAGAAAAATTCCCAGCAGGGAAGAGTATAAGGGTAAAAGCACCCTTAGATATTTTCCATTTATATTTATGTGGACCAATGCAAACACCATCTATAGCTGGCAGCCATTATGTCTTGAAATTCATAGATGACTACACAAGGAAGACATGGGTCTATTTTCTAAAACAGAAAAGTGAAGTTTTTGGATAGTTCTGTCACTACAAAGCTCTTGTTGAGAAGCAGAGTGGGCACTACATCAAAGTGTTGAGAACTGACAGGGGTGGAGAATATATCTCCAAATATTTCCTATGTTTCTGTAGGGAGAATGGCATACATAAGCAGTTTACCACAAGGTACACACCACAACAAAACAATGTTGCAGAAAGGAAGAATAGGACCATCATGGACATGGTCAGAAGTAGGTTGAAGGAAAAACACTTGCCAAATGAGTATTGGGCTGAAGCTGTAAATTGTGCAACGTATATTTTGAATAGATTCCCAACCAAATCTGTTATGAACAGAGTTCCAGAAGAAGCATGGAGTGGAGCTAAGAAGTTTGTCACTCACATGAAAGTATTTGGATGTGTGGCATGTGCACATGCCCCGGATCAACTAAGGAAGAAATTGGACAGCAAGGGGGAGAAGTGTATCTTTGTTGGATACAGTGATGAGTCCAAGGCATATAAACTCTATAATCCATCCACCAAGAAAGTTATAATCAGTAGAGATGTGCAGTTCATTGAAGAAGAAGCTTGGGATGGAAGCTTAGAGAAAACGATGAATGTGAAGACATGTGTGTGTCACGAAGAGCAAGAGGAATTCACAATAGCAAATAATTCCTCCACGGTGATTCCTCCTCCACCTACACAAGCACAGTAGAGCACACCACAAGCTGAAAACAAAACAGGTCTGAGAAATCAAGGAAGTGCTTCTCCAAGCACACCACAGGGATCAGAAACTCCCTCGAGTTCAAGTGGAACTTCAAGCACACCAAGAAGACCAAAATTCAGAAATATAAGTGAAATATATCAGCAAGATGAAGCTGATAGCAACATTGGTCTGCATTCATTACTTGCATTATTTTTTCATGTAGATGACCCAATCCATTTTGAAGATGCAGTCAAGGAAGATAAATGGGTTGCAGCAATGAATGAAGACATAGAAGAAATAGAAAAGAATGACACATGGGAGTTAGTGGACCTCCCGCATGGTAAAGAAGTCATTGGAGTGAAGTGGGTCTATAAGACCAAGAGCAATGCTGAAGGAAAGATCGAAAGGCACAAAGCAAGACTTGTCATGAAAGGTTAGAAGCAGCAGCATGGAAGAGACTATGCGGAAACATTTGTGCCAGTCACGAGGATGGAAACAGTACGTAAAGTGTTGTCAATGGAAGTGCAATAGAAATGGAAAGTCTATCAGATGGACATAAAGTCAGCGTTCTTGAATGGAGTGCTGAAAGAGGAGGTGTATGTTGCGCAACCTCCTGGCTATGAAATAGAAGGGAAAGAACACAAGGTGTGTAGGTTGCGGAAACCTCTCTATGGGCTGAAGCAAGCAGCACGTGCATGGTACAGCAGGATAGATGCTTACTTGCTGGAAAATGGGTTCGAAAAATGTGACGGTGAACCTACTCTCTACATCAAACAAAGTGACGGTAGGATTGTTATTGTTTTTTTGTATGTAGATGATTTGATTTTTATAAGCAGTAATGATTTTCTCATCGCTGATTTCAAAACAGTCATGAAAAGTGAGTTTGAAATGACTGACTTGGGTTTATCGAGATACTTCTTGGGCATAGAAGTAAAGCAAAACGAAAAGGGAATTTTTATTTGTCAAGAAAAGTATGTAGCAGAAATTTTGGAGAGGTTTAATATGCAGGACAGCAAGCCATCACCAACTCCAACCGTCATGGATTTGAAGTTGAGCAAGGAAGATTGCAGCAGGAATGTCAATCCGACATTATACAAGAGCATGGTGGGCAGCCTAATGTATTTGACCGCAACTAGGCCTGATATAATGTATGCAGTGAGTTTGGTGTCGAGGTTCATGGAGACACCTAAGGAGACACAATGGCTAGCAACAAATTTTTTTTTAAAGTATGTCAATGGAACAAAGGAATATGGCGTTTTGTACTCCGCAACTGATGATTTCAGGCTTAGTTGTTACACTAATAGTGATTGGGCAGGAAGTATTGATGACAGAAAGGGCATGTCAGGATATTTTTTTCATTTGGGTTCGAGAGCTATTTCATGGACTTCCAAGAACCAGCCGATAGTGTCATTGTCAACAGCAGAAGTTGAGTATGTCGCCGCAACAGTAGCAGCATGTCAAGCAGTTTGGATGAGAAGGATGTTGCGGGATTTATGTCATGAACAAGATGGAGCAACCACTATTTTCTGTGATAACATTTCAGCAATTGCACTATCAAAGAATTATGTCTTTCACAAAATGACAAAGCATATTGATGTCAAATATCATTTCATAGGAGAATTGGTTAATAACAGTGAGATTGTGTTGCAACATTGTAGGTCAGAAGAACAATTTGTAGACATCTTCACAAAGCCATTGCCACGTAAAAATTTTGTTTATCTAAGAGATTGTCTAGGAATGGTCAATGGCGGCAGTTGCGATTAAGGGGGATTGTTGGAAATTAATCTCAACCACCACAGTAAATGAACTGGCAGTAGCCATACCTTAGTTAATGTTTTGCAGGTTGCGGATTGCGTGTACAGAAAAAGACAAGTTTTGAGAAAAGGACAATTACCCATTCCGCAACAGATTAAATAACTCAAAGTCAAATAGAAGTTAATGCATGGTTATTAAAAGAGCATGGGCAAATATTTAATCCGCAAGTTATGTTTAGTTCACGTAAGTTCTGTAATGTCCATTAAATGATGTCTACCCATACTTAGTATTAAATTTGGTCTGTCATGAATTAAATGTGTTAGATATATATGTGTTTACTTTTTACATGTAAGAGTGAGAGAGAAAAAGATAGTGAGTGTTGTGTAATGCTGCGGAAGGAAGTTTGGAAAGACAAGAGGAGAAAATCGTGGAGCAATTTTGGTGGTTGCGTGAAAACAATTTTTATTGTGTTACTGCGCAACCCTGGTGAATGTAAATCCAAGTAAGAAGTCTATTTTTTACTTGTGAAGTAGTCGCGATCTCCATGTTGATGTATTTCATGTGTTGTTTTAATATAAAGTTTAGTTAGTTGTGATATTGTTATGGAATTTTCATGTATCTGTTTTACTGCAACACTCTGTTTTAGTCTATTTCACCGTGAGTAAAATTAGTTGAGAATATTTGCTCCTCTCCATAGTTGCGATTTTAGTCTCCGCCACTCTGTATTAAAATGAGGATTCATATTATTTGATTTTCGCTACTGTATGGTATGGATTAAGTGAATTCCGAAACTCTGTGTAAACTTCAGTAAATGTGCTATCTGGGTTAAAGTAGCTTCCGCAACTCTGTGTGAACTCCGTGTGTTGAGGGAAAATCATTCAGTCCCTTTGTCTTTTAATATTTCTATCAGAAATAGATAGATATATTTTTTTGAAAAAATGGATGCTAGATAGTTATTTTTGAAAAAAATGGTGTAATTATACATGTGAGTGCTGAAAGAGAAGGATAATATTTTATTTTTGAAAAAATGTTGTAATCAGACGGGAGAGACTTCGATAAAATGAAAAAACTGTAGGCGAGTTGATATAGATGTAATGCGTTTAAATATTTTCAAAGCAATCTTTTCTTTGAGTGTGTACCTTAAATTTAACAATTCAATTATGTATTTGCATCTCTGGTTTAACAATTTAGTTATGTATTTGCAGCGGAGTTTCTGTTGTGTAGAGGAGAGAAACAAAGCTATTTTCTTGTTTAAGGTAAAGCATAAGGGTTCAATGTGTAAATTAAAATTTTTAATTAAAATTACATTACTTTTTTTCCTTAATAAATGCAATATTAAAAAAACAAAGCTATTTTCTACTTTATACTTGACAAAATATACCGATATTAAAAAAGCAAAACTATTTTCTGCTTTATACATTGTTAAGTATACCGTAAAGCATGAGAGTTCAATGCATACATTAAAATTATATTATACATTACATTATACGCTTTTAAATAAATTTATACGAGCTTTTTTCATTATAATTATACGCTTTTAATTAAATTTATACGAGCTTTTTTCACTTAATAAATGCAATATTAAAAAAGAAAAACTATTTTTTGTTTATACTTAACAAAGTATAGGACCAAAACTATTTGTTTATACTTGACAAAGTATAGGGTAATAGGGTAAAGCATGAGGGTTCAATGTATATATTAAAATTATAAACTTTTTCTCTTAATAAATGCAGTATTTTTTTTAATATTTAACAAAGTATACTATAAATCATGAGATTCAATGTATACATTAAAATTAAGGGCTTTTAATGAAATTTGTGCAATATTAAAAAAGAAAGAACCCATTAGAATAACAATTTGAAATAATAGAATGCAACCTATTAGAATAATATTAAAAAAGAAGGAACCTATTAAAATAATATTAAAAATTTTGAATTAATTAAATGTAACTTATTAGAATAATATCAAAAAATAAGGAACTTATTAGAATAACATTTGGAATTAATATTAAAAAAGAAGGAATCTATTAAAATTATATTAAAAATTTTGAATTAATAGAATGTAACCTATTAGAATAATATTAAAAAACAAGGAACTTATTAGAATAACATTTGGAATTAATAAAATGAATAACTCTCTTAAATAATTAGCTTCTTTAATTAACTGAAATAAATAGGATTAAACTATATATTTAATTATTTAAAATAAAATAAATATTACATAAAGAATGATATGTTATTAAAAATATGAAAATGATTTATTTGAATTTGGTTAATTTATAAATATTAAAGAAAGAATAATAATTTATTACAAATTATAAAATAATTTATTTGAATTTGGTTAATTTTTGAAATATTAAGGAAATTTAGATTAGTAACATTATAAAAATTTATATATAAAAAAAGGTGGTGTTTGAAATCATAAAAAAAAGTGATATTGTAAATCATTATTGATAAAGAAAAATTTATATAAAATTTAAAGTTTTTATTATTTCCAATACCAAAGTAAATATTTTAGCTTTTTTTTAGAAATTAATATTTATAGGTGATTGGAGTTGTCAACAATGATTTATTATATTATTTAAAATCTAAATTTGTAAGATAAATTATAAAGTTTATTAAAAAAGTTGTGTAAGAATCTCTAAAAAAATATTAATTTTTATATAGGAATTAAAGTTTTTAACAATAATGAAGTAGGAGTTTAATTTTTTTATTAGAGATTATCTAGTGATTGGAGTTGCCACCAATAATTTATTACAAAGCAAAGATACATATATTAAATGGTGGAATATTTTACAATCATCATTCATCTAGTATGCACTACATAAACTTTCATGGAAATAACAATTAAAATGGAGAAAATAAAGATAAAAAATGTACAATGAGTTTCCAACAAATAAAAAATTATATAAAAATTAAATTTTTTATTATTTCCGATTAAAGATTTTACCTTTTTATTAGAAATTAATATTTATAAGTGATTGGAGCTACCAACAATGATTTATTATATTATTTAAAATTTAAATTTGTAAGATAAATTATAAAGTTTATTTAAAAAGTTGTGTAGAAATGGTGAAAAAAATATATTAATTTTTATATAAGAATTAAAGTTTTTAGCAAGAATGAAGTAGGATTTTAATTTTTTTATTACAGATTATCTGGTGATTGGAGTTGCCACCAATAATTACAAAAGAAAGATACATAATATTACAATGGTGGAAGGTTTTACAATCACCATTCATCTAGTATACACTACATAAACTTTCATAGAACTAACAATTAAGATGGAGAAAATAAAGATAAAAAATGCATAATGAGAAGTAATCATCCATGACTAGTATATGGACCACTTAAACTTCCATGAAAATAACTATTGAAATGAGAATATTAAAGATAATAAATACACATTGGAAGTAAAGCAACCATAAGTAGGAGTACATTCATTCCTCACTCCACATGTAATAAATTTTATTATGGTAATATTAATGGGTGATAGCATAAATCTGGGTTTATGTGTATAGAATAAATTTTATTATGGTAATATTAATGGGTGATAGTATAAATCTGGGTTTATGTGTATAGAATAAATTTTATTATGGTAATATTAATGGGTGATAGCATAAATCTAGGTTTATGTGTATAGAAAGAGTCTTCTCGTTTCTTTTCTTATTATTTTTGTTAGCAATTAGTCACATTTGGTGAGTTTTGGAGGTATTTTTGTTGCAAGAGTCTATTTCTCACTCCACATGTAATAAATTTTATAATGGTAATATCAATTTATGATAGGGTAAATCTGGGCTTATATGTATAGAAAGAGTTCTCTTGTTTCTTTCCTTATGATTTTTGCTATTAGTTTCTCGTGGTTGGTAAGTTTTGGAGATATTTTTTCTTTCAAGAGTCTTAAAAAATTCAAAATTATTCTTCTCCTCTTAATCTACCCTGGTTCTCATTGATGTTCATTTTGCCCTACAAGAGATATGGGAATGTGTTTAAGTGATGAAATTCCTAACCATACTCACACTAAGAATGTATATACATGTTAGCATCACTAGCCTACATTGTAAAGTCCATGATAAAAAGGAAAAATATTTCAATCTTCAAGAAGAGTAACAATAAGAAGAATGCAATTTGGAAACCATGTTTAGATTTTTATAATAAAAGTTTTTAATAATTCAAAAGGATGCAATTTAAAAAAAATGGTAGTCTTGAGTCCTTCCCATTATGATGCATTAATAATCTTTTTTTAATTTATAAAGTGAATATAGTGAAAGAGGAAGAGATAGAGTGGAATGACAAGGTCTAGATGGTGATATGGGTGTGGTGTTTCTGTTATAGCTTGCAATGAAGAATCTCCATGTATCCATCCTTAGAAACGTTGTTGCAAATTTAAATGTATATATATTTAAGTCATCTATTAATTCATTTTATAATTAATAATAAGAAGTTTTTTTTAGGAAACCTGGATATAGTTTGCAATGAAGAATCTTCGTGTATCCATCCTTAGAAATGTTTTTCAAAGTTTAAATGTATATATATTTAAATCATATATTAATTCTTTTTATAATTAATAATAACAATAATATGTGTTTTTTTTTTTTAAATATGGACAAATCCACTAGACTCTTGAGGAAATTTGACCTAGTGACCACCCATTACCTAGGTGCTTTAGCAACAAAAATAGAAGAATGGAATTGAGCTAACTCTAGGGGCTACTAATAATAATAATAAGTTAAAAATATAATATATATTTTTAAATATTCTATGATGTGAGATGTATCATGAGGTAAATGTTTTGATGGTTATCCTCATTTACTAGCAATTTAATTTATATAGATGTGTTAGTTTTACTAAATTTCAAGTGTATTTGACATGTTTATCTTTTTTGTTTGTGGTGTTCTAAAACTTGTAATGAATTGAAGTGTGATAGAATCAATATTAAGCTCAAAAAATATAAACTAGTTGGTTTGTATGGGTTTACTTTCTTATTATTTTTGGAGCCCAAATATCATAGGGAGAGGTTTGAGGATGGAAGTAACCTTATGAGAAATAATCTATCTTAAGAATTGTCCCCGACCTAAGATTCTCCTAGATAATTCAAAATCAAAAAATCCAATTCATGGAGATATCAAAGTAACACAACTAATACATGGATTTGAAGAACAAACTAGAATTAAGACTGAGAATGCAAAGTTAAGACAAACTAGAATTAAAATTAAAATTGAGAAATGAAAATGATAGTTAAACCTATATCTACATTTCACTAGAATAAATGAATATTTCATATGTTAAAAACTGGATCTATTAACTATTGATTAAATAGCTCTCCAGGTGAGAACGTGGAAAGTGTATACACACTCATACACACACTCACTATTGAGTCAGATGAGCCTTAATTATATAGGCTTTCACACTAACGGGATGGTTTCAACCACTCCTTGGATATTAGGATAAGAGATCTAAGATTAGAATCTCAATCCCATCTTCATCATAACAACAATCTAATTATGGCTTTCTCCATTACTTCCAACACCCCCCCTTAATGGAGAAAGGGTACTGAATAATAACATACACCTGCTGGTCTAGCCTCAGCTAGGCTTACAATAAAAAAACATGAAAAAATTGGTAAAAGAAGTTTTAATTTTGATCTTTATGCTCATGAATCCATACTTGTTCATTCCGAGGTGAGGTTTGATATTCACTTTCCTCGTCGTGAGGTAGTGATGTATTTGCACCTCATTTCTTCCCAGTGGTGGAAATCTTGAACGCTTATCTTCATCCTTCTCAAATTTGTGACAGTCTTAATAGGAGAATGTTTTCTCTCACTATTTTCAGTGTCACACATGTGAACTTCCACAAAGTTGTCTTCAACATTTTGTTCATCTTGGAACTTTATCGTGGAAAATGTCAATATGAAAACTATATTCTATTAATCAAATAGAGTTACATATATACATGAGGAATTTTCTCAAGATAGAGAAGCTATCTTGGACACACAATAAGTTGGTTGAGACAATATCTCAACCTCACACCAAACTAGGAATTTAGTTTTAGCTAACCTACAAAATAGGAACATACTATATACATAGAGAGAATCAATGACAAGTAGGAATTACACATTGCAACACACCCCCTTAATGACTACTTGTCTCAATATCAATTGGCAAAATCTAGCTGTGGTCAAACATAATTAAAAAGGATATGTCGACATCCATATAAAGGAGAAACCATCCACCAGAATGCATGGGTACCAAGAGCTGCAACCGCTGGTCTCGTAGGATGTCCTTCGTATACATGGTTCTGTCAATCATTATCACTGCATACATGTACCTGTATCTACAGATCCCCCTCCAACGTGGGTTTTATCGGATGACCCGTAACCATGCACTTCCTTCATCGGGATTTTATCGGATGACCCATAACCATGCTCTTCTTTCATCGGTGAACTTGCACCGGATCTCTTCATCAGTGAGAAAACACTGGCACAGACCTATTTCCAGGCCACTTCACTGTTATATGTGGTTTCTGGCTAACCACAAACCAACACTGCAAAAAATGGTTTCTGGCTTACCACGAACCTGTAATTAAAAAGTGGTGTTGAGATTACCACGAACTATACGGGGATACACATGCCTTACAAGGCTTACAACACAACTCCAACTCTTGGAGTTATCAAGTACATACTTTACAAAGACCACTATAAAAAACATCCTAGACTTGCTTACAATTTAAAATGTGTGACTCATAATACAACATGCTATTGAATCTATTCCAAGAAACTCATAAAAAACTCACACAAACTCGATTGATGTCCATCATAATAATTGTTGCTGCTTCATTACCTCCTCTTTTCGTTGCTCACATCTTGGGCATATTTGTCTTTGTCAATTGAAACTTGGAACTTCACGTTTCACCTATCATTTTTTAGAGTAGCCAATTCTAACAAAATAACTTCATATTGAGATGGCTAATCACAATATGTATAATTTTTTGATTCCAAAATACTTTCATCATAAAAATATTATTTACCCAAGCATGTAAAAAATGACCATGCTACATGCTGCGGTTGCACCAGTGATGCAACACCACTGAGGAAAAAGTGCACAACCTTCAGCCAGGCTGATCCAAACACAGGAAGCTCGAAGCTTCCCAACAACTAGTTTGCTTCTGCACTGCTTCTGACACCTGCAGAAGACCCCATAATCTATCGACCTCTTCTCTATGCCAGGCCACCTTCACAACACCAGTGACTAGCATAACCAGCACTTGCACCAGTTGACCTTTGCAACATAAATGGATCTCATCACTGCATATAAATCATGGGGCTTTTATCTCATCATATAAAGCACCATTTTGGCACTCAACTCTTTCAACTACCTTTAAATCCTCTTCACTGTTAATACCTCCATTGTTTAAGATGAATTCAAAAGCATAGTCCATCAAGCCACCATTGCATCCTAGGTTGTAAGAAGTATCAAAATCCACCAACTCTTGTTCAGACAGAGTAATCAAATTATTCGTCACAATTTGGTTTATACCTTCCACAGCTGCAACTGCGGAGAATGCCCAACAACTTCTGCAAGCGGCTTGATTCTTCACTTTCGCCACGACACCTTTTTTTCTCCAGTCGACACTATCTAGCAAGTATCGCCAACATTGTACTAGTATCTAGGGCTTGGATACTTCCTCTTTTTTGTGACATCAAATCTATATCCCAGAAATTTCGCCTTGAATTCTTGGTGGGTAGGATTTGCAAATTAATTGAGACCCAACCAGTATGACAGGTTCCTCTAGTTTTGTGCATCGATATAATGCAAGTTATCAGTGAAAACAATAAATCTCTTGCGTTTCTCATCCAGTGAATTGTATGCCTTTCTGTACTTGATCATCCATGATTCATACATTTTCCATACTTTATCATCCGAGTCTAGATCATTCGAATCTTAGCCAAAAATTGAAAAATCTCTCATCGCCAACACGCCAGCACTATCGGCCACCACCAGGAGGACTGTAACTGCAAGAATCCATGTTTTCATGGCTGACTCTGCTCAAATTTTAACAAATATCACAGATCTATTGAAATCCAAAACTCAAGTACATGAACACTACGCTCTTGCATTTAAAAAAACGGCCTTTGAATAACAACTTCAGGCCAGCCACCTGCTTCATTACGCCTTCAGTGTGACTACACTTCATCTTGTGCAATTCACCACTCGACAGCCATATGGCGGATCCCTGTACCTCGCCGCCTGGCACCGATGAATGAAAAATTCACAATAGAATCATAATTCTTCAACAAAACACACAACTCTTCTCGACGTGTGCAGGTTTGTGAGTAGACACCATCAGCTCTTCTCTAGAGCACACTTCTTAATACAAACAAATCCATGCTGGCTATGAAATTATAATTTCACCGGAGGTGTGCATATAGATCGACAAACCAAAAACACTAAAAAAATATACAAATGTACTCTCTTATTTCCGTTGGCCCCTCCTGGGCCAAGGCCAGGCCTAAAAGGCTTTGATACCAAGATAAAATGTCTTTTTTTTTTGTAAATTTGGTAGTACCTATCCATTTTCATATTTAAAGCAAGCAAGTTGCTATACATAATATCATTTGCGGAGCCTCAACCTGCCCAAAGGAAACCAGGTCTGTTGGCCACCGTCTGGCATTAAAAGCCATCCAAAATTGAAATTGTTTTTCTGTCTATTTACTGCTTTTACAGCATTACTATGTCCATAACCAATACATTTAAAAGAAAAACTATATATACTATTCTCAAAAAACATATAACATATCTATAATTTAAAAAGAGACTCCATCAACTGGTTCCATTGCAATAGAGCCATGAAAATCCTTTTTCTCGAGGCTAATAAGCTGCCTCTCTATGTGACCGATTCTTTCATTAACCTGCAACTAGGTCTTCATCATATTATGCATATCATGTTTGATTTTGTGTAATTCGAACAAAATTGAAGAGTTTTCTTGCTTCACTTCCATATTGGCCACTGCCTTAGCTAGTACACACTTCATTTTCTAGTACGTTTTAACTAACTGCTGGAATAGTGATACTTTGCCTCTTTTGCTGCCAGGATCCAAAATAAAATCCATCACTCTGAGTTTGTTTTTCCCAACCATGAATTGCTTTGTGAATATGGATCAAATTTCTTGTTTCATATACATCTGCAAGATTTTCCAAATTTTATTTGTTAGTCTTCCTCCCTCTCATGCCCTTTCCTCAGTTATTCTAGCCTTTCACCATGATGGAATTAAAGAACCTGAAATCGGATCCTGTGAAGAGATAAAAGTCAATATAATAGTTTTTGAAAGCTCTGTTCATTATCTGATGACTCTTTAACCCCAAAATGTTTATAGTGTCAACAATAGGCATCTGGAAGCTAAGAAGGATGAAAAACAAAGCGAACCAACTGCGCGGCCAATGGAGAACCAAGCGCTTCACATAACCCAGATGGAAAAAGGAGTACCATTGAAAAATATTACCCATAAGATACCCAGTTACACTAAGAAACAAATTCAGCACCAGACAAAGATAAAGAATCCATTGAAAGGCTTTACGCCTAAATATACGCAGAGACTGATAGAAAACCACCTACAGAGGAATTTTTTGAGAGCAATTCGTAAGAAAAAAATGTCAAATTAAAATACTTGGGCAGCAAACCATCTAAGCAAAGACAGATAGAAAGCCCACCTACAGAGGAATGATAGGAATTCTTTGATAGCAATTCAACACCTACAGACAAATGATTTGAGAGAAATTCGTGACAGAAAGTTGTCAAATTACAATAAATTGGAAACATAATACAAATGATAGAACATATCATTGTGAAATCATAACCAGAGAAGTGTGAAATAAACCCCTTTTTTTGAATATTTTTATGAGCCGAAAGACAGTGTCCAGACACATACAACACCATATAAACCTTATATAATTCATAACCAAACATACAATGCGAAGAGGCCGGAGGACTGCAAAAGCATGACTCTACTTCGAGACAGACGCAATTTTCTTCATTCTCACAGGTATACGAATAGAGTATCTCCATGTAATGATGATAACCAGAACTATAACCATCATCTTCATTCTTCAAAGCAGAAATAAAGAAAACTAATGATAGCATTACATACCAGGTAATACACCAGCGCTGAAGGTATCCCCACAGAAGATGCACCACGAAGCAAAACAGAGAGGAAGACAAACCTTTCCTTGTAAAGCCAAGATTATGGGATGAAGGAAATAGAGTATTACCCAAGTTAACCGCACTCTGTTGGTGTGAAGAATGATATGACAGGTAAGTAGTGCGTATTGATGAGGGAGCATCACGGCAAGGACCGCCACCCTCGTGTAATGAATCCCATTCTTCTATCATCCACCTCGTGGTATATGATCATCACACACTTGGCACCCTAATCGAGGTTCTAGAGCTCGTTGTTTTTCTTTGTCTATGATAATCTGTAGAGTTTGGAGTTCTATGTCCTAGAGTTGGCTTCTCTGGTTGATATTTAACTGTCGCCCTTCATTCTTGCATGCCCAGTTAGCTAGGTAGTCCGCAGCTTCATTGCCCCCTCTACGGACATGTGAAGGTATGATTTATCCTATCCATTGCATTAGGTTGGCTATATCCTGAATAAGCCTAGCCATTCACTAGATTTTGCTTATCTTTTCCCAAGGTGTGCCTTGTTGAAGCTTGTTGAGTACTCCATTCACCATTGCTATATCCCCTTCTATTATAATTTTGTTGTAGTTTTCCCAAATTGCCATAGTTAGGCCTTGTTTAGCTACCAATAACTCCGCTTCATTGTTCGTTGCATACCCAATGTCCATTGCATATACCATGGACGTTGTACCTTGAGAGTTGCGGAATACTCCTCCTATTCTGGCTTTCCCTAGGCTTCCTTTGGAGGCTCCATCACAATTCAATTTCAGGAATCCAGCTTGTGGGAAGTTGAATATGTCTTTAGGGGATTGCATTTGCAGTTTGAATTTCCATAATGCTTTTGTTAGCATTTCGGGTTTTAAGTTTAGCATATGTAGGATCCTCTCTTCATGGCCATTTGTCTTGCAATCATCTTCCATCCATTTTTCTGTAAGAATTGTTTCCCTGATGTTGTCCAAAATAACTTTCCATATGTGGTTTATATCTTTAGTTTCTTCTCTAAAGATTATGTGGTTTCTTTCTTTCCATATTTCCCAAAGAAGGAATCCAATAGATAATCTCCATGCCTTATTGAGGACTTCACTCTTGTAGCCCCCTTTCTGCCATTTTATTATTGTTTCATTTACGTTTGTGATGTTTATGTTGGTTTGTTAGAAGATTGCACTGATGTTTTGCCACAGATGTTCTTCCTTGGAGCATGTATTGAAAAGTTGTTCTATACTTTATGTATTCTCCTTGCACATTTTTCATATTTAGGGTCCTTCCATTCCTCTTTTTTGCAGTTGGTCCCATTTAAGGACTTTCTGATGGCTTAAAATCCAAAGAAAGTGTTCAACTTTTGGCCAGTGCTTGGCAGCCCATATTTTCTGCCATAGTTGGTCTGTTTTGTTGAGATGATTGTTATATTTTATAGTATAGCCTTCTTTGTGAACATACCTATGTTCTTGTATCCCCATCTCAGTATATCCTCCCCATTAGTGGAAGCCAATTTCCTGGTCTTCATTTCCTTATTGAAGTTGTTCCATTGTTCAGTTTCTGGGGCTTGTAGCCAGTGTTATTTATCTTTCCATATTCTCCATGTCGCTTCCTCCTCTGTTATCCAGTAGTTATTGATCGTTCTCTAGTTCGGCATGTTTGTGAATAAGAAGATTTCTCCCAATTCCAGGCAGCTGAATAATTTTTCTCTCTGTTGCCAAGATTCCTCCCAGAAGATAGCTATTCTTTCTCCCTGAACTTCTCAGAAGCTATGCTGTCTTATAATTTCTTTTTTCTGCAGCTAGGTTCCATATATTTGATCCTTTGGGAATATTTTCGGCTTTCAGTTTCCCTGTAATTGTTGATATCTCATATTTTTTCTCCCATATTATTTTCCAAATTTCAGTACCTCCTTGGAGCCACCTCCACCACAGCTTTGTGCCCATTACCTGGTTGAGGATATATGGGTCTCTTAATCCTAGACCCCCTGCCATTTTGGTTTGATAATTTTTTCCCAGGATAGTAGTGCCTATTTCCCGGTCTTTGTGGCTCCTTGCTATAAGAATATTTTGAATATTTTAATCATATTTCCACAAACAGTCTTGGGGGCCGCTCTCCCAGACAGTTGGTATATGGGGATAGCTTGCCGGATGGATCAAAGGAGAATGACTCGGCTAGGGGCATTGAGAGCTTGGATGGACCATTTTTATAGGCACTTGTGGAACTTCGTGAGGATATCTTTCCATCCTGCTACCCTTAGGGAGGTAAGGTTAAGGGGGAAGCCTAGATATTTCATTGGGAATGTTCCAAGCTTAAAGCCCAAGGTTCTAGCTGGATTTTGCTTCCCTTAGAGAAGTCGGGCATAATAGCATTATGTCATCTACAAATTTTTGGTGCGATAGAGTAAGCCCTTATCCCCATAATTTCAGACCTTTGAATTGTCCTGTGGCTATTTGCACTTTTATCAGATGGCTGAGACTTTCAGCAGCTATGATGAATACGAATGGCGATATCGGGTCTCCCTATCTCAAACCCCTGGTTGCATTAAAAGGTTCAGTCGGGGTTCCATTTAATAAAATTGAGTAGTTTGGGGAGGAAATGAGAGACATTACCCATTGTATCCATCTCTAGTCAAAACCGAATGTTGATAGGACTGCTTTTAGGTATGCCCAGTTGAGTCGATTGTAAGCTCTGGATAGGTCCAATTTAATTAGCATTATTTTGGCTTTAAGGGTTTGAAGTGAATGCATCGCTTCTTGGACAATGACTATCCCATCAATGATCTATCTGCCTTTTACAAAACGTGTTTGCTCCACTGATATTATTTTATTTAGAATTGGTTTGAGGCGGTTGACCATGATAGTTGAAAGGATCTTATATATGACATTGGTTTGAAGCCCGTTGGGGTATCCATGTTGTCTTGTTTATGGATCAGAGAGATTGGTGTGGAATTTAGAGCTGGGTACACATATCTCGATCTCCTCAATTCTTCCACCAATTCCTAGATATCCTTTCCCATGAATTTCCACGTGGCTTGGTAGAATTCCACTGTGAAACCATCTGGGCCCAGGGCTTTGCTTTTGGGGACGTTATTTACCACTTCTTCCACTTCCTCCAAAGTTATTTCTCTCATCAACGATAGGTTTTGTTCTCTACTTACTTTGGAGGGTATGTGTCGAGTGATACGTTCTACAGCTGCTTCTCTATTTTCCCCTGGTTCTGTGAGAATCTCTTTGAAATGGTTTACTAAGAGTGTTTCCATTTCTGCATGTTGTTGTACTCGATTCCCATTGGTATCCTTTAGTGAGAAGATTTTTTTATGTTGTCTTCCCTGGATCAGTGCCTTGTGGAAGAAATTAGTGTTTTTCTCCCCTTCTTTGAGCCATTGAACTCTTGATTTTTGTTTCCACAGCAGTTCTTCTTGCTTTCTCCTTTATCCCAGTTGAATTAATAACTACCCTTCTTCCATAGCCAGTGCTTTTTTTCGCCCATTTAGGATGATCTGATGCTGGTTCTGCTTCATGTCTTCCTGTAATCTGAGGAGGTTTGCATGTATATTTCCAAATTTAGTTTTATTCCAAGTTTTTATTTCTTTTTTTCAGTTTTTTTAGTCATAGCTGGAATGAGTGCATTCTGTTCCTTCCTTGGACTTGAGTTGTTTCCCACCATTGTTTAGCTTTCTCCAGAAATTTGGGTCCCTCAGCCATAAAAATTTAAATCTGAATGGCTTATTTTTGGGGCTTTCTCTTAAGTCCATTTCCAATTTTATGGCCCAGTGGTCTGATACTAGTGCTGGAATGAATGCTGCTTCATAGTAAGCATCCATGCTCAGTAGCTCCTCGGTGGCTAGAAATCTATCGAGTCTTGATGCTATTTTGTGAGCCATCCCTCTCCTGTTGTTACATGTGTATGTGCCATTCACTGTTGTGATATCCACTATCTTGAGGTCTGTGAGAAGATCCCCAAACATCTCCATGTCCGGTTCTTCTCTTTTGGTTCCTCCTTTTTTTTCCTCTAGGTTTAATATCATGTTAAAGTCCCCTCCTAACAGCCAATATTTTTCATGTTGTAGGTTTCTCAGAATTCTTATGCTATTAATGAATGCCTCTCGTTTGCCTTACATATGAGGACCATATACTGCTGAGATTAGTATGTGATATTTCGTGCCCACTAGCCTGAAACGTCCTGACAAGATCCTGGCTAGGCCAAGCCAGTTTTCCGCTATTATCTCTATAAGGTTCCATAATATTGCAATCCTTCCCGCTGTTCCTCTTGCGTCAATAGCCATGACTTCATAGTGGGGTTTAAATGATTGTAGAATTGTTTCTATTTTTTGAGTTGTGACCTTCGTTTCTTGTATCAGCATAACTTGAGGTTTTTCAGTTTTTAGTCTTTCTTTTAGTTTTCTCTGCTTGCCTTTACTATTCAGGCCTCTTATGTTCCATGATAGTATTTTCATTGATTAACTTTCGGGATTTGATGGAACATCGTTGTTATCGGCTTTATCTTGCCAGTATTTACTAACATTTCTCCCACCATCTGAATTGAGTCATGTAGTGTTTTCCTTCCTTTTTTCTTACCCACCTTTGATTGCATATTTGTTTCCTTAGGTGTCTAGTTTTTAGTAGTACTTACCTATTTCCTAGCTTCAGACAACAAATAATGCTCAAATGTTTCCTTATATAGCTTCTTTTAGTCTTCAGGGATGAACCTGTCATCCAGGTTCCTCCATTCATATAGTAGACGCTTAAGCACCTGTTCTTTTGCACTTAGATCCTCTTTTATCTACTCAATATCCATTGGTGCTTGCTCCACTCCAGCTGTTTCTCCTCCCTGTGGTTCCTTTGTTTCTGTTTGTTCTTGTTGAGATTTCCATTTTGTTGCTAAAGTTCTTGGCTGCATTGTTTCTTGTTTCATTTATTGTGTTTCCTCTATAGCTTTTGATGATTCACTTACCTCTTGCAGGATTTCATAGCGATTTTGGGTTCTCTTTAGTTTTTTACTATTAGTTGGTGTATTTTGCTGCCTGCTGGATTTTTTCCTATTTGTGACTGGTATGAACCCTTCCTCTTTATCTTGGCTTGTGTCTCCGACCATTGTGGTTTTTCCTGCTTCTACTTTAGGGATGTTCAATGGAAATTTTTTGTATAGATGACCATATTCGTGGCATCTTCGGCAACGAAATGGTATGTGTTTGTAGTCTAACGTTTGTTTCCAGATCTTGCCTTCATATTCCAGCTCTATTGATTCTGGGATCAGTTTAGATATGTTCATGTATACACAGATTCTAGCAAAGGATGTGTATCTTCCACAGAAAGTTGTCTCTACAATTTTTACAAAGCTTCCTAAGGAGTTTCTGATTCCTTCTAATATATCCGGGTCCCAGAAGTCTATTGGTAGAGTGAATAATCTCATCCACACTGGTGCTGCTAGGAACTATTCCTCATCTGGGTTGTAACACTCTTCCCATTGTCTTAGAAAGAGTCCTGCGTTTTTGTAAAAATAAGGCCCTCCTTCAAAGATTCTTTCCTTGTCCAATAGATTGGTGAAAATGACTGTGAAGAAGCCTCTTGGGCCGAACTTAAGATCTAGGTGGCCTTTTGGTCGCCACTTTGCTTGTATCCATTTCAACAGGTCTTTTTCCGATGGCCATATTCCAATAAATTTGAAAATAAGAGCATGATATTTCATGTATCCCCTATATTCATCTAGTTTATTTGGTGGGATGGTGTACCTTGGTTTCTTCAGTGATCTGGGGAGGCATTGTGTTTTTGCCCTGGCTTGCCACGCAGCTCCTAAGACTGGTCCAGTTTTCGTTGGTGTTCCGCCTTGCATGTTGGGCTGTCTAGTGTTCTGTTCTCCATCAATTACATTCTGGTAGGAGGGGATTGACCCCCCTCCCGATGCTGCCATCTTTCGGCTCTCAAAACCTCATTTTGCCTAGTTCTTGCGTGAATTTTCTGATGCCTCTGGTTCAAAACCCTAGGCTTGCATGTCTGTTACCTAGTCTCTTGCGCTTTCTTGGAGCTTCGTTAGTGTCATCCGAGCTATTCGAGTTGTCGGTCCCAAGATAAAAGGTCAATATGCAAACTATATTCTATTAATCAAATAGAGTTACATATATACATGAGGAATTGTCTCAAGATAGGGAAACTATCTTGGATGCAAAGTAAGTTGGTTGATAGAATATCTCAACCTCACACCAAACTAGGAATTTAGTTTTAGCTAACCTACGAAATAGGAACAGACTCTATACATAGAGAGAATCACTGACAAATAGGAATTACACATTCCAACATCATACCAATTGTTGAGAATATTTATTTTAAAGAATGAAAAAAAATCTTATTTTTTTAAGCAAATTGCAACGTTATGTCAAACAACGATGAGGCAGACTGTTATGGCACTCATCACAGGTTCAATTCCCTACCTCAATCGGAGTGATGTATCTAGACATGTTGATGAAGATGTAAAAATGTAGTCCTACCAAACTTTAAAAAAAAAAAAATTATGATTTATGGTTTAAAATATATTTATGATTTAAAATATAAACTTCAAAATACGATATTATTTTAATGTTCTCTCACTCTCTTTGGGAGGAGTCGCTAATAAATCTAAATATGATTTCAAATTACGAAAGGAAAAAAAATCCAAAAAATGAAATAAATTAAAATATTGGAAAACGATATCATTCTTATATATTTCAGATTTTATAGTGTATGATTTAGACTTAGAGATACACATCCAAAAAAAGAATGGTCGGAGCAAATGAACTCTTACACTCTCTAATGGAGAGCCGTTTCTCGAAACCTAAATGTGTGACGAATTGTTCTTCATCAACTGAAGAGCTCAAACAACTATGGAGAAATGAATTGCCTGAGTTTTTTTGTTTTTCCTAGAGGTGCTTCTCTCTACTTCATGTCGTGTTCTTTTTACCTTGAGGTATTATTGCTGTGATACAAGGATGCAAATGAGAGATTAGGAGAATATTTCACAATATTAGATTATTCTTGCTGTGATACCAGGATGTAAATGATAGATCATGAGAATATTTCAAAAGATTAGAATATTCCCAAATCTGAACTTAAGTTCAGCAGCCTTTTGTCGCTGTATCCACTTGGAATGTTACTCAGGTAAGCGATGAGATTCATCATCTTTCCCTACGCATCGCTATCACTGTTTTGTCTACAAGCGCATCCCTATCATTGTTTTATTTTGCCCACAAGCGAGGAAGTCAGCCGCATCATATATTTTCCCCTATTCAGGTGAATGGCAGCAAATTGTGAATTTATTCTTTTTATTTATTTTTATGTAATTCATTGTATCAATGGGGTACTTGCATACTATTCCGAGGAATAAGATAGATAATCACGTTACAGGAAACAAATCACCACACCACACCACCTACTCGACAAACAACTTATTTTATTTTGCCGGAGCATCCCTCCCCTGCAGTTATTATAATTTATATCCGCCCACGGATCGACTCATATTTTCTACCATGGCCAGTACACAAACCCCAATTCCTGCAATTGCAGTCATGATCTGATGTCCGCTAACAAACAACAATATTTCGAATTTGTTTCCAGCTGTGGCGGTTCGCGGATTTGTCCAGAGTGAGGGATCAAAATAACATGATACGTCACAGTGTCACCCAATGTCGTTTAAAGGAGGATGCTAAAATGTCGGGAAAAGGAGGATGCAATAAGAGTAGACGTCCTGGCACGAGATCACAATCATTCCGTTACCTACGGCCAGGGTTCGAATTTGAGGAGTACATTTAAATTTTTTATATGCCCCTCTTTCATTTCATGATGAGAAGTCTATAAAACATATTTTTGAAGGTTTACCTTTTTAGGAAAACGTCATTATACCCTATCTGAAACTAAAACCAAAGGGTCGGGTAAATTACCTAGGCACGTTCTTGTCCTATGTACAACGATAGAAATGTCATTGTAGGTTTTCAACTATAATGTGCACCAGATTTTGCCATCCAAATAGATTGCTTAAAAGATATGGGCCACAATAGATTATTTTCATTTCTTTAATTAAGCTTTGCTGAGATCCGACCGTAGCCATTTATGAAATATTAAAACTCTACCTACTCGGACTGCAGGTTCCAAGTTTCCAAGTTGCCAACTGGACGAGGGCGAAGGGCATTGGACTCGGAAACCAGCGTCTAACTCATGTTGATCTTCATATGTGGAAACCACGTATCTCCCAACTCGACGATTCAAACCGCAAGGAGTATATCGATACCCTGTCCTCCGAAATTTCTGGCAATCAACTCGTCTCTTCAGTTGTTTCCTAGCGACAGCGACAATGGAAGGAATGGAGGACCTTGCATTGATTTGAATACAGCTAAGTACTGCCATTATCTATATCGCTTTTTAGTTTTGATGTATTTCCTTCAGTATTGTCTGCCATGGAAAATTTAGTAGCTCTTCCATTAAAAATTATTTACAGAAACAACATCCCAACACAAATCACGTTGACCCAAAATAAAATGTTAGAGCTTCTCACAGGTTAGTATTGGGCTTCAAGTTAATCCCAAATGACTTGAGACTATTTTAAGAACATGGGCTCTCCAGAAATTCCAAAATATATATAGCCACCGTTCTCAGCATCTATAGGACATATGTGCAGTAGCACATCTTCCAACTTAATTAATTATATCCCGATAAATAAGTGTTTAGAAACCTAGATTTCTGTGATAGATTATGTTGAGAAATTCTAGAATTGGATTTCTTGTGCCACAATTTCTAACATAGCAATTAGTGTGTTGGTGCAACATGGGATGATTTTCGACGCCTTTCAATTTTTTTGGAGTATTTAACAAACGTGTCTGAAATTTTTGTTTATATAAACGCTACACTGGTTTTAGATCGCTTTCTTTAAGAAGGTTACATTGAACATGCTATTGAGTTTTTCAATGAGATAAAGAAAAGAGATTTTAAAGTAAGGAAAGATACGTACATTTTCTCACACATACAAAGCCAAGGCAGGGAAGACATACAAAGTTAAGGATTTTTCCGCTGGATGGTTGACAAAGGTATAGAACCATGGCTTATTTATGATTTTCTTGTCTATGGATATTGCAAAGAAGGTAACCATATGTTTCAATAGTTTGGCCTGTATGATATGATAATATGGTAGAGAGAAACCTAAAATATGATAGGTTTATTTACAATTTATTAATTCAAGAACTCTCGAGAAAATCTATGACATAGGAGACATAGAATGTGTTTTGGAACTCCTAGACAAGGGTTTTATTTTTAATTTACAAAATTTAACACTTTGATGATTGACCATTCTAAGGAGGCTAATATGCAAGAAGCCTTACATTTGCCAGATGAGTCCAACATAAAGGGATTTGTCCCAATACTTTTAATTATTGTTCAATGGTTTGTGCACTTTATAAATCCCATGTCTTTAACATTTTGAATAATGGCTATTGTAAGAAAGGTAGCCTGCTTATGCAATATGCCACGATGAAAGAAGAAAACAAGATATTAGTGGAAATGATTAGAAAGGGTTTGTCTCCTAATGAACATTGCGAGGGAGATGGCATAATGCAGGTTTTGGTCGGGGAAGGAAATGGTAGCTAATGGTTCGCCTCCAAATTCTTATTCTTTAAATGGGATTATCTATGGAATTTTCCATATAGGAGAAATGCAAGAACTATGTCATCTCTTAATTAGAATGATGGACATGTGATAGTTCCCATACTTATTCTTAGGATACTGATAAATCTTTTTGGTGAGGAAGTTAATATATAGTAAGCTTTTGATCTCCGAATTGAAGTAGAGCAGAGAGGACCTATTCCTGATGCCAAATTTGATAGCTGCTCCTATTGGTTCAAGAAACGCAACTAATTCTTAACACAAATGCAAAAAAGTTGAATCTATATATCACTCTATAATAAAGATTATTTGATTATAGAATTTCCCTTGGATGTCCAAATAAATAATTTCCACTACTATTATTTTATTTTATTTTATTTTTTATTTTTATTTTCTTGGTATTAGGATGCTTATAGGACAAAATGAGTTGGAGAGTTTTAGATTTATGAATAGTAAATTTATCTGTAAAAAGTAAAACAAAAAATTAATTTCATTATTAACCTTAGAGTTTGTTGAAAAAGTCCCGAAACTAACATAGTTTATGTGCATATTTGTATGTCATCCTCGAAACTATTCAGTTCCTTTACTATATGTTCCTTTCAGTTCCTTTACTATATGTTACTTGAGTCTATAATCTCTAGGGTGGTAACATTCCATTTCCAAGTATTATAGCACATTTTTTAATAGAATAGGAGATAAAAAACACTTTGCACTTAAATAACCATAGAAGAAGAGTCATCATAAACATAACAAGTATGGTTCAAAGATGTCTCAACTTGACTTTTTGAATTAAGTTTAACTTGGCCATGATAATGTGGATTATTTTAGGGAATGGTTGTATTTTTAATTGAGTTTTTGTTTGTCCAAAAATAACAACAACCTTAGAACAATTACAAAAAAATATCTAGGTGTAAGAACTTGAAAAAATATATAATTTTTTTTTTTTTTTTTAAGATTTAATTAACTTTAATATATTTAGATTGACAACATTCAATATTGTTGCTCATTAAGTGCATTGTGTCTTTCTATCTGAATTGTAACATGGATTTATATGATGTCTAATATTGTGAATATGTACATACACAACACTAGAAAATTATAATTTTGATATGTGGATATTTTTTAGAGAAATATTCATTTTTATATACAACTAGTATATATAGATTATATTAACATGAATTTTATATTATATTTGGAGATCCATGTTTTCTTTCTAGTGGTAGACCATAATTTAATATAAGCGTTATGACATTGAAATTTATTATAACTTTTATCACATGGAAAACATCTGAGATTTGGACTAGTTATGTCATGTAAGATCATTACATGTCTGGAGGAAAGGTAATATTTTAGAGAAAATCTAAGCTTTTAGTGCTCTGTTTTATATAAAGTTAGTGGATTGTTGTTAGGAAATCCTTTCTCGAGGGATTTTGTTGTTTGTATTTGTTGTTGTTACTAAAGGCATGGAGGAAATACTTTTTCCACGGGATCATGAATATTTTGTAGTATTAAATTGTTCAAATTTTAAATATTGTCTCTTTTCTTTTGTTGTTTGGATTTGTTGTTGTTATTGAAATAATGAACGATTTCTTCTAGGGAGGTGAAATATAGAATCTTGACATTGTATTTCAAAGTTATAGCACCCATGACACTTCAAATTATTTATCATTCTCGAATTTAGATGAAGTGCCAACTTTAATTATGTTTAGGTATGTATATCTAGATTATATATTTTACAGATATTTTGATTGACATCAGTGAGGTAAAAAAAAAATCTCCTATTTATCAAATTCCGAAATATTTCCAAAACTTATTTTTTTAATCAAATATTTATTAGTGAAGAGTTAATATATTATGAGAGCGTCATTCTTGAAGGTAAAATTTTAATATGCAGTTAAATATGGTTTTGCAGTAGATTTTTAATCAAATCTTTATTTTTTAAAGGTTAATCAATTATAAGAACATCATTCTTGAAGAGTAAAAATTAATCTGCAATCACCTATGTTATTGAAAGATATTTTTGTAATCAATTCTTAAATAGTGAAGAGTTAATTAATTTATTATCAAAACTTTATTATTGAAAATAAAAATGTAGACAAAAAATTTTAGACATAACATTCCATGAGCAAAAAAAAAAAAAATTACCCAAAACGTCAAATTTTTTTTATGACAAATAAATAAAAACCCAAATTCCAACCCTGCGCACCACTAAACAGATGTCCTCCACCATTGCCAAAAACCTCTCGATGACTATGTAACAACACCCACCGTACCTAACGTAATGATTATGATATCCCGACAACAAGTCGCTCGGACACTCATATTTCATCCTCCTCCACCCAACATTTTAGCATCTAGGATGGTAAATTGGGCGACACTGTGGAACATATCATTTAGATGATTGTAGTCTAAAAAAACCACAGAATAACCCAAAAATTCCTGTAAAATTATGAAAAAGTCTGGCAAATATTTTTGAAAATCTAGGTTACAATCATTAAAATTAAGTATTTTGGGTGCCCTAAAGGTTTTTGGTGGTTTTGAATCCATTTCCACCATCAAAAATGCAATTGAAACACTCCAAATACCTGATTTTTGAATTTTTTTTTACCGGATTCCAACAAAAAAATTGTCATCCGGACTATTATGTTGGGTCGGTAGAAAACTCCTTTTATAGTTTGTGATAATGATAAGGGATACACTATACACAGAGCCTCTATCTTCCTTTTAATGAAATTTCAATATGGTTGGTAACCCTCAAATATAGAATTATTATGGTTTTATATGTATGGATGGATGTGTGTTAGTTTTTAATATATCATTTGGTAAATTTCAATATATATATACTATTTTGATACATTTATTGAAATATTTTAATATAAGTTTCTTTTAATTGAGTAATTATATAAATTAAAGTGTTAATAAAATTTTCATTTGTTTTTGTTTTGATATAAGTTTTTTTTTCAATGGAGTAATTATATAAATTAAAGTGTTAATAAAAGTTTATAAGTATTAATTCAAAATAAAGATCAATTGTTTTTAGGATAGGGTATTTATTTTTATTATTATTTATGTAAATAGTTAATATAAGTTAAAGATATATATATATATATATATATATATATATATATATATATATATATATATATATAATAATAATAAATAATAAAGTTTAATGCGTAAATAAAATTTAAATCAATTATGATATTTGTGACAAATTTGTTTTTTAAATTAAATAAAAAGCAAAAAATCATAACTCTATGTATTAATAATCCCTTAGTATATGAACAATCTCAATAATAAAATTCTAAAAAATATAATTACAACTGCTTATAGAAGGGGCATTTGCGATGAAGCTAGGTTACTTGAAAATCTGGACATAAAGTAAAACTAAGAGCAACTAGTATTTATTTCTCAGAGTCTATAGAGAAAAACACTCCAATTTGAAATATATTAGGATTAATCACCAACTCAAAACTTGTTCTAGGTTACAAGAGTTTAACAAACTTGAACTACAATTTCTACATGCAAAAATTAAAAGAACAAGATCATTGTTGACCACCTATCCAAAAAGAAGCCGTTAATTACACTTAAAGCTAGTTGTACCAAAAAAAATGAATTTCAATTTTTATTAGATTTATATATAATATAAGATATAATAGAACTGGCTGACTTTAGATTTTACCTCCCAACCGGCTAACCTCTCTCCCTCTCTGGGTCTGAATGGCCTCAAATGAAAGTTCCTTGCTCCAAGGAATTTCTATAGATGTTTTCATAAGGAAAATCTAATTATAAGTGGGGTCTCCAAAAACACCTTAAATCAAGTTTGCATTATAGAACTTCCTCACTTTACCCTCCGCTCCAATCCGCTCCAATCAATGTTTTAAAGTATATGATTGGGATTGGGATTTCTTCTAAATATAAGTTACTCTACACTAGATGAATTAGTTTCCCAAGAACTGGGCTTCCTACCAAAACGTTGCGAAGCAACTTGAGTGTGTCATTTTGACAATGTTATTTTTCATAAGCAATTGGTTAGCAACAACATTGACATTTACAATGCTGAAGGACCTTAGCTACAATTCACCAAAGGTGAACTAGGATTCCTTGGTTTTGATTAAATCCATATGCATTGAATTTTTTTTTCCTATTTTTTTCCTATTTTATAAAATTAATGTAATATCATTCATTAGATTATTAGAGCTAATATAAGTTTGAATCTATAGTAAAGTGATGTTTTGCTTAAGATTAATATTACAATATTAAGTATATTACAAATTTTATTTAATATAGTTTTCCAATTATCATTTAAAAAAATTAATAATACAATATAATGAATTTATAATTAAAAATTGATGTTCAAATATAATTAAACATACATCTTATAATATAGTTTAATATTTATTTTAATAAAATGTTTTATTTTACATATAGTAAAGTTAAAAATAAATTTAACTTATTTTATAATAAATTTATGTTAAAAAGCTTATATATTATAGTAACATACACCAATAACTTCATCTGGAAATGCCAGGAGTTAAAATTTTTTATACAAGTTATCTACGGGTAACTATCTAAATCACTATTAAATATTCCTTACTCATCATTACATAGAATGTTCACCAGTTCATAGTGTAACCTTAGAATAAGAATAGTAAGTTGCTTAACCATTAACAACCTCTATTGTAGAACATTAACATAAAAATGTATGATGTAACCTTCCATTCATTTCATTACTCATGTAGTCATCACATACTTGAAATTATGAACATCACAACAAGAAAGGAATCAACATCATCAATTTGACACAATAATCAATCACACGAACACCAATATACCCTGGAAACCCCATAGGGTGAAAACTAGAAAACGTTTAATTTTATTATTAAACGCTCGTGAGGGTGTTCAGCCCTCACTCAATGGCTTATAAGGGAGACCATCCCTTAACCATCGTTTATAAATCTTACAAGGAAATATACAAATATCTAGCTTAAAGCCATTACAATAATTATGATAGAATTTACCCACTAATCTTCATATATTCATATCTTCATATCTTCGTGGCATGGATGTACCTACAATGTACCATCGTACAATGGACCATCCTGCAGCTCACACTTATCTGCATGAACTATTAATCATTTACCTGCCACCATGTTAAGCATAATATTTCCTTCTCATAAGTCACCATCATTTCCTCTCATTGATGTCATCTAAAAGCTTTTATAACATGATTATATAAAGCCTTAATCAGTAAATAATCAATCTTTAAGTGATTCGTTAACACTTATGCATGTGCATACATGAGACGTGAATACAATATCACAAACAATTCTTTCTTCTAACATCTCTACCTTAGTGTGAGCAATTAATTACCAATTCATGTCAAATAATCCCCACATTATTATGACACTTCTCACACACGCTCAAATTCGTACAAGACAAACTACAACTATCCAGGAATTCCTTCAATGGAAAATAACACAATGTGAATTCGTGTTACTTAAAATTTAACAAAAGAACCAACCCTTCAGCTATTTTTTTTGGAGCATGTAAATATAATAAATCTAACATGTTGAATGTTGTTCCTATGCATGCAATGCATATTTCCAAAAGAGTCTTCCCAAAGGATTTCTTAACACAAGAGAATATGTAAACACATGTTTTCTTTTTTGTAAAACTAATGCAAGTAAAGCATACAAATACATGGCTTCCTTTTAAAAATATTATACTAACAATCTCTTCCAATGTAATCTAACACAACATGCTATATTTTCCCAAATAAAAATATGTATATTCTTTCCAAAGAAGGTAATACAAATATTGCAAGTATATGCAGAAACTAAAATAATAGTTATGATAGCATAAAGTATTCACATATAATTTTTCGAATTAAATATAGCTCAATTAGATTTTCTATCCATGAATAAACATAACTCTCTAACACAATGACTATTCTTTATGCATACAAGAGCTTATCACAATATCTCTTCTTTAATATATGTAACACAAATTCTCTTCTTGGAATTACACATAATTAACTGTTATTTTCATGTAAACATATACATAATTATTTCTAAAAAGGAATTTAATATAACTTAGTTCCTTTATGTAGTTTCTCATGCTTCCATTTCAAGAAATTATCATAGATAACCATATTTATGCACAAAAATAGGAAACAATACGAAGGTTAGCTTAACCTTGTATACACCCAAATCAAGAAGTCGACTTGCACTCTTTTGAAGAAGTTATTCTTTTCAAGTAAGAACAACATATATAAAACAACATAATATTTTCCCAAGTAGTAATTATTATTTTCACACAAGCTTCAACATGATCTTTCCCAAAGAAACAATTATGTGAAAACTATTATGGGGTTTTCATGACTTTTATTCCAAGAAAAACTCATTAATTTATCTCCCAATCCATGAAATATATTCACGAATTAACCTCTTTAATCTGTATTTGTTTTCAAGAAATAACTTGGATTTCTTATCATTTAATACACCATTATGAAATCCCTTTTAAAAAGGAGCATGCATCCTATCTTTTCTTACATACGATTCGTGTATATATATATATATATATACACATAGATATATATATATATATATATATATATATATATATATATACACATACATACATACATACATACATACATACATATATATAAAGACAAGCAAAGTTATCTTTTATCTATTACATGTACGTATATTTTCTTTATCTTATTTTTATGAAACGTTCACGTGCATTCAACTTCATGGATTCCGTATCATTAATATGTATTTTTACATTACTGCATGCAACTATATCTATATATAGCTATATTCATTTCCATAAATATATCATATTCTCTTAATATTTCCATGCAAGAAGGACATATGTAACAAAGCACAACAACATGATATAATTCAAAGATTGTTAAGAACTACCTATGCTTCTAAAAAAAAGAATTTAGTTACTTATCTCTTAGTAAAATGTATCTTGTCAATAGAAAACTCCAATACCTTCTGTAGTCAAGAGAAAACTCCATTCCTTTGAGTATTCCAAGATTTGGAAGGTTGTTGGCTTTTTAATTATGATTGGCAGCATCAAGAATTATACGATGAATACCAAGGAGAATGGTCAAATTCTTACGATAGCATCCTTTTATTACGTGAAATTCAAACCTTTGGTTTTCAACATCGGCTCCATTCCATGCCCTGCAATGCCATATGATCCTTGCAACAAATTAGTAATTCTTTCAGGACAGAAACAAATTCTCACTCAAACATTTCAAGAAATATTTCTTTCCTAGTCATGCATTCATCCCTCAACTCTCCGCAGCTAGATCAATTTGTATTACAGGCATAGATTCGGAAGTACACTATCTTACATCTTCGGGAGTTAGGCTTCTTCTAGTTTGTGGTTATATGCCATTAAAAACGCCGTGGATTCCATGAGAGTAATTTTGTCCCCCGTTCCATGTGGTTAGGAAATGAAGCTTCATTCCCCAGATCAAAACTCCCAAAAACTGTTAACTTTCCCCAAATAATAAATCACCTCCAGATATCTCCCATAAATAAAGAATACCCAGGTCGTTATCAAGAATTAGTTTTACATTAAACCGAATATTAATTCTAACAGTTAAAATGAAATTAACATAATATTTATTTACCATGTGTAAAGACATAGAGTTGAGTAGGTATGTTACATAATCCCCCCTTAAGAGAACACCATCCTCGGTGTGCTTCTCTCACTGAAATTTAAACTTATACTCATGATATAATAATATAAACAACCCAAAGGGGGTCCTTCCCCTTCACAATGAAAACACTTTCGTTTCCTTAAATGCCCTTAATTGAAACAAGAATGTTTTTATCTGTATTCATAAGCATGTATAGCTCAAAAAATATTCCATTTCCATTTTTAACCACTTATCCATTATTCAAATTCATAAAAATATAGAAAAAAACTATACCAACTTGCCATTACTTACCAATTACTATTAGAAGTAATGATGGCTTTTACACAGGCTCTCTGAGAATGGTTGAACAACCCATCAACACTCCATGGAAAGAGTCTGTAATGTATGACTAACAAATTCAATCACATTAGTCACATAGTTTCAATCAAATGAAATACTTGCAACTATCAAACATTCATGCAATATCAAGAGATGTTTTAATAAGAGTACTTCCACGAGTACTCAGAGAGCACCAAACCTCTAATCAATGCATCACATGCACATTGTCTTAGCTCCTGATAAAGACATCCACACAATACTTCAAAAAATACTCAGACAGCACCTAGCTATATAATCGTACCAATGGTCAATCAATGCACCATGGGCATATCCTAGTCTCTACTAAGACATTCAAACAAATTAGTAATAAAATAAATGAACTAATACATTCAGTAGTTCCTTTTCAGGAGCTAGGCTACTTTCCTCTCAATATCTACATAAGATATTTACATAATCATATAAAAATTCATTTTAATATAGCACATAACTTATTACTTAACTTGTTCCGCTATGAGAACCACAATGGTAAACAAAATGCTCCTCCCAACCCATGGGAGTTGGTTTCCGCAACCAAATCGAGTCATTTTCACATCCAGACAGTTATTTGACAAAAAACCATTCGAGGTCCAGTATGGAATTCCACTGGCAAACCAACTCGATAATTCCAATGACCATTCAAGGTATAGTATAGGATTCCTCTTGGAAACATCATGCCTATTCCTCTGACAGCGTCCTGTCAATGATGAATTTTGAACCTCCTCCAACAAGCTCCAAAATCAATAGAGTTGCCTCACGTTTTCCCCTCTTCACCATCTTGGCCAACCCTTTTCCCTTAATTAGATAATCTATCTCTTGGGAGACGAGATCCAGACAGTTAAGTGCCATCAACCACTCCGGGCAGGAAACCAACATCAACCCAAGGCCTTCTAGCCTTTCACAATTGTTGACAACCGTCTGGCATGTTAAATTTCTCTTTTAGCATTGTTTCTCATAGTAAATTACATAATGAACTATAAGCACATTATATATAAAGAAAAAGACACTTCATGTACATCATACATCATACTTGGCCCTCGACATGGGTTGAATGATATCTAGATTGACAGGGAACATGAATAACATACATGTGTTATACATTATTATTTCCCAAATAACACAATCATGCACATTATAACATGATACCATGTGTTATACATTATTATTTCCCGAATAAAAAAATCATGCACATTATAACATGATACTTTATCAATTACCGTTGCAAATTTTCACAACACTATTTTACGTTCACAGGTTTTTCTTGTTTCCATTAATCTAACCATGCTTAATCTCATCAAAGGCACTAATCATAAATATGCATTATTAAAAACAAAAATATTCATTAATGTGTATATATCAATAATGGTTAGGGTAACATTCCAAACATTTCCATTTCCCATAATGCTCTGTTACCAACAGTGAAAATTTTAGGGGCGAATTTTAGCCCAAGGGCGAACTTTAAGGGGTTTTAAATTTTGGTAGGGCAAATTTTTTTAATATAAAACACATTTTCTATAGTTTTATAAAATTATACCTATAATTATTTTAAAAATAATTGATTATTAAGTATTATCCCAACAAAATAAATGCAGATAAAACTGAAAACATGAAGTTTGCCTCCCGATTTTCTGGTTTGGAGTAGATTTCAATGCATTCGCCTGGATTTACTAGGTCGGGGGAGGGATTGGACTGATTTGCCCCCCATTTTTACTGATTGGGGTTTGGAAGTTGGAGGTGCAATAAAAATGTGAATGCCTTTTCGGAATTTACTGGGTCGGGGGAAGGATTGGAGTGATTTGCCCTGGTTGGGCTTGGTTGCAGCTTCAAAGG
Organism: Pinus albicaulis; assembly: GCA_034641835.2. NCBI lineage: Eukaryota > Viridiplantae > Streptophyta > Pinopsida > Pinales > Pinaceae > Pinus > Pinus albicaulis. The sequence goes on from CM076573.1 coordinate 544,043,266, forward strand.
GGCTGTTGGAGGTGAAACAATGCTCAGGGCAACAACTTACAAGATCTAGACCCTGGTTCCGATGACGCTGCATGCATTGACAAGAATCAAGATCTGGTTTTGTTTTGTGAGGCGGTAGCTACCCAGAAAGGGATTTAGAGTACCAATATGGTCCATTTCCCCAGTGCCATGGAGCTAAACCCATGAGGAGGACTTTGGACAGTGGTGTTAGGTTGCAACTGTAATTATATTTTTTTTTTTATAAATTTTCTGAGTCTGAATGCTTCCAGTGTGCTTGTGATTGCTTCGGTGAGCCTAATAATGCTTTGTAATTATTATTTTTTAATAAATTTTCCAATATGGATGCTTCAAAGTGTGCTGGATGGCTGGTGAATGCTGGTGAATAGTGTTGGTCAGTGGTGAATGAAGGTTCTTCGTTGGTGATTTTCAAGAGGTAAGCCAAAATCTAGAAGTTTACACTTGTTCCAACCTTCTTTTAAGCTCACAATTGCCAGAAATCCAAACTGTTGACACTTTCCATCAAAGGTCTCTCGTAGGCTTTGATTGCAGCTCTCGATTACATTGGTTTCATACTAGTTTGATTGAATACGAAAACATATGTCAGAGTTGTTACCCTTCGATCTTTTGTGTTAGTAGGTTAATAAGTATGAGTATTGCATGTAATAAGGGTTATCAAAGCTGTTTTTTTCCTATCACCATGTCTCTTAGCAAGCATTATCGAGGTTTTTGTATTTTTCTTTTTTTATATTGGTTTGGCACAGGTTAGAGGAAAAGCATCTGAGTTGAGAGCCTAATAGCTGGACCAAGAAGTCTAGTTTGTATCTCTGATATGAAATTATGAAAAGTATCAAAGGGCCAAGTTGTTAGGCCATCCTTATCTCTGTTCCTTGAATAAATTTAGGTCCAAAAATATAGAGATAATTTAGTGTAGGACCAAGTTGCAATAGGGTTTTTGTAGGGTTCTTGTGCTTCATTTGAATGCAGGTTAGCAGGCTTCATAAACACCTGGGTAGAGCAAGGCTTTCAGAGAGGGTCGAAGGTTGCAAGGGTGCTTAGTTCGTAGAGGAAGTATTCTAGGTTGGAACTTTGTTCCTAAAAGAGCTGGAGCAGGAGTTTGAAGATCATCCAAAGTGTGAAACATCACTAGTAATTCTGTGTTGCATCCATGGAGGAATATATTTGCAAATCTTTGGGGGAAACTGAACCTCTATAGGTATCCTTTTGAGGACCAAAAGGGTGCAACAATAGGCTAGAAGGTGTCTTATAACCCAAATTATGGAAATAATTGATAGAAGAAGGGTAGCCACAGTCTCTTGAAAATACCATTGTCAATAATAGGATATAATGTTCCATTTCACAAAAGAACGAACGATTGATCCAATTAAATTATTAAAATTATATATGCCATGACCCTAGATAGAAATCAAGATCAAAACTTTTGAAAATAACATTCAACATAACACAAAATTTGGTATGAAATCACAACATTAGTGAGTGAAACATTAGCGAGTGATTTCAAAGCAGTTTTTATCAATAAAATTAAAACCAATTTTTATCTAACCTTGGCACAAACACATAAAATTACTTGAATATTCACTTGTAAAAACCTAACAACTTCAACTATCAGCCAAACAACTATTAACAACATAAAAAATTCAAGATAATATGCAAAGATGGCCACAAACATCTCATAAAACTTCACACAAAGCACAGTAAGGGAAAGGGTGATGATTTCCAAAGCAAGAATGCATACCTTCCAATATCTGCATCTGCTGCACGTAAATATGAAATCAATGCATCCAGCGCCTTTTCTTTGACTTGTGCATTTGAGTCAGATACTGCCTTCTTGAAAAATGAACCTAAGGTGTAAAAAATGCATGCACACCTTCCAATCAGATCAAGAAATATATCATACAATATACAGCTCATGCCTCCACCATCCTTAGTCCAACATGAAATAGTCTATTAATATTGATAATTCAAAATCTCGCTAGATCATTTCAGTTGTATCTATGTCTAAAAAAAATTATTGAACTAAAAATGATAGTTGTCAATATATGCGCAACACCACCAATAGTCCTATATACAAAGATCAACTTTGTGAAACATGAGGTTAATGAATAAAGAACAGTTAAAAATTCACTTAGATAGCCAACTACAATGACATGACTGATATGTTCTCTTTTAGACCACATTTCATCTTCAAAAAATACTTCCATCTCAATCAAATATGCAATTCTTGTTCTCAACTTTCTGTCTAAAGAATGTACGGGCTTACAATCCTACTAGAAAATATGTTTCTTTTGCCACCTCTCTTGATAATAGATTCCAAAAATCCCTTTTGAAAAGGACCCTTAGAGAGCTATCACATCTAGAACATCCGACCTCTGTTGAATTTACAAACACTACTGCTCCTTTGGCAATGAGTTCAAAGAACTGCAATTAGGACATATTAAAAACGTGATACCATGTGCTACAGTAGAGAAATTTTAGTCCTCCATGTTAGTAAAATCATCACAGCTGGAACTCAGATGATGTTCTCAGGTCACTGCTTCTGTCAAAGACCTGTTCCAATGCAAGGTTTTTCTTGTTTAGTTTTTTAGATTTGATCTGATATGTTTTGCACAGTGTCTTCATGCAAGCAGCACATTGCCATAGTCTCTTTTCAAAAACCATATTTCAGGTGCCTAGGGTGAATGTACTATGTATTAATGTAGTGATAGGTTAGAAAAACTTTCTACAAGATAGCCATAGTACTGTTATTTTATGAGCCTGAATGGACAGTATGATGTATATTTTGATTTCACACTTGACATGTCAAATATAATGCTTTTTTAGCATGGAAAAGCATATAACCACAGTGATATAAAATATAAACATTTATGAGAATTTTCTTATTTCAATATCGTGCGAATTATAAGAAGATTTTATAGGGAAAATGAGTGACAAAATTTACTATTTCACATATTTCACATTCGAAACTTTCTTTTCTTTTTCAATTTTGTTAACTTCTCATAAATAAATTAAAATTGTAGCACTATTGCACTAGAAATGCACTTGTTTATATGATAAATGTATATATGTATGGGAGAAAGTAGCAATTAGGCTTAACATGGAATCCACTAATGTTTTGTGCTTATGGAATCCACTAGATTCATGGATCACCGAGAAATTAATATCCTTGAGACAAAGAAACACTTATTTTGGGGATAAGAGTAAATTATATTAATTAGTTTTGAAAAACAAGAGGAAGACTTTTTCCCATTAAATCCTTAGAATTGTGTGAAACCTACTTTTTTGGGAGCGGACTTGAATGAATGGAAAACCCTAATTGACATACGAATTACAAGTACTTCACTGATAGGCACAAACTTATGGTGTATGGAAAGACTTGATAGAATAAGGGTAGCCACATTCTCTTGAGCAGTGGAGGCCGAGTTGGCAGGACTGTAATAGTGGTTATAACATGCCCTAATCAGAAGTCTGGTTTCTGAAGCAAGAACACAAAAACAAGAACAAGAAGGATAAGGGGAAGTTGAGAAACAAGGTATGTTTCTTTTATATATTGGTTTGTTTTTTAATGAATGGTTGATAAAGAGAACTTGTGGACTATTGAAAGGCCCAATTACAGTGATGTTTGAAGAATTAAGTCACTATTAGAAGGCAACTATTATGAAGCCCTAAGGACAATGATCTCTAGAATTCAAACTTTGTTGTATGGGAAGATGTGTGAATTCACTAAGCACACTAAATGTGGAAGTTATTTAGTATTGTATGAGCTATTGATGATTCCTTAACTTGTGTGACAAAGTATTATTCTTGACTCTTGACTCTTGTCACTATGTAAGGACATTTCTAGAAGACCCTATGAACAATATAGCTTGTAACTACAAAAGTATTGTTGAAGGACAAAATTTCAAGTCCTTGTTCTAAAATATCAGAGATATAAGGCAGATCCTTTAGAATAGTTAGATTATTGGACTGTAAATCCAGAACTAAAAACCCTAGTTTTGTGATTTGGAGCAACATATCAATGATTTGGGGCAACTAGTTGAAGACCCTATGAGTTGGAAATCTTGAAGGAGCAGGATAGTAGCTAGAGGTAAGGATTATTTATGACAATGAAGCTATGTTGACTGATGAAGATTGATTGGAAATGTCAGCCAAGTTGTGGGACACCTTGAATAAATTTAGGTCCAAAAATCTAGAGATAATCTAGTGTACGACCAAGTTCCAACAGGGTTGTTGTAGGGTTCTTGTGATTGGTTTGAATGCAGGTTAGTAGGCTGCATAAATGCCTGGGTAGAGCAACTCTTTGAGAGAGGGCCGAAGGTAGATAGAGATTGTTAAGAAGGTTGTAAGGGTGCTTGGTTCGTAGAGGAAGTCTACTAGGTTGGAACATTGTTCCTAAAAGAGCTGGAGTAGGAGTTTGAAGATCATCCAAAGTGTGAAACATCACAAGTAATTCCGTGTTGCATCCGTGGAGGAATAAATTTGCGAATATTTGTGGGGAACTGAATTGATGTAGGTATCCTTTTTAGGACCAAAAGGGTGCAACAATAGGCTAGAAGGTGTCTTATAACCCAACTTATGGAAAGACTTGATAGAAGAAGGGAAACCATAATATCTTGAAAACACCATTGTCAATAATAGGATATAATGTTCCATTCCACAGAAGAATGAACGATTGATCCAATTAAATTATTGAAATTATATATGCCATGACCCTAGATAGAAATCAAGATCAAAATTTTTGGAAATAACATTCAACATAACACAGAATTTGGTAAAAAATCACAACATTATTGAGTGAAACATTAGCGAGTGATTGCAAAGAAGTTTTTCTCAATAAAATTAAAACCAATTTTTATGTAACCTTGGCACAAACACATAAAATTACTTGATTATTCACTTGTAAAAACCCAACAACTTCAACTATCAGCCAAACAACTATTAACAACATAACAAATTCAATATAATCTGCAAAGTTGGAGAAAGACATCTCATAAAACTTCACACAAAGCACATTAAGGGAAAGGGTGATGATTTCCAAAGCAAGAACGCATACCTTCCAATATTTGCATCTGCTGCACGTAAATTTGCAATCAATGCATCCAACGCATTTTCTTCGACTGGTGCATTTGAGTCAGATACTGCCTTCTTGAAAAATGAACCTAGGGTGTAAACAATGCATGCACACCTTCCAATCAGATCAAGCAATATATCATACAATATACAACTCATGCCTCCACTATCCTTAGTCCAACATGCAATATCCTATTAATACTGATAATTCAAAATCTCACTAGATCATTTCAGTTGTATCTATGTCTAAAAAAATTATTGAACTAAAAATGATAGTTGTCAATATGTGCACAACACCACCAATAGTCCTATATACAAAGATCAACTTTGTGAAACATGAAGTTAATGAATAAAGAACAATTAAACATTCACTTAGATAACTAGCTACAATGGCATGACTGATATGTTCTCTTTTAGACCACATTGCATCTTCAAAAAATACTGCCATCTCAATCAAATATGCAATTATTGTTCTCAACTTTCTATCTAAAGAATGTGTAGGCTTACAATCCTACTAGAAAATACGTTTCTTTTTCCACCTCTCCTGATAACAGATTCCACAAATCTCTTTTGAAAATGACCATTAGAGAGCTATCACATCTAGAACATCCAACCTCTGCTGAATTTACCAACACTATTGCTCCTCTGGCAATGAGTCCAAAGAACTAAAATTGGGACATATTAAAAACGTGATACCATGTGCTACAACAGATAAATTTTAGTCCTCCATGTTATTAAAATCATCACAGTTGGAACTCAGATGATGTTCTCAGGTCACTGCTTTTGTCAGAGACCTGTTCCAACGCAAGGTTTTTCTTGTTCAGTTTTTTAGATTTGATCTAATATGTTTTGCACAGAGTCTTCATGCAGGCAGCACATTACCATAGTCTCTTTTCAAGAACCATATTTCAGGTGCCTAGGATGAATGTACTATGTACTAATGTAGTGATAGGTTAGAAAAACGTTCTGCAAGATAGCCACAATACTGTTATTTTATGAGCCTGTATGGACAGTATGATGTATATTCTGATTTCACACTTGACATGTCAAATATAATGCTTTTTTAACATGGAAAATCATATAACCACAGTGAGATAAAATATAAACATTTATGAGAAATTTCTTATTTCAATATCATGTGAATTACAAGAAGATTTTATAGGGAAAATGAGTGACAAAATTTACTATTTCACATATTTCACATTCAAAACTTTCCTTTCTTTTTCAAGTTTTCTAAATTACCATAAATAAATTAAAATTGTAGCACTAATGCACTAGAAATGCACTTGTATATATGATAAATGTGTGTATGTATGGGAGAAAGCAACAATTAGGCTTAACAGGGAATCCACTAACGTTTTGTGCTTATGGAATCCACTAGATTCATGGATCACTGAGAAATTAATATTCTTGAGACAAAGAAAAACTTATTTTGGGGATAAGAGTAAATTATATTAATTAGCTTTGAAAACAAGAGGAAGAATTTTTCCCATGAAATCCTTATAATTGTGTGAAACCTACTTTTTGGGGAGCAGACTGGAATGAATGGAAAACCCACATTGACTTACGAATTACAGGTACTTCGATGATAGGCATAAACTTCTAGTGTATGGAAAGACTTGATAGAAGAAGGGAAGCCACAGTCTCTTGAGCAGTGGAGGCTGAGTTTGAAGGACTGTAACAGTGGTTACAACATGCCCTAATCAGAGGTCTAGTTTCTGAAGCAAGAACACAAAACCAAGAACAAGAGGGATGAGGGGAAGTTGAGAAACAAGGTATGCTTCTCTAATAGATTGGTTTTTTTTTTTAATGAATGGTTTTTAAAGAGCACTTGTGGAATATTGAAAGGCCCAAGTACAGTGATGTTTGAAGAATTAAGTCACTATTATAAGGAAACTATCATGAAGCCCTAAGGACAATGATCTCTAGAATTCAAACTTTTTTGTATGGGAAGATGTGTGAATTCACTAAGCACACTGAATGTGGAAGTTATTTAGTATTTTATGAGCTATTGATGATGCCTTAACTTGTGTGACAAAGTAGTAGTCTTGATTCTTGACTCTTGTCACTATTTAAGGACATTTCTAGAAGAACCTATGAACAATATAGCTTGTAACAACAAAAGTATTGTTGAAGGAAAAAATTGCAAGTCCTTGTTCTAAAATATCAGAGATATAGGGTAGATCCTTTAGAACATTTAGATTATTGGACTGTATGAAGTCAGAACTAAAATCCCTAGTTCTATGATTTGGAGAAACATATCAATGATTTGGGGCAACTAGTTGAAGACCCTATGAGTTGGCAATCTTGAAGGAGTAGGATAGCAGCTAGAGGTAAGGATTATTTATGACAATGAAGCTATGTTGACTAATGAAGATTGATTGGAAAGGTCAGCCAAGTTGTGGGACACCTTGAATAAATTTAGGTTCGAATATCTAGAGATAATCTACTATAGGACCAAGTTGCAACAGGGTTGTTGTAGGGTTCTTGTTCTTGGTTTGAATGTTGGTTAGCAGGCTGCATAAATACTTGGGTAGAGCAGGCTTTTAGAGAGGGCCGAAGGTAGATAGAGACTGTTAAGAAGGTTGCAAGGGTGCTTGGCTCGTAGAGGAAGTCTGCTAGGTTGGAACGTTGTTCCTAAAAGAGTTGGAGCAGTAGTTTGAAGATCATCCAAAGTGTGAAACATCACAAGTAATTCTGTGTTGCATCCATGGAGGAATATCTTTGCTAATCTTTGTGGGAAATTGAACTACTCTAGGTATCCTTTTGAGGACCAAAAGGGTGCAACAATAGGCTAAAAGGTGTCTTATAACCCAACGTATGGAAAGAATTGATAGAAGAAGGGCAGCCACAGTCTCTTGAGCAGTGGAGGCCGAGTTGGCAGGACTATAATAGTGGTTACAACATTCCCTAATCATAGGTTTGGTTTCTGAAGCAAGAACACAAAACCAAGAACAAGAAGGATAAGGGGAAGTTGAGAAACAAGGTAGGTTTCTCTAATATATTGGTTTGTTTGTTAGTGAATGGTTGTTAAAGAGAACTTGTGGACCATTGAAAGGCCCAAGTACAGTGATGTTTGAAGAATTAAGTCACTATTAGAAGGAAACTATTATGAAGCCCTAAGGACAATGATCTCTAGAATTGAAAATTTGTTGTATGGGAAGATGTGTGAATTCACTAAGCACATTGAATGTGGAAGCTATCGAGTATTATATGAGCTATTGATGATGCCTTAACTTGTGTGACAAGGTAGTAGTCTTGACTCTTGTCACTATGTAAGGACATTTCTAGAAGACCCTATGAACAATATAGCTTGTAGCAACATAAGTATTGTTAAAGGACAACATTGCAAGTCCTTGTTCTAAAATATCAAAGATATAGGGCAAATCCTTTAGAATAGTTAGATCATTGGAATTCCAAATATGAAAACCAAGCTCACTCAATTATAATCAACTAGCAAGGGGGAGTATGATAATGCAAAAGAGAGCTCGTCCAGATCCAACAAGAGCCATATATGGATAAACATAAACCAATTTAATGTTAAATATAATTGGTTTGATAGAGAAATGAGATAGTTGGAATTGACAGGCAGCTTATTAGGGCTCAGTTGAGTAGGAAAACAATTGAAAGGTGAAAAGACTTTCAGAAAGGAGAAAACTGAATGACTTGATGGCATTACTCAGTGTTTATAAAAACATATCAAAGAAGCACAAGTAATTATCTCGTGTGAGGATAGGAAAGGCTACAAAGGAATAGCTAATTGAGTTGTGAAATGTAACTTGAGTGGGACAATAATTTGATTGGGAAAGGCTACAAAGGAATAGATAATTGAGTTGTGAAATATAACATTAGTGATTTTACTATTGGTTAATCATAAGATGCTTCTAATCTATGTAGATACTAGGGATTATTTGTAATTATGTACTAGGTGTTTACATTAAATCTCTGAGAAGGAAAGGAAATTGGCAAACGTAATTCTGATTTAAACTGGACCTATTTATGTGCCTTGCAGAGTAGAGAAGAGTAATTATTAATATGGAATGAATCCCACCATATTTATTTTTTGATACATTTAAACTGATTGTAATTTAAGATATTTGACACTACTAATGAAATTTCCAAATCAAATATGGTAATATCATGATGGAAGGATACTTATAATGTTGGGCGCGAATTGTCATACACCTTTTTTTTGCTAATTTTGATGTATAATTCACATAGTGAGTCTTTATGGACATGCTTACCCAGGATGGCTAACAGGTGGAGTAGAAGCTGATGTGATGGCTGCAAATGGGCTGGAAACCCATGCATTCCTCCAGGCAAGCCATTATACTTATTTTTCTTTCCTAATTTATCTCAACTTGTAGAAAAATATCTATGTTCCCTTAATTTTATTTAGCAGGAAAAATTATGATTAAGGACTGCTATGCACAGTTTTTCCTTTAATTGGATAAATCTGGAATAAATATTAGATGTTTACTAACTCTTATGTATGGATGTCAAATCTTTTCTTCCTTCATTTAGCAACTATAAAAGTGCCTTCCTCCTCCTATAGTGACCTCTTATTTTGATTCAATTGTTTTTCTAGTTGGATTGTCAGAGGGAAGAATTCTTCAAAACTAGAAATCATCTGTGGATCTATAAACAGTGGGTTCGGTTGAATTAGTTATCATATATGTTTTGTAAGATTAGATATTTGTGGGCTTTAAAGTGAATCTAAAGATAATATTTTTCATGGTGATGAGACTTACTGTTATAACTTATAATTTAAAATTTCAACAAGGAGACAATAGTTATAGTTTGAAATCTTTCAAAATTTTCAATGGAGAGATATCTCTGCTCTTTTTTAATATATTTTCTTCCTTTCATTGCCTTGTCTCTAGTTGTCATTTCCCTATTTGGATTGTAACTTCTCTTTTTCTTTTCATAGGAATTCCCCCTTTTTTTTGAAAATATGTCTTGCTATACAAAATATTTAAAAAAGTCACCTCAACAAAGATTAGAAAAAATCAAATCGCGTGATTTCAAAGGATGATTATCAAGGCTACAAGATCCATGAGCTATATTGTCATGAAATCCAAATCAAGGTTAAATAAGTTCTTATGAAATAAAAAACAAGGTGAACGATGCAGACAACAATTGGGTCACCGAAAGAATTCAAATAAACTTAGAATAATAAAAATTTATTAGGTTGCCCCAAGATGTTTTGGGTAGGTTGGTTACAACAAGCCCCCACCTCCTCATTAGGAGGTGAGTTGAGAGGAACCAACAGGCTCTTTTTCTATGACAAATGTATCAGACTTCTTTGGAGTCAAGCTAGGGCCAACTAGTGGGGTCAGCTGGGCCTTTTGAGCTTGAGGAGCTTTGCTCTTTTTGACATATTTCACCCATTTTTCATTGTTTGTAAAGGGTCATAGGTTGTTTGAGCCTTCCCTTGCTCATCCTCAAAGATTTATGATTTTATAGTTTTGGTTTGGCCAATAAGGGGTAACCCCTAATCCCATGGTTTGGGATTTGACCCTGTCACGCACCAAAATGGGTAACCCTATAAGAGAAATTTTCTCCTACATTGGACAACTAGCCAGCCAACAACCCCTGATATTCACTTCATGATGATGATATACCATGTGCGTCAGCCATCTGCATCATCCAAATAGGTGATTCAAATATTGAAATTTTTGCATACCTTTAGTATGTTATATACTTCCTTATTTGACTCTCGTAAATAGCACTCATTAGCTTAAAATTGGGTTCACTTAATTTATACATTCAAATTGATGCATTGTATTTTCATAATCTTTGAACCTTTGGAATTATTAACTAGTTTTTTCCAAGCATTTAATGGTCTGCTTATGGTGGTTGTGTGCATTATCTGTAGCACAGTTAATTGACAGAAGACAAGGGTAAAGGTTTGTTGTGTGTCTTGCATGCAGCACAAGGTATGCTGACCAATGTTCCTTTCATGGGACTGGTTGATTGGGATACCTGCGGAGCCCAAATTAAATATCCAAGCTTGTTTCTTGAAATTGTTTGGTATTGGTGTGTGTAACTCAACTTCCAAGTCTCATCCCTTCATATTTAGAGTTTCTTGTTGTTGGGATTCCCTATGTAGTGATGATTTCCTGCTTGACATGGAGGAATACTAGTCATGTGATCATTTGAATTTGGTTTTTCTTTTTGGCTCTAACTGGTACATATGATCTACCAGTAAATAAATATTTCAGGAGAGTCTATAATTTATCCTATTTGAAGAAAAATGTCATCAATTTGTCAAGGTTGGAACTGGGTTTTGTCTTTGCAGGTCAAGAACCCCTGTAGCCATGTTCTTGTCATTGTCTACTTGGTCACATTGGTGGTTGTTGTTACCCCTCATGTTGACATGATTGGTAAATGCATATTTCAAGGGTAGCTTGTAGGTTGCTCAATGACTACAAACACACACTTATTTTTGGTTGAGAGTATTACTTCATGTGATGATCTTCCTGGATGTTTAGCATAGTGATTCTCCTTGATAATAATGTGGTTGCCTTGGTTGGAATGATGATTCTAGCCTTCACAAGGTTAAATTATCAGTGGAGGTTGCTTCAGTGGTGCATAATTTTCTTCATGAACCAACATCAAGGCGATCAAATAATCACATCTTGGTCACTTTCACCTTGTGCTTCATGGTTAGATCATAAGTATCCTCTAATGTGGTAATACACTTCCCTAGTTTCATTCATGTTCATGCCATTTTTCCATAGTTTTACCTAGGCAATTTATTTTACCTAGGCAGGGAAGACTTGGGAAAAATTGAAAGAAATTTTGAAGGGCCTAGCTCTGTGATAGCCTTTTCTTCTCTTTATATATATATTCAATTCCAATTTTAGCAAAGTTGTGGGCCAAATTGATACCTGGAAGCTGCCGAAATACATATCATTTTGGAATAAATTCACCAGAATTCTTTCTGCAACAATTAGACAAATCATTAAGACGAATGGGGAATTACTTTCTAGGTCTAGGTGAAGAACAAGAGTTGCACATACTTGAGTTGAATTCCCTCAGTTATATGTTGAGGTTTTTTTTGTCAGCACTAAATTTACATTCACATATATTTACCAAATTGAAGATTGAAGTCCATAGTTTCTACTGCTGAGGTCCCCTATGAAGGAATTGGGTTGGAGCATTCTATATTTTTAGAGGTTAAGAAGCAAATTTGTGATGACAATGCAAATATATCATGTCCCTTAAAACTTGTTCAGGAATTACCTAAACATTTTTTCATTGAACCCATACCTCTCAGTGAATAACTTAAAGAAATTAACGTAGTTTTTCTTGTTCCAAAAAATAGTTATGGGTGTCATCTTAATTTTGTAATAGGCGTGCCTATTGAAATTTGGTTTTTGATGGTTTTGGGAGACTCGGTACAATATAAAAAAATAGATGTTAATGAATTTGAAGGAAATAGTGTAGTAAAATATGGTTAAGTTACTTTTCCATTTAATGTTGTGAAAAAAAATTCATCATGTTTCTTAGAAGTTTCTGTTATGATGGAATGCCACTTTGAATTTGGGAGAGTTCTATTAAATATATTTCAGGCTGGTTCAAAATGAGAACTTGTTTCACTATCCCATGATGGGCTCCATTTTTCCATTTTGTATTTGGGCCTGCAAGATCTTCTATCCATTGAAAAAGTTTGCAAGTATTTGCATGCTGCAGTGAAATATGATCCTCGTCTATGGAAAACTATACATGTGGAGTATCCTCTAAGTGAAAGGCTCATTGATGATTCCTTCTTAAAACTTTCTGAAAGGTCTCAAGGTTACTTACGAAAATTGACTTTAGTGGAGTGCCTGAAAATTACAGATGATGGACTGAAGCAAGTATTCGACATCAGACCAAAGCTTACAAAGGTTGGTATCTGTCTTTGTGGTGAACATGGTATTAATTTTAAATGGAACTGATGTTATAACAACCATGGTATTCATTTTAAATGGCACACTTTAAAAATACACTTGTATTTTGAATCATATTACAAAAATTAGGAGGATACAATGCAACACCCTGCACCAAGAGTATGAGGTTTTCTCTATGTTGATTTCCATGGAAAAAACAAAAAAATCCTTTGCAAACTTTTCAATCTTGGGAAGCTACTGAAAAATCTCTGATCTTTGGAAGAATTAACACCTGCACCAAGAGTACGAGGTTTTCTCTGTGTAGATTTCCATGGACAAAACAACAAACTCTTATGCAAACTTTTCAATCTTGGGAAGCTAATAAAACCTCTCCGGCCTCTTTGGAAGAATTAAGACCTGCACCAAAAGTATGAGGTTTTCTCTGTGTAGATTTCCATAGACAAAACAACAAAATGCTCTGCAAACTTTTCAATCTAGGGAAGCTACTGAAAAATCTCCGGCCTCTTTGGAACAATTAATAGTGACAATAGAAGCAGAAGAAAGTGATTAAAAGGCTCAATATTTTCATCCATCAGGGATTGTAGAGTTTTGGGTATTGGGGTAATCAAAACATCAACAATTCCCTCTAGCTTTTAATCAGATTCCAACTTACTTTGTAAAATTGTGCTTTCGTCATGAATCAAAATACTATCATAACAAACTAGAAATCACTTGTATTTGTACCACTGGATCAAATCAATGTAATGGCTTTGTGCACTAAATAAATTTTTCTTGTGCTTAAGCCCAATGGCTATGAGCAAGGTCTGGAATTGGGAATATGGTCATTATTAGTATGGTTTATGCTTTAAACCGTAAGAATGGCTCTGAAGACATCTACAATGGCAAGGGGAGGAAAGCAAGGGCCTTAGGCACTAAGAAAATATTTATAATCTAAATGGCAATGGGGATATCATAGATTCATGGCTGCAAATTCTTCTAGCAGATTCATTGTATTTTGTAATGGGATTGAATTTCACCTCTCCTCCTGCAACAACAAGCATAAACAAGATGGTGGTAGAGGGCACAATTCTTAAGCTGGGGAGTCATGGGAACCTGGTCCTAGAAGACTCGGACATAACCGTGGTTTGGAGTATCGATACTGATAAGTCTAAAGGAATTTTAATAGCGAAGAATGCCAGTTTTCATATTTATAATTCCGTTAATTCTTCGCTTGTGTATGAGGGTTCAAATCTCATGCAGAAAAGTTGGGATTATCCCACACACACACTCCTGCCTAGGCAATCGCTAAAAGAGGGCAGACAATTCTTAAGCTAGGGATTCATGGGAACCTAGTCATAGAAGACTCGGACACAACTGTGGTTTGGAGTATCGATACTGATAAGTCTAAAGGCATTTTGATAGAGAAGAACGCCAATTTTCAGATTTATAATTCCATGAATTCTTCGCTTGTGTACGAGGGTTCAAATCTCGTGCAGAAAATTTGGGATTATCCCTCACACACACTCCTACCTGGGAAATCATTGAAAAGATGGCAGACACTTGTCTCGAATTCATGTGCGACGAATAGGTCTTTTGCAGGATTAGGGTTGGTTTTTTTCTACACAATCTCAATCCAAGAACCTTATGGGCATTGCAAAGGCTAACCTGCCAGGGTGTTCTTAGGACTTTCTTTTATAATTCATCGTTAGTAAGTCCCGAGGCCATCTATACGGGCCAAAATTTGCAGTTTATTCTAATGAAAATGTAGGAAAATCTTCTTCTTTTTATTCCTGCGCTAATGGTATTTGATCGCTGCCAATGGGTCCTTTCTATAATGACAACAATGGGAAGTTTTCGCGTCTACCATGTCTCTATGGTTCTTGGACGAAACAATGTTTAAGATTGGTGTATGGACTTCGAACTGGACTACCATGTCTCTCTAGTTCTTGGACATAACTGATAAGAATTGTCTATTTCTCAAAGCCTGCTGGTCTTATTTGTGACAAAGGCCAATGCATCTGCCTTCAATTTGAGAAAATCCAAAACCACGGGGTAGGGATGTTATAATAGCCAAGGTATTCATTTTAAATGGCACATTTAAAAAAATACACTTGTATTTTGAATTATATTGCAAAAATTAGGAGAATACAATGCAACCTATGTATTTTTTAAAATGTGCCATTTAAAATGAATATAAAGGAGTGACGGTCCCTATCTGACAATCACTCCTCACAAGCTAAGAGCACTTGCAAAACGCGAGGTATATATTCATAATAGCCCAATGCTTAATTTTCCTATTATTTCAAAAAGTTACTAATGTATGCAGGATATAAATAAATTTTGTGTTGATGAAGGTTGATTACATACTGGGATATAATCCTATGAGGATGTCATACATGGTTGGATATGGTTCCCTCTATCCAAAACTTATTCATCACAAAGCCTCTTCTCTGCCCTCCAAGGCCAATCATCCTCAACCCATTCCCTACAAAGTAGGCTTCCAATTTCTGTACAACATTGCACCCAATCCCAACATCTTGGTGGGAGTTGTGGTGGGAGGCCCAGACAACATGGATAGGTTTACTGATGAGAGAAACAATTATGATCAATCCAAACTTTCCACCTACATTAATGCACCCTTAGTGGGTTCCCTTGCTTATTTGGCCCATTTTACTAACTCTTAAATATCCTATCTTCTTCTTCTAAACAAGAGAAGGAATTAATAATGCTCGGAGAAGGAATTAATAAGGGTTATAAGCAGCCCAATATCCCTTGCTATTGTTCACATTATTTCTGCAGGATCTCTAAATTAAAATCAATGGAATCTACAGGATCTCCAAAATAAAATCAATGGAATGGAATTAAATTTGTATCCCTTTCTATCGTTCACATGATTTCTGTAAGATCACCAAAATAAGATCAATGGAATGGAATTAAATATTTTCAGTCAAGACTTTGGTTGTTAGTAATTTTTTCACATTCAGAATATGATTCAGCCAGTAATCTTACTCGTTGGCAATTTTTGCAAGTTCATTATAATGTAGATTGTGACATAATTGTGAGTAACGTGATATTGCACGAACAATGAATTAAGCAGTTGTAGAAGATTTAGACATATTCATGAGGAATACGTGACATTGCACTAATAGTTAATTAAATGGTTGAAGGAGATTCATGCTGTCGGAACATTTTTACGCACTTCACGTTTAAGATGGTTACGTGATATTTGTAACATATTCCTCAACAATGTCACATTTAAGTAGAAATTCAGTAAATGGTTGAAGGACATTCATGGTTGATAAATTTGACTGGAGGGTGTGACATCTTTCTCATATGGTGAAACATGTGACTGAGTTTTAATGGAATAATTATTATTTTCCTTCAAATCTAATGTTAAAATTTTGAAAAGGTAGTTTATCTTTTAACACATTAGTAGGTACATGTCACTTGTATTAGAAAAAAGGCATTTTATTTCTCCACTTTTCTCATAAATTATGCAAATTAATATACTTTGTTCGTGTTTCATAAGTTTCATTTTAATTTATTCCTTCTCTTGAATTAGTTTACTTAGAAAATTTTGGTTTCTTTCCTTCTTGGTTTAAACTAGCTCCTCCATATACCATTTTTGAATAAGGTATGCAGAGAAGAGAGTGGAGATAATATTGATTTTGATCGCATAAAATCAAGATTTCCTACATAGCTACCTCCCCAAGCGATGGTACAAATTCCTGTCCCTTATCATTTTTTCTACTCCTGACCATATCACTCTGCACAATGCATAAATTTAATATAGGAAAGGTAACAGTTTAGGTGCAATATTGGTGCATGATTGTACTATTTTTGGCATATTTGATTGCATTATTTTGGTGCTACAATCAACGATTGTGTATCATGTATGGTAATGTGTTTGGCGTGAATGCTTGTGATTAAAATTTGGTATCTTCGCATTTTTAAGTAAAAACAGATCAAACATTTTGTTTGTTTTTATTAATTTATGTTTATTTTTTATCTAGTGGAGATGATTGGTGACACGGGTTCCTTTTAATCAGGCTTCACCATGTGGCCATACCTAGTGATATACAACTCGTCTCTTGATGTTTTCTTCCCTTATAATCATGTCACGTTATTCATACCATACCGAAAAGTACTAGTGTAATACTGATGGGTGCTTGTATTGTTTTTGTCATTTTTTAGTGCTTCATTTGGTGCTACAAACAAGTTTGGATGTGTGTTACTTAGTTTGGCACAACTCGTGAGTGTTTGAGATATTTTGTTTGGATTGAATACTTTTGATTACAGTTCAATGCTTCTAGATATGGATTATTTTCAAGTATTGAATTTACTTCAACATCAATTTAGAAACTGATAGAACCTTGTTGTTTGTTTCTTCATTTGTGTTTAACTATCTCTTGCAATATCTAGTAGATATTGATATCAATATCTGTTTATCTGTTGCAGGTCAATGAGATTGATTCCAGTGTAGCTTTGAACATGTTTGGGTAGACTTTGGAGATGAAAACTTTACCATTAGTAGTTGGGAACATAAAGTACAAGTTAGAAAATATGGACAAATGAAGCTATCAACTGAATTATTTTTTTCTTCAATTGACCAACAAAGTGAATGTGTTGCACGAGAGAGTGCTTGTATTACTTTGGTCTGACTGGCTACAAAAAAATCCCAATTCTATGACAATAAAATCACAGTTTGACACAGTGATATGTGAAGGATATCTGGAGTGGAGGAAGCTGTGGGAACTAGAGGAATATAGAGAGAGGTTCTATGATGGACACTTTGATTTGGAAACAATATTGCAGTCAAACACGTTTTATAACTAGCATTGAACCTCCACATATTTTTAAATTGTGGCAATTGTTTTACGATTAGATTGGGATGCAGGGGATCTGAATTGGTTTTTCTTGGAAAGATTATTTATTTTAACATTATTGATTATGCACACAAGTTTCAAGGCTCTTGTGTGATGTTCCAGTGATATTTCAATATTGTTTGTAAAGACTCTGTTTTTCCTGTGAAAGTTGGCATCCCCTAAAAGTTATACAAGAAGGTGGGTTGGAATTGTTGGTTGGCTCTGAGACTTGACAGTATCATAATAATACGAAATAGAATTAGATGTTAGTAGAATAATATTCTAAAATGTGATATTTACATATTAATACTACTGTGCTGTTAAATAATAGACTTTGTTAGACAATAATGTGGAAGTTAAATAAAATCTTTGTCAATGACAAACTGTTGAAATAATTATTTGGTCTCATATTCTACTTCCATTTTTGTGATCCTTCCAGTGGAAAGGCACCTTCTATTAAGAAAATTTGCCTCTGTGACATATCATGCTTATAAGTTAATTATAAATTTGTAGATTGGTTTTACTTACTTTTGATGATGGGTAGTTCCAATAAATGGAAATGTTTAGTTGGGTTCAATTTTTATCATCTTTATATGGGATTTATCTCTGATAATAGTGTTTTATGCCCTATGTAGACATTTTTCACTAGCATGGAAATGCTTAATGGAGAAGGCTTGGTGTCGTTCTTGTGAATGCGCGTTGTAACTCTTTATAAAAATATAGAATGTTTTAATTGTAATTTTCACTTCATTGATCTATTTGCAGGGGCAGAGTGGTACCTGCAGCTCTTGAGGTGCATGAGGATGAATGTGGAAGTTATGATGATAGTGGTCATCAAATACCAACATCAAAGAAGAGAAATAATTGTCTCCTCTTAATTTTGCTACCTTTTTGGGTGCTTTTTTTTTGGAAACCATCTCTATTTCTATCTATGCACTATAATTCATATAAGGTAATATTTAATTTAAGCAATCTGGTATATAAAGTATATATACTCTTACAATATAAAGATCATGGATAAATATTTAAAATTTCAAACTAATGAATTTCTTTTAGGAAAAAGGTTTTATAGATGCTTTTATTTGAGGCATACTTGTGTGTTAATTTGGCATTCGGATTTCTTTGCAAAATTATTGTTTGTAAAATCTGTGTATTTCTAACTATCTCTTTAGGTAAAATTTATATATATTAAAGTTACAACATCTTAAAGCTTTTAAGTTTCACTAATCTACCATAAAACACTAGTAAAAGACAATATCTTATGTCAAAATCAATGCCATTTACTGTGTACAACGGGATTGCCACATTCGTGCTTTACCTAGATCTCGTTTGTTTTATATGAATTCTATATCATCGGTCAAGGCATGAATGTTTATAATATATTGAGCCCTAGTTTCTAACTATCCTCTCCTCAATATTTTTGTAAGGATATAGTACAATCTAATTGCATAAATTACAACTGGGGCTGAGTAATAACTCGGTATTAAAAGACACCGTAAGCATTAATTGCTTCAAATTATTATAAATGCATTTTAATATTACTTGATTTTCCATGCTTATGTGGAACATTGTTGAGAGAAGGAACTATAACAACAATTGATTTGCATGAAGGCTTTATAATTTTTTCAAACGTGAAAGTTGTGATGCATTACTAAGTTTCTTAATTATTTTATAGATCATTACACGTCAAACCGACTTTACTCCTTAACTGGCATTGCATTCAACATTGTGCACAAGTATGATTTACATGTATCAATCAAAAGTATGATTTTATCTATAGTTGATAATGCAAGTTGAATACATCATACAATACATAGGAATGTTATGGCTATGAAGTTCAATATGAAATAATCTATTTATTTCTACTATTACTATTATATAATGGGTGCTCTTCCAATGGCCATTTATTAGCTATGTGAAGAAGGCTTTGTGGAATTTGTATTTACTATAAGATTATGCATAGCTGAGTTGCAGACAACTAAGTAGAATTTGATAGGAATTTTGGAGTAAGTGTAATTCATAATGACCTTGTCTTCTCTTCATTGATGAATTTTCAATGTGTGAGTTTTGACCTAAGCCATTTCATTATCAATTTTTCAAGGCTCAAAACTCTACCTATATGTCAACTACTTATGATCATTCCTAGGAACATGAATCCTAGTTTTTGTAGGTTTAAATTTTATCACAAGTTTGCTCTATTGTGGTTGAATTTGTGGAGGTTATCTCAAAATTTATTGAAGGTACCATGCATATAAATTTCTTATGAAATTTCAACACTATAAAAAACTTTGGTGCAAATTTTTCATCGATTCTCACATGGTTAGGGTTATAGATGTTGATGAAAATTTTGTGTGCATCCATGAGAGTCGGGTGAAAATGCACAATGTTGTGTAGCATTAGTGTGATAAATATGGGATAGTGCAAAGCATAGTTTTGAAGATTAGTATGAGTTGACTCGTACCTAATCAACTCAGTCAAGTTGATTTTTGTTTGAACGGTTAATTGTTTTTTCAATGGACAGAAGATCTTGCAAACCCAGATACCAAAGGGAAAAATGGAGCCCATCATGGGGTTCTCTTTGTAATTTTCTACCACTGCTACCTTCCATTCTTCCTTAAACTCCTCTCCAACATCAATATCAATGCTAGTAGTAGCACGAGCAACAACACTATGCTTAGCAGAACTAGAATGCATTTTCAAAATTGCACGAGAACCACTTCCCTCACCAGTCACCATGTGACATGCTTGGTCTCGGTGGTTCGCTTCCTTCAACTCCTGGTTCAACTACCATATCTTCATTGGAACCAACACCTCGAACTCCACTAGACAACGATTCACCATTTCGTACTAGTAATTCGCCATTTGTACTAGTGATTTGCCATGATTTTACAAGATAATATAATCTCGTGAGAGATTCGCCAAAAAAATTATATATACATATTATATTATTAATAAAATCGTCTTCCATTTTTCCTATGTATCATGGGGATTCGCCCATTTATTATACATATAAATTTCGGGGGGTTCTTAAAATTTTCCCTAGTTACCACTAGACTGACACATGAAGTAATTACCATAATCGCTTGTTCACACTTGCAATCATCTTTAATCAAAACCAATTCATGCATATAGGTTTTATTAGTTAGTCATACAACACTAACTAATCATTGCCACTAATAATCTTAATGCATCCATGACACGACTCACAAAAAATGGTCATTCGACAACTAATCATTAAATTCAAGTTTCACTACTTGACCTATTGTGTATTTTTAACATCTGAAAGGGTTCATTCAATTTCATTTTAAAACACTCTCATCCTCTTCAAGGAATTTCCCCATATTTTGCATTCATGCATTAGTTTCACACACCATCACTATACATATTCATCTTTTTTTAGTAGTGCATGGTAGCTTTAATTATGTTTATTAAATGTATGAGTAATATGTCATATACCCAAATGTTAATAGTCAACTCTCACTTTCACTAGTGAGGACTCAGGTTGTTCATAATTACAACAAAGGTTTTATTGTCCTTTATCCTCAACAGGATTCCAATGTTATGAAAACCATTTTGAAGCAACATTTATTACTTATTACTCTTCAATGTAATTATAAACATGAATCACACATCTCATGTCAAAAGTAGACTACTACATATATCAATCAAATTATATGTAGATTTATAGAATCATACCTTAACTGATGTCCATTGGTAGCATACCTCAATTTCTTTTCTCTTAACAAATCCCAAAGGTGCCAGTGCTGCAACCTTTAGCTCTGATACCACTTGTAACATACACTGATAACTTCACATGGAAATTCTAGGAGTTAATTTTTTTTATACAAGTTACCCACGGGTAACTATCCAAATCACTATTAAATATTCCTTACTCATCATTACATAGAATGTTCACTAGTTCATAGTGTAACCTTAGAATAACAATAGTAAGTTGCTTAACCATTAACAAACTCTATTGTAGAACATTAACATAAAACTGTATGATGTAACATTCCATTCATTTCATTACTCATGTAGTCATCACATACTTGACATTATGAACATCACAACAAGAAAGAAATCAACATCATCAATTTGACACAATAATCAATCACATCATTGAACACCAATATACCCCGGAAACCCTGTAGGGTGAAAACCAGCAAACATTTAATTTTATTATTAGACGCTCGTGAGGATGTTTATCCCTCACTCAATGGCTTATAAGGGAGACCATCCCTTAACCATTGTTTATAAATCTTACAAGGAAATATATAAATATCTAGCTTAAAGCCATTATAATAATTATGATAGCATTTACCCACTAATCTTCATATCTTCATATCTCCATGGCATGGATATACCTACAATGTACCATCGTACAATGGACCATCCTGCAGCTCGCACTTATCTGCATGAACCTTTAATCATTTACCTGACACCATGTTAAGCATAATATTTCCTTCTAAAAAGTCACTGTCATTTCCTGTCATAGATTTCATCAATAAGATTTTATAGCATGATTAGATAAAGCCTTAATTAGTAAATAATCAATCTTTAAGTGATCCTTTAACACTTATGCATGTGCATACATGAGATGTGAATACAATATCACAAAATTCTTTCTTCTAACATTTCTACCTTAGTGTGAGAAATTAATTATCAATTCATGTCAAATAATCCTCACGTTATTATGACACTTCTCACACACGCTCACATTCGTACAAGACAAATCACTACAACTGTCCAGGAATTCCTTCAATGGGAAATGACAAAATGTGCATTCGTGTTACTTAAACTTTAACAAAAGAACCAACCCTTCAGCTATTGTTTTTGGACCATGCAAATATAATAAAGCTAACACGTTGAATGTTGTTCCTATGCATGCAATGCATATAGTTTCCAAAAGAGTCTTCCAAAAGGAGTTCTTAACACAAGAGAGCATGTAAAAATATGTTTTCTTTTCTGTAAAACTAATGCAATTAAAGCATACAAATACATGTCTTCTTTTTCAAAATATTATACTAACAATCTCTTCCAGTGTATTCTAACACAACATGCTATCTTTTCCCACATACCAATATGTATATTTTTTCCAACGAAAGGTAATACAAATATTGCAATTATATGCAGAAACTAACATAATAATTATGATAGCATAAAGTAATCACATAATTTTTCAAATTAAATATAGCTCAATTATATTTTCTATCCATGCAAAGAACATAAATCTCTAACACAATGACTATTATTTATGCATGCAAGAGCTTATCACAATATCTCTTCTTTAATGTATGTAATAAAAATTCCCTTCTTGGAATTACACATAATTAACTATTCTTTTCATGTAAACATATACATAATTATTTCTAAAAAGGAAGTTAATATAACTTAGTTTCTCTATGTAGTTTCTCATGCTTCCCTTTCAAGAAATTATCATAGATAACCATATTTATGCACAAAACTAGGAACAATATGAAGGTTAGCTTAACCTTGTATACACCCAAATCAAGAAGTTGACTTGAACTCTTTTCAAGAAGTTATTATTTTCAAGTAAGAACAACATATATAAAATAACATAATATTTTCGCAAGTAGAAATTATTATTTTCACACAAGCTTCAACATGATATTTCCCAAAGAAACAATTATGTGAAAACTATTATGGGTTTTTCATGACTTTTATTCCAAGGAAAACTCATTAATTTATCTCCCAATCCATGAAATATATTCACGAATTACCCTATTTAATCTGTATTCATTTTCAAGAAATAACTTGGATTTCTTATCATTTCATACACCATTATGAAATCCCTTTTAAAAAGGAGCATTCAACTTCATGGATTCTGTATCATTAATATGTATTTTTACATTACTGCATGCAACTATATCTATATATAGCTATATTCATTTCCATAAATATATCATATTCTCTTAATATTTCCATGCAAGAAGGACATATGTAACAAAGAACAACGACATGATATACTTCGAAGATTGTCAATAACTACCTATGCTTCTAAAAAAAAGAATGTAGTTACTTATCTCTTAGTAAAATGTATCTCGTCAATAGAAAAATCCAATACCTTTTGTAGTCAAGAGAAAACTCCATTCCTTTCAGTATTCCAAGACTTAGAAGGCCGCTAGCTTTTTAATTACGATTGGTAGCATCAAGAATTATGCGATGAATACCAAGGAGAACAATCAAATTCTTATGGCAGAATCCTTTTACTATGTGAAATTCAAACCTTTGGTTTTGAACATCTACTCCCTTCCACACCCTGCCATGCCATATGATCCTTGCAAAAAATTAGTAATGATCTCAGGCCAGAAACAGCTTCGCACTCTAACATTGCAAGCAAGATTTCTTCCATAATCAGGCATTCATCCCTCAAATCTTTGCAGCTAAATCAATTTGTATTACAGACATAGATTTGGAAATATACTATCTTACATCTTCGAGAGTTACGCTTCATCTAATTTGTGGTTATGTGGCATTAAAAACGTCGTGGATTCCATGAGAGTAATTTTGTGCCTCGTTCCATGTGGTTAGGAAATGAAGCTCCATTCCCTAGATCGAAACTCCCAAAAACTGTTAACTTTCCCCAAATCATAAATCACCCCAGAGATCTCTCGTAAATAAAGAATACCAAGGTCATTATCAATAATTCGTTTTACATTAAACCAAACCTTGCTTCTAACAGTTAAAATGAAATTAACGTAATATTTATTTACCATGTGTAAAGACATAGGGTTGAGTAGGTATGTTACAATTATAATATATAATATAAAATATGTTGTGTTAAATCAAATTCTAAAATAAAATAACTAAATATAAAATATATAATTTTTTTAATAATATTTTATTTTATTTTTAAAATTGATATATAATTACTTGATATAATTACAGTTTTTATTGTTTGAAAATATTATTTTTTGTATTTCAAAATTGATTTGACATCATTATTGTTAATTTCATTTTACATCTTAAAATTTTGATGTTAATATTTGTTTGGGAATATTATAATTTACATCACACAATTTTAATATTGATGTATATTGTTTGAGAATATTAAATTTTAATGGTTTTCAAGCTTATGTGGTTATCTCTTATTGAAGAAATCTTCGAATTTTCCAGAGTGTTATAAAAAAATTGTCAAGAATATATTATTTAAGAATATTATTTTTTCGAAATTTAGAATTTGTTTGATATGAGTATTGTTTAGATTTTTTATAAATGGATCGAAATCTTCGATGAAGATGATTAAATTTCACATAAATAATGTAATTTACTTAAAATCGACTCTCGGAAGGTCCTATTGCTCATTTTAATTTTCGATCACAAACTTAACAAGATCTAACTTTGATTTAAGAATTTAATTTTAAAAACTGAAATGTATTTCAGTTTTGTACACCTTGAATAGATTCAACCCATACAAAAAAACTCCATGTTACACTATACAACAATCCTTTTGTACACCAGGCATGTCGTGCTGCTCTCTTTCGATCAATCGGTTTGATTCCATTAATGAATGGGAAAAGTGCTCACATATGTGAACAACTGAACATTTAAAAATGGTGTCAATGAACATGCACGTGTCGTCAGGCTATTTCCCTTTGGCACGTCTGATTTCCTTCGATCAATCAATTTGATTCTGTTGATGGTTGGGAAAAGTGCTCACGGATGTGAACAACTAAACATTTAACAATGGTACGGTTCCATAAATCGTTCCCCAACTCTCCCGTCCACATCACAGAATTGATGGAGACTCGTGAAGATACCATAATTTCTCAGGTGGGGTTGTTGGAGAATTAATCTCAACCGTATTTCAGTAAATGTTTTTCAGGTTGCGGATTGAGTTTTCAGAGAAAAACAAGTTCTGAATAGAGTACATAACCCATTCCGTAACATAGTAAATCAATTAAAAGTGAAATACAAATTTAATGCATGGTTATTAAAAGCTTATGGGAAAGCATTTAATCCGCAAGTGTTATTTACTTCACACAACCTTCGTAAAGTTCATAAAGTCATGTTCACCCATTCTATGTATTAAATTTTGTCTTTCATGTATTAATGTCTTAGGTATTTATGTTTTGAATTAACAAACAAGAATGTAGTTGAATGTAATGGGGTGGAGAAAATCGTGGAGAAAATTTTGGTGGGCACGTGAAAACAACAATTACAGGTTGTTTTTGTGTGTTACTCTGCAACCCCTGGTGAATGTAAATCTCAGTAAAAATAGTTCTTTTAGTGGTGAAGGAGCTGCAACCTCCATATGTTAATTTATTTCATGTTTTGAAGTTATAATAAAAATTTTGGTTAGTCACGATATTGTTCTCGAAATTTTAACATACCGTTCTTACCGCAACACTCTGTTTTACAGTGAATAAAATAATTTGATTTTATTTTCTCCACTATAGTTTCAATTTTAATCTCTACCACTCTGTATTGAAAAGAAGACTCATATGATCTAATTTCCACAACTGAATCCTCTCATTTAATACCTCTCTACAACTCTGAGTAAAGTCTCTATGTTGAGGAAAAGAATTTCAGCAACTGTGTTGTCTTTTTTAAAGACATTTCCACAACTCTGTGTAAATTTTGTGTGTTGAGGAAAATAATTTCCTCTGTCTTTAAAATTTTTAACATGGTACAAGAGCGGGTTTAAAATCTCAGTGAAAGGCAGTTTTTTTACTGAGTAGTTAAAAGTTGTTTGGAGGAGCACATTCACCAGCAGTGAGAAATGTTTTACAAAGAGAGATGTTTTTTACACAGTGAAAATGGAAGCAACAGGCACAAGCTTGAATAATCCACAAATACCACAGTTTAATGGAAAAAATTAGGATTATTGGGATATTATAATAACGGCTCTCTTTTCCTCACAAGACATTTATGAATTGGTGGAGAATGGTTTCTAAGAACCAGGAGATGCAGTATCATACAATGCATTGACACAAGAAGAAAATTAATTGTTGAGGGATAACAGGAAGAAGGAATCCAAAGCCCTCTTCCACATCTTTCAAGAAGTTCATGAAAATATATTCCCAAGGGTTGCAGTAGCAACGAAGTCCAAGCAAGCATGGGATACCCTCCAGACAACCTACCAAGGCATAGCAAAGGTGAAGACAACAAAATTACAAATATTGAGAATAGATTTTGAAACAATTTGTATTAAAGAGTCTGAGAATGTGGACTCATTTTTTACACATGTAATAGGGTTGGTCACCCAAACCAGGTCTCACAGTGAGACACTTGAGGAAAGGAGAATAGTTGAGAAAGTTTTAAGAAGTCTACGAGCAAGGTTTGATGCCATAGTTGTGGCCATAGAAGAGGCAAATGATCTCTCATAGTCTGTAGTGGATGAGCTTCATGCATCACTGATCCCTCATGAGCATAGGTTGAATAGAGCAACAAAATCATCATTGAAGCATGCCTTCAAGACACAAGTTTCATTTGGTCAAGGTAGAGGTTGAGGAAGATAAAATTATAGAGGAAGAGGAAGAAGCCCACATAGAGGTGGAAGAAGCAACCCTTCAAGTTCAAGTGGAAGGGGCAGCAATCAAAATCCAAGTCAAGGTTCAAGTGAAAATAAAGCACAAGGTCAGAGGTATGATAAATCTCAAGTTCAGTGTCATTATTGTAAAAAGTATGGTCATTATGAAAATGAATGCAGAAAGAAGAAATATGACATAAGTAACAAACCAAGTGAAAATTTCATAAAGGAAAATCAGAACCATGATAGCATGTTTTCAGCTTGTAATGTAGCACAAGACAAACAAGGGGATGTATTGTTCTTAGATTCAGAGTGTAGCAACCACATGACTGGAAACATAGAAATGTTTTCCAATATAGATGAAACAGTTACTAACATATTTGGCCTACTTTTAGACCACCAAAATGTCACTAGTGTGACACATAGGCATCCCAATAGAGACACTTTGAGGTTGGGAAAAATGTCGTTTCTTGACTCGTCGCAACTCTAACAGTTCTAATAACTATCATAGAGTGACACTATACAGGACACGTGTCTTGATTTAGTCAATATTACAATTGTGTTGTTTATTGTCTCTATTCCAACATCATGTGGAGACATCGGTATTATGATATTGATGCCTTCCCAGAATGTGTCGCAATACCGATGACCTATCATAGCACATGTCATTGCACATCTCGCTCTATTTGTTTTCCAGTGATGGAAAAAACCGACGGAAGTGCCACGACATCATTGCTATTCCGAAAACTGGCATAAAATTGTTGCGACGGTTAGGCCATATCAATGACAGAAACAAACTTCAGGATTGCCACCTTATCCGTTGCTAGTCCAACACTAGTCTTAGCGACATTTGGGTCATATTGTCGGAATTGTGACAGAAACAACCATCGGAAGTACCATGACAGTTGTCATTATTCCAAAACTTGGCATAACATTGTTGCACGGGTTGGGCCATATTCGTGACAGAAACAACCATCGGTAGTGCCAGCTTATCCATCACTAGTCCGACACTAGTCTTGGTGAATTTTGGGTCATACCATCAGAATTGAGACAGAAACAACCGTTAGAATTGAGACAGTCGTCAGGGTAAAATATGTGGTTTTTGTCTTGATCGCGTGCGGCAATGGAGTTTTAAAAGAAGCCGACAACATTTTTAATAAAACACAAGTCAACAGAGTTTACTTTTGGTACGTGAGCTTTTTTTAAAATGTGTCATACCTTGTTATATCCTAAATTCACGTGGGTGCTTGCTTTTTGGAAATCGTAACACCCACGTTTGCTTTATTACAAAGATTTAGTGCATGGAGAATTTGAATTAAAGAGTTTTATTAATAAGATTTTTTAAAAGAGCTTATTATAAAAGATATTCTTTTATATACAATTTTTTTTTTAAATTATTATATAAAAACATAAATTAGGGTTTTATTAAAAGGGATTTTTTTTTAAAGGACCTTTGCAAAGCCTTTCAACCAAAAAAAAAAAAAAGAAGAAGAAGAGAAAATTATGTTTTTTGTCAGAGAAGATTTTTTGTTTGAGGCAAGATGGCCACATCAAATTTTCAGCCATAACTTCCTTCTTTCACTGGGAAAGATTACGATGTGTGGGCTATTAAAATGGAGACTATGCTAAAAGCGCATGATGTATGGGATTACGTCAAGTTTGGGTTTGCAGAACCTCAGACCGACACAGAATAACGAGCCCTCAGCAATGCAGACAGAGAGCAATGGAAGAAAGAAAAGCAGAAGAATGCACAAGCATTACTTCTTATCCAGCAGGGAGTGGACCGTGCAGTGTTCCAGAAGATCATGATAAATTCTTCAGCAAGGGAAGCATAGGAAACTTTGGCGACAAGATATCAAGGTATGGCCAAATTTAATATTGTTAAATTGCAGAATACTAGGAGAGACTTTGAAAGTTTGCAGATGAAGGAGACATAGAACATTGATTCCTTCATGAATAGGGTCATGTCTATCGTCAATCAATTAAAAATCTATGGTGAAGATATTAAATATCGAACAATGATTGAGAATGTTCTTCGATCTTTGTCTACCAAGTTTGATGTTGTGGTAGTAGCCATAGAAGAAGCGAAGGATTTTGAAAAATTGATAGTTGATGAGTGGATGGGATCCCTTCTATTGCATGAGGTGAGGATAAATAGAAATAAGGATTCCACTTTAGAAACCACCTCAAAAGTCAAGTTTATATTTCAAAAGGTCGAGGCAGAGGTCGATCGAGAGGCAGAGGACGAGGCGGCATCTATGGTGGCCGAAAATAGCATGAGCATCAAAGTGGAAGCTATGGTGGCCGAAAAGATCATGAGCATCAAAGTGGAAGCAACAGCAACAAAAGCTTTCAAAACAATCAAAGGTTTGACAAATCAAAGGTGAAGTGTTATTATTGCAATAGATTTGGTAATTATGCTCATGATTGTAGGAAGAATATAGCTAATCAAGGAAATCAAAGAGCTAATGTTAGTACATAGAATACTGACTCCATGTTTCTAGCACGCAACACCATGCATGCACCGTCTGATAAGGTCTGGCTATTAGACAGTGGTTGCAGTAACCACATGACAGGCAACAAGAATTTGGTTGCAAATTTGAATGCCTCCTTGAAGACAGAGGTAAAGTTGGGGACTGACAAGAATGTGGATGTAGATGGAAAAGGAGTGGTCAATATTGTGAGCAAGTAGGGGGAGCCAAAGACCATATCAGACATATATTATGTCCCTGGACTCAAACACAATTTGATTAGCGTTGGTCAATTGACGCAGAAAGGATACAAAGTAATCTTTCAAGGGCAACAATGTGTTATTTATGACAAATCCCCAAGCAAGTAGCTAATTGAAAAGGTGCAAATGACGAGGAAAATATTCTTTCCTCTAATTATGAACTATAATGATCAAGTTATTTCTTTTACAACTGCATGTTCTGACGATTACTGGTTATGGCACTTTCGGTTTAGACACCTACATTTTTCCGGTTTAAGATTATTGCAGTAGAAATAGATGTTCAGAGGTTTACCTCCCATCAAATAACCTATTAGCACTTGTGAGTGTTAAATCTTGGAAAAGAAACACCGTGAAAGTTTTCCGAAAGGAGTTTCTTACAAAGAAAAGAAACCACTTGAGTTGGTGCATACCAACCTCTGTGGACCTATGAGGACACAATCGATTGGTGGAAGTCGTTACTTCCTCACCTTTCTTGATGACTATAGCAAGAAGACTTGGGTTTATTTCTTGAAGCAGAAGTCTGAAACTTTTGCAAATTTCAAAGAGTTCAAAGCCTTAGTGGAAAACCAAAGTGTTCGACAGATCAAGGTATTGAGATCGGATCATGGTAGAGAATACGATTCAAAGGAATTCCATGAGTACTGCAAACAACATGGAATCAAAAGACAGTTTACGACCAAATACACATCGCAGCAGAATGGTGTAGCAGAGAGAAAGAACCGAACCATCGTGAACATGACAAGGAGCATGTTGAAAGAAAGAAACTTTTCTAATGAGTATAGGGCAGAAGAATTTTCATGTGTTGTTTATGTGATAAACAGATCTCCTACAAAAAGCGTGATGAACAGAGTTCCAGAAGAAGCATGGTTAGGTATGTCATGCAGTGTATCTCATTTCAAAGTTTTTGGATGTGTAGCCTATGCACATGTCCCTAAGCAAATAAGAGGAAAATTAGATGATCAAAGTGAAAAATGTATATTTACTGGTTATAGTGAGCAGTAAAAAGCTTAGAAATTGTATAACTCTATCACCAAGAAGACAATCATTAGCACAGATGTTGTGTTCAAAGAACAAGAGTTGAATGGAATGGGACTGTAGACACACTAACCAATGCACAAACACCATTGACGGAAGAGGATGATGTAGAAGAAGAGGAGTAGCAAGAATCAAGAGAGAAGACACCAAATAGAGTCACACCAGCAAGGACTCCAAGATTTTCAGAGCAGCATGGATCTTCTAGCAGATCAACAGACCAAAATTCTCCAAGTAGCGAATAAGGTAATGAATCAACCAATGGTAAGAAAAAGATGAGAAGTCTGAAAGATATTTATGATGATTTGGATGTTAGTTCAAATTTTGCATTGTTGGAATTCCAACCTTTTTCGTTTGAAGAAGCAATCAGAGATGA
The DNA here is from genome assembly GCA_034641835.2 of Pinus albicaulis. Classification (NCBI taxonomy): domain Eukaryota; kingdom Viridiplantae; phylum Streptophyta; class Pinopsida; order Pinales; family Pinaceae; genus Pinus; species Pinus albicaulis. The sequence continues at coordinate 544,074,722 of CM076573.1, forward strand.
AAATTGGGTGCAAGCAATGGATGAAGGGATGAATTCAATTGAAAAGAATGATACATGGGATTTGGTTGATTTACCAAATGATAAAAATCTCATTGGTGTGAAGTGGGTGTACAAGACAAAGGTGAATGAGAAAGTTGCGATTGACAGATTTAAAGTAAGACTTGTAGCAAAAGGATTCTTGCAGCAACCAAGAATAGACTTTGGGGAAACATTTTCTTTGGTAGCTAGATTGGATACTGTAAGAGAAGTTCTAGCGACAACAGATCAAAACAAGTGAAAAGTACATCAAATGGATGTCAAATCAGCCTTCTTCAATCGAATTTTAGAAGAAAAAATTTATGTGCGGCAGCCTCTAGGATATGAAGTTGAAGGTAAAGAAGATAAAGTTTACAGATTGAAGAAAGTGCTCTATGGACTGAAGCAAGCACCCGGAGCATGGTATAGCAAAATTGGAAGCTACATGATCAAGAATGGATTTTGCAGAAGCAGCATTGAACTTACCTTATACACAAAGGTAAATGAGCATGGACAAATTTTAATAGTTTGATTATATGTTGATGACATGATTTTTACAGGTGAATTTGAGATAGATGAATTTAAAGCAGCCATGATAAAAGAATTTGAGATGACAGATCTTGGTTCATGAAATATTTTGTTAGCATTGAAGTTGGGCAATCTGAAAAATGGATTTTTATTTGCCAAAATAAGTATGCCAGAGGTTTGTTGAAACGATTCAGGATGGATAATTGCACCTACACCAGTTGCAACAGGTACAAAGTTAAGCAAGGATGATGAAGGAGTAGATTTCAATCCAACTCTATTCAAAAGATTGGTTGGAAACCTCATGTATCTCACAACGTCAAGACCAGATATTATGCAAGGAGTAAGTTTGATTTCCATATTTATGGAGACTCCAAAAGACACACATTGGAGTGTTGGAAAAAGAATTCTGAGATACATAGTAGGAACCAGAGTTTATGACATAATGTATGCAAGTACAGAAAAGAAAAAATTGATTGGATACATAGATAGTAATTTTGCAGGAAGTTTGGATGATCGGAAGAGCACATCCGATTATGTGTTTCATATTGGTTCAGGTGTGATAGCATGGGCATCTAAGAAGCAGCCTATTGTGATCAACAGAAACAAAATATGTAGCAACAACTTTAGCAGCGTGTCAAACAGTATGGTTAAGAAGAGTATTGGATGGACTCAAATAGAAATAGCAAGGATCGACAATGATATACTGTGACAATACATCAACGATTGCACTATCCAAGAATAGTGTGTTTCATCAAAAGAGCAAGCATATTGATACTAGATATCACTATATTCGAGAACTTGTGAGCAATGGAGAAGTTCACTTGATGCCTTGTTAGTCGAGTGATCAATTGGTTGATATCTTTACAAAGCCATTAGCAGTAGGTTTGTTTTAGTTTCACAAAATAAACTTGGGTGTTGTAAGCCTAGCTGAGACATACACCAACAAGTATGTTTGAGTTGTCATGAGTTATGTTTTAGTTTAGTGGTCATAATTAAGGAAGAGTGTTAAAATATATAATTACTTATGGCATGCAGAGTTAGACAAATAGTTAAGTGAATTAGTTGAGTCGAGTTATAGATAGATTTGGTGAGTGAGTTAGAGAGTGATTTAAGTGTGTTGATCAAGTTTAGTTACGTGAAAGTGTGTACATGTCAATTTAGATTAAATACCTTTCACCCAATTCATTGTATTCAGATTATGATTTAGAGTGAAATTAATATTAATTGAAGAGCCGTAGTTCATTATTTGTGTGTGAAATACTTCTGTTATTATATAATTGAATCCTTTGACTATCCAACATATATAGAATTAAACTTTACATGAGACGAACCGAAACAAATATATCCCTCTTTGCATTGAAATTCAAAAACGGTATTATACTTCATGAATTATATGCCTCGAATTCTATGAACTACATGTTCTACATTAATGGCTCAAACCAAGGCTGTCAATCTCCTATGAAGCCCACTTGGACAACCAATGCTCATTGGTGGCTGATTGTCAGTGGGTGGGGATTCCACATGGAATGTGATACCCGATGGGATTCACAATTGCTCCATGCCCATGACTGCCCTTCATTTGTCCACAAGGGAGGGAGACATCCACTTCTCACTTTTTCCCCAACTTGTTCACGTGAACAACAACATAGTGGCGACTCGATTTGTGAACTTCCTTTATTTTGGATAGCCATCCCTCCCGTGAAATAATTAAAAATTCTAAACGCCACACTCGACATATATATAAACATTCAGCCTTGCCAGGTACCCAGAAAGTCTGATTGCCTATATTTGCATTGAACTGATCTGATCTGTGCGAGGGGAAAACAAGTATTTTTGAGCATCGAAGCCTTGAATTCGAACATGTCTCCTTCCCACCAGCTGTGGCCATTTTCAGATATCTCAAATATTAAGGATGAAACGGGCTCGACACGGTCCACACAGCCGGCCAATCTGGCGTCCGAGATGCTGCAACGCCTGATGAAGGAGAAGGAAGATGAGTACCTGATTGACGTGGGGGAATGATATCACAAACATTCCGTTACTGATGGCCACTTCTCTTCTGTGGTCGTGTGGTGGATTCGAGCAACAGTGGAAGATGTCTGGTCCGTGGTGCGACGCTTTGACAAACCACAGACGTAGAAGCATTTCATTTGTAGCTGCTCCATGAAGGGTGACGGTACAGTGGGGAGTACAAAAGTGGTTCGCGTGGTCTCGGGACTTCCAATGAAAAGCAGTACCGAACGGCTAGAGATTCTGGATGACGATAACCACATCCTGAGCTTCAGAGTCGTGGGAGGAGAGCACCGCCTGAAAAACTATCAGTCGTTCATGACAGTTCATGAAGTCCGCAATGTGGAGAGGAAGGATGAGACACTGGTGATTGAGTCATACGTGGTGAACGTGCCGGAGGGGAATAGCCCCACTGATACGTGCCTCTTCGTGAACACCATTATTAAATGCAATCTTCAATCGCTGGCTCGCATCTGCGAGTGTTTGCCCATGCACTACGAACAAGAGCCTATGGGATTGATCGAAGGACAGAAGTGTGCCCTGCCTTGCTGTTGAGCTTTGAGACTGGATAGGGTTTTAACTAGCACAACCACATTATATTTACTAATGTGGTTGATATACGCCGATAGGCCTATATCCACTACCCATCACATTAATTTATATATCAATAAATAAATATTATATATAATAATTTTATTATATTAACTTGAAATATATATATTATATATTAATAAGAATATTAATATATTAAATATATTAATTATGATTAAAATCAAAAAAATATTTTATATATATTAATAATATTATAATAAGTATTAATAATATATATTAAAAATATTTATTAATATATTAAAAATATTAACTATATACATACTATAAATTAACTTGAAATATATATAATATATATTAATATAAAAATAATATTAATAATATATAATAATTTAATATTTATTTATATATTAATATGATAGATGGTTATATTATTAATAAACCAAAAGAACTAGTAATATATTAATAATATATATTATATCATAGTTGGTTATATTATTAATAATATATATTAATAATATTATAATATTACTAATAATCATTATTAATAAATATTTGAATATTTATTTATAATGATTATTAGTAATATTATAATATTATAATATTATATATTATAATATTATTAATATATATTATTAATAATATATATTAATAATATTATAATAATACTAATAATCGTTATTAATAAATATTTGAATATTTAATAATAATATATATTAATAATATTATAATATTACTAATAATCATTATTAATAAATATTTGAATATTTATTTATAATGATTATTAGTAATATTATAATATTATTAATATATACAAAAATATTTTATATATATTACTAATATTGTAAAAAGTATTAATAATATATATTAAAAATATTTATTAATATATTAATAATATTAACTATATACATACTATAAATTAACTTGAAATATATATAATATTTATTAATATAAAAATAATAAAAATAATATTAAATATTTTAATATTTATTTATATATTAATATCATAGATGGTTATATTATTAATAAACCAAAAGAACTAATAATATATTAATAATATATATTATATCATATTTGGTTATATTGTTAATAATATATATTAATAATAATATTATAATATTACTAATAATCATTATTAATAAATATTTGAATATTTATTTATAATATATATTAATATATTAATAATATTAAACTCAAGAGAGTAATAAACCATATGAAACAATATTTAAAAACAAGAAACCTAAGAGATTAATAAACCCTAACAATTAATATTTTAAAGTGATTAACATTATAAACCAAAAGAACTAATAAACCTAAGGGTTTAATATTATAAACCAAAGGAGTCAGTGAACCCAAGGGATAAATATTAAAAACCTAAGGGGTCAATAAGGCTAAGGGAAATATTAAAAACAATAGAGATTAATAAAACCCAAGAGTTTAATACTATAAACCAAATCAATTGGTGAACCCAAGGGAAAACCATTACCCAAAAAATTATAAACCAAAGGAATTGGTGGACCCAAGGTAATTGATTTAAACATTCAGACAATTGTTGTCACAATGCGACGTCGGACCAACTATGACCAATGTTGGCCATGGGTGATTTTCATATTGAGACAATATTTGTCAGAATGTGACATTTGATCATGGATGACATTGATCGATTATTCATATTATAAACCAAAAGAACTAATAAACCCAAGGGTTTAATATTATAAACCAAAGGATTTGGTGAACCCAAGGGACAACCATCACCCAAAAAATTATAAACCAAAAGAAATTGGTGAACCCAAGGGAATTGATTTAAACATTGAGAGAATTGCTGTCACAATGCGACGTTGGACCAACTATGACCAGGGTTGGCCATGGGTGATTTTCATATTGAGACAATATTTGTCAGAATGTCACATTTGATCATGGATAACATTGATCGATTATTCATATTATAAACCAAAAGAACTAATAAACCGAAGGGTTTAATATTATAAACCAGAGGAATTGGTGAACCCAAGGGACAACCATTACCCAACAAATTATAAACCAAAAGGAATTGGTGAACCCAAGGGAATTGATTTAAACATTGAGACAATTGTTGTCACAATGCCACGTTGGACCAACTATGACCATGGTTGGCCATGGGTGATTTTCATATTGAGACAATGTTTCTCATAATGTGTCATTTGATCATGGATGACATTGATCGATTATTCATATTATAAACCAAAAAAACTATTAAACCCAAGGGTTTAATATTATAAACCAAAGAAAGTGGTGAACCCAAGGGAAAATCATTACCCAAAAAATTATAAACCAAAGGAATTGGTGAACCCAAGAGAATTGATTTAAACATTGAGACAATTGTTGTCACAATGCGACGTTGGACCAACTATGACCATGGTTGGCCATGGGTGATTTTCATATTGAGACAATGTTTCTCATAATGTGTCATTTGATCATGGATGACATTGATCGATTATTCATATTGTAAACCAAAAAAACTAATAAACCCAAGGGTTTAATATTATAAACCAAAGGAATTGGTGAACCCAAGGGACAACCATTACCCAACAAATTATAAACCAAAAGGAATTGGTGAACCCAAGGGAATTGATTTAAACATTGAGACAATTGTTGTCGCAATGCGACGTTGGGCCAAGTATGACCATGGTTGGGCATGGGTGATTTTCATATTGATACAATGTTTGTCAGAATGTGACATTTGATCATGGATGACATTGATCGATTATTCATATTATAAACCAAAAAAACTAATAAACCCAAGGGTTTAATATTATAAACCAAAGGAATAGGTGAACCCAAAGGACAACCATTACCCAAAAAATTATAAACCAAAGTAATTGGCGAACCCAAGGGAATTGATTTAAACATTGAGACAATTGTTGTCACAATGCGACATTGGACCAACTATGACTAGGGTTGGCCATGGGTGATTTTCATATTGAGACAATATTTGTCAGAATGTGACATTTGATCATGGATGACATTGATCGATTATTCATATTATAAACCAAAAGAACTAATAAACCCAAGGGTTTAATATTATAAACTAAAGGAATTGGTGAACCCAAGGGACAACCATTACCCAACAAATTATAAAGAAAAAGGAATTGGTGAACCCAAGGGAATTGATTTAAACATTGAGACAATTGTTGTGACAATGCGACATTGGACCAACTATGACCATGGTTGGCCATGGGTGATTTTCATATTGAGACAATGTTTGTCAGAATGTGTCATTTGATCATGGATGACATTGATTGATTATTCATATTATAAACCAAAAAAACTAATAAACCCAAGGATTTAATATTATAAACCAAAGGAATTGGTGAACCCAAGGGAAAATCATTACCCAAAAAATTATAAACCAAAGGAATTGGTGAACCCAAGGGAAGTGATTTAAACATTGAGACAATTGTTGTCACAATGCGACACTGGACCAACTATGACCATGGTTGGCCATGGGTGATTTTCATATTGAGACAATGTTTGTCAGAATGTGTCATTTGATCATGGATGACATTGATCGATTATTCATATTATAAACCAAAAAAACTAATAAACCCAAGGGTTTAATATTATAAATCAAAGGAATTGGTGAACCCAAGGGAAAATCATTACCCAAAAAATTATAAATCAAAGGAATTGGTGAACCCAAGGGAATTGATTTAAACATTGAGACAATTTTTGTCACAATGCAACGTTGGACCAACTATGACCATGGTTAGCCATGGGTGATTTTCATACCGAGACAATGTTTGTCAAAATGTGACATTTCATCATGGATAACATTGATCGATTATTAATGATTATTAATATTATAAACGAAGGGTAATAAACATGGTTTACCATGCTTGATTTAAACATTGAGACAATTTTTGTCACAATACGACGTTGGACCAACTATGACCATGGTTGGCCATGGGTGATTTTCATATGGAGACAATATTTGTGAGAATCTGACGTTTGATCAGGGATGACATTAATCGATTATTCATATTATAAACCAAAAGAACTAACAAACCCAAGGGTTTAACATTATAAACTAAAGGAATTGGTGAACCAAGGGAAAAACATTACCCAACAAATTAGTAATAGAAATAAAAAGTATTGACAAACTTAAGTGATTAAAAAAGTATTATAAACCAAAAGAAGTAATAACCCAACGGTCCAATATTAGAAAACAAAGGAACTAGTGAACCCAAGGGAAAAATATTAATAACCCAAGGGACCAATAACGCGAAGGGAACAAAATTTTAGTCGAATATTAGTATCACAACCACATTATATTTATGAAGAATTTAATAAAGTGGAGGGACTATTAATAATATAAACAAAAATATATAATAAACCCAAGGCTTTAATATTATAAACCAAAGGAATTCATGAACTCAAGGGAACATTATTAAAAACATAAGTTATACCAATAGTCCCTTCTGTTTATATTAAGTTGAGTGAGTGTTTTTCATAATGTGAAATTGGACAATGCATTAGTATTAAACTCCAGGACTAATATAAAAACCCCAATATTTGAATTTAATAATGTGAACGGAATATTATTACAAACCGAAAGAATCCGAAAAACCAAGGAATCAATGTTATAAACCCAATTGATCAACAAATACAGTGAAATATTAATAGTATAATCATAAAACATCAATAAAGCAAAGGGACCATTAATATTATAAAAATTGAACATCAATAAACTGAATAAATAAATAAACTAAAATGATACTCAATTCCGCCATCAGTGAAACCAAAAGAAAACACTGAAATTAACATATGTTTTTTGTTGTCTATACATAAAGAAATCCCACCACAAAAATGGACTCAAAACACTCCATCAAATGTCATTTATCAAATAGCCTCTTCAAGAACACAACTAGACCGACCATAAAAGGAACACCAATTCAAATCAACAGGATAATGATCACGATACTTAATGCTTTCCAACCAATCCCTTCTTGTTTTTCTCCCAGCCTCCCTCATGTGCACATGCAACAGGTATTTCACATTCATTTTCATTTCATCAAGCACACGAAGATGCTCATCAATAAAAGCAGGATGGAACCCATGTTTTCTATCTAGCTTGTTCCGAATGTAAGAAACAAGACTGATGAGTCTAGAAATATTCGCCACCGCTTGATTATAATAGATCCCATCGTTATTATCCATACCTGCATTTGAAAGGAAAATGACAAAATAAAAATGTATACAGAAAGAGATAGAAACATCTAGGCAGATATATATATATATATATATCTATCTATATATATATATATATATATATATATATATATATCTATATATATATATATATATATATATATATAGATAACACCCCTTTTATATTGTTTTTAAAAAACTAAATCTTAAAAACGTGATGCTATAAACCTCATTAGAAATACATACTGCACACATGAAAAGAGTGATAAAAATAAATGTGTGATATGACCCATATTACAATAATCAACAAGAAAGCACAAAATTCTAAACTCAATGTTTATAATGAAATATTAATAATGTTAGTAATTCAATATTTGTATTTAAATTAATGTCAATGTATATATTAATTTTAGTCTAATATTATTAACAAATATAAATATCTTGTCATTGAACCAAACCACAACACATTTAGCAAACCACATTGATAAATATTTTTAGTTTCATGTAATAGGGATATGGACTTCAATCTTGAATTTAATGATTGGCTAATATAACTGGCTGTATATGTCTGAATGGTTTGCTATAAACAAAAGAACAATAGCGACAAAAAAACGAAGGTATATTGAACAACATGAAAAACGATGTATGGAATTTCTCATATATTACTATATTGCATCTCATGAATGTATTCATTTAATTAATACATCAAAAGAATTCCTATACTAAATGAAAAAAGAGACGATAGTAAAAACAATTATAAAACATTCTATAAATATGTCAGAATACTATTAGCTACATGTGACAGTGATATGGAATTCCATCTTGATTTTTAATGGCTGGCTCGTGTAACTAGTTTTCTACCTGTGAATGGTTCATTTTAAGAAAAATAACAAAAAACGACATTATAAAAACAAGAAAATTAAACAACAGAAAAAATGATGTAAACAACATTCCAAAATACTACTATGAATTTGATGAATGTAGACATTTCATTAATATATCAAAAGCATTATTATTATATTAATAGTTGCATATCATAGCGATATGGACTTTAATCTCTCCTCTTCTTTCTTCCTAATTGTAACATACGCACTATTATTCATCTTGGCGTAATGCTGATAAGAGAAAGGCGGTGCAATGCGTAAACCATCTATTGATTTCACTCTTGATATGGCTGTGAAGGTCAGGCCTTGTTGTTCTCTATTCTCGATATCAATTGATGCTCGCTCTAAAGTCAAACCTTGTGACTTGTGAATTGTAAGAGCCCATGCCATCTTTAAAGGAATTTGTTTTCGATTTCCTCTTATCACTGGTGTGATAGGTACAATGTTTGGATTGCTTGCATCAAACGAAACACCAACATACTTATCAAAAATAACAGTTTTGAACATTGGAAGCTCAGGTGGCTTAGAGTTGGGCATATAAAATATTTCCTTCACATACCCAAGTGCACCATTCACCAAACCAGCTTCAACCCACAAATTACATGCCAACATAACATGTTGGCCACGACACAACAAAACTTCACTGTCCAGTTGATCATCATCGGCACCACTGATTTCTGAACGCCTTGAATTCACAACAATGCATCATGCAATTGGAGAATTTAATGATTTCAACATATGTCTGTTATGGAAGGAGACCAAATTATTTGTTGGAAACATGTGAACTGTTCCATTAAATAAATCCCTTTCTCTAGGATGCAACCTGATATCAGCCTGCGACATAAGAAACTCCCAATAATCAAGAACAGGTTCTGTGTTTCTTATGTTATTGAGGACTCGACGAAAACAAGATTGTTTCTCATTACTCCCTTGTTGACGAAATATTGTGTCAAGAGTGACAACAGTGTTGAATTTTTTCCATAATACTTTCCCTGGTGTACTACCTGCATACAAAGGCTTATCTCTCACAGGAGGTAGTTGGACAAGGTCACCCACAAGGATCATGGATCTACCACCAAAAGGACAATTCTTTTTATCTGGAAATGCTTCTCGTAATCGAGCATCTATTTGCATGAACAACCTTGATCCTAAAATCTCATTTCATCAATCAATATATATCGAATGTGCCTCATTTCCTCTTGGAATAGTGCCAATGATTGACCCTGTAGTGGTTTCATATCTCTAATTGGGATTCTCAAAGCAGAGTGTATTGTTTTTGCATGTATATTGAAAGCAGCTATTCCTGTTGGGGCAAGAAGAAGCAAAGGACTTTTTCGATTACTTAACAGACTAGAAAGAGCCTCAGAAATACAATGGATAAGGAAAGACTTGCCAGTGCCTGCAGTGCCTTGAATAATCATAAGAAGAGCTTCACGAATCTCATATTCAGCGGAATGCCTTAAAATGATTTCAAAAGCAAGTCGTTGTTTTTTTGCCAATGAATCTAGAGAGACAAATGTTCTATTTGAAAGGTCACCAACATCACCCCTTGATATTTCATTCCTTATAAAATTAATAGCTTCTTCGGCCACATCATCAAGAATAGTTGTACCTTGCCAGTCAAAGGATATATCAAAATCCCTTCGACCAAGGGTGTGAAGATCAGAAACATTGACACTATTTGGTGGAACCAAGCGAGAGAAAAGTTGCCACTCTTGAAAATCATCTTCAAGATTCATTTCCTGGTTAGCAAAATCACCATCTTCTCCATCTTCAATATTTTCATCAATTTATGGATTTCAATCAACATGCCAAGCTCGATATCGGAAATTCCTCCAGTTTTCAACAATAATTTCAGTTGAAAGCCCAATATCTGGAGAAATGTCATGAAATGGCTTGTACAAGAGCAATTTTTTCCAGCAAAAGGTTTCAAATTCCTCTGAATCCTCACCAAGAATAGAATAAAACTGTGGCCAGACCTGAACAATCGCATGAGCATCTCTAGGCCTCCATGGATCTTTTTTACGGCTGCTCTCATAAGTCCAAGATCTTGCTGTTTCTATCAAAGACAGATGTTCAAGGAAAGAAGGTCTCTTCTAATAATTTTGAACAAATGTATTTTCAGATGAACAGTGCAGGCCATCCCTTGAAATTTTCCTGAACACCTTTCTTCCAACATTTAAGGAAACAAATTGTCGACTACACACAACAAGAGGCATCTTAAGCAACATATGACATGTTTCTTGTGCTCCAATGTCACGTTCAACGACTGTTTCTACAAGAAACCTCCTGTAAGAACATAAAGCATGATCCTCAGAGGCAAAAGAATTTGAAATTCTAGTTAACATATCATGATAGCTTTCAGACCTTCTCTCTGCTTTTGATGCATACTTAGCAATATATTTCAGGAAAGCATGCCGAGAAAGCACTGGTTGGCAATCAACATTTGCACGCCACATTGTTAGAAGGTCAATGTTATGTACATTGAGCCTATCATCATTTCTTGCTGGGTCATATTTTTTTCTTCCTTGATCATCTATGAACAATCTTGATTCCTCAGAAAGATCCCATGGGGCATTGTACCGACAAGCGAGAATAGTGCCCTTTTTGTGAAAACAAGAATCTACAGTACACTTTGTGTGCCTTTGGACATGGTTCAACAATTCCTCATAATCATTATGAGGATTGCAAGAGAAAATTTGATCAGTATTCAGTAGGAAAGGGTCATCATTAAGACTTCTTAGAACCATTATATTGCGATGATGTATTTCACGTGGATTCCATGCAGTTACATAATTGTCAAAGAATCTCTTTGCATGTTTCAAATCACAATAATTTGACCAATCAAGTCTTTCCATGTCAGGAGCTCCTTGCAACCATAGGAAACCATGGATATGTGCTGAACCTCTATGTTGCCACTCATATCTGGAAAAAATGAACACAAAGCTAATATGAAAAATATGAATGTAAAATCAATAAGAAATTGACAATGAATAGAAAATAAATTCAAGAAAACAGACATGTACCAGAAGTCTTTAGCTTTAAGATATTTTTGGATAACTTCCTCTCGAAATATATTGAATCTATGGTGCATAAATTTGGCAACAATATGAGGGTACTGGATAACATTTTCAACCTTCATACGATGCTCATTCAAGGAAAGAGAATGTGACGGTACAGGCATGAGGCTATGTAGCTCTGGCCACTTTGTGTCAGCTGCACTCAAAGTAAAAAACAAAGATGGACATCCCAACTGAGTAATCATGTCAGTCAATTCAGCTCGACATTTAGTCTAGTATGCCCTTGTACCTCTTAGAGAAGACCCAAACCACATAAGATGCTCAGCCAACTTATTATCTGGTAAATCAGAAAGTTGCTGACGCAAGTCATCAATTGTTGTCGGTGAGTTATCATGTAAATTTTTCTTCACAAAAACTGAATTAGTTGCTTGGCTACGATGCCTCATTATCATGTTCAACAGGTAATATCAGAAGCGAGGATGGCTTCCAAACCTCTGATCATAGTATCTAATAAGATGCAATGCATACTCATGAAGTTCAATAGTACAAATGTGTAGTTGCAACCAATCAGCAGCACTAGTGGGGAACAATGTGGGGAATGCCATATCTAATAACCCCCCAGTATTATAGTCATTCACTGGAGACGTTCCAATACTGGGCCAATCCATTTCATCAACATCTGAAGAATCAAAATTATCAAGAAATGCTCTAATTTCTTCCACTTCTCTCTGTCCATTGGGTAGGCGAGCAATAAAAGATGAAGGATGAGAGGGAAAATGGTTAAGAGGAAACCCTTCATTATTAGCTGCACTGAACTCAGATTCTGCAATGTCACAATCAAAAAATTTAAGCCTGGAGGAGACATCTGTTGATCTTTTGGGCAGAGCATTCACTGAATCATAGTCAATTACAACATCTCGATAATATTGATCACATTCAATTTTGAAACGCAATGCATCCATAACGCGGGATCTTTTTACATAACATTCATAATATTTAGACTGAGCAGCATGTCTCCTCACAATTAGAAAGTCAAGATCTTCAACATGGCGTGGAAGACTTTGTGCAATTGTAGAAATATCTTGGGGAAAGCTAATTGTGTGTCCACTATACTTATATTTCCCACCTCGAGCATGTGTCACTTGCAAAATAGGATTTACACGTGCTATTAACATTTCTTCAACTTGAGTAAGAACTCTTAAAATATGAGGTTGCTCGCCAGGATCCATGTTATTATAGCCACAAAAACGATGTGAACCTCCTTCATTCTTACATTGTCTGCAAGTAGGTCCTTCAACATCTCTCAAAACGTGGATTCTAGGATATGATTCTTTGCAGATGTGGCACATTTGAACAACTGAAAAGCTATCTAGCTTTTCTCAAAATCTTTTATGCACTGCAATCATATTTTCATCAAAATAAATATGATTTTTATTGGTTGGAGCATGTGGATAATGATGTGGAAGAGTATACTTTCTTCTAAGATTTATTTGATTTTCAGCACCACGAGACTCCCTCCCCAAATTTGAAACATGTGGAACAAATCTATGACATGGGGTTTCCAAATCTGCGGTCTGCATTTCTGGAACCTGAGAGTTTGCAAAGGTTTCTTTAGCATAATTTTTTTTTAAATTGAATGTCAAAATAATTAGAATTGAAAAAATGGAAAAAATAAATAAATTCATTCAATATTTACATTTGTTTGGCGATGTCGATGAAGTGTACGAGATGGGTGCTCTTCACTTCTAACATCATTAGATTGAACATTTGGTGAGTTAGTTTCGACGCCTCCATTCAAATTAGTTTTTCCCTGTTAAAGCGAATTAAAATATTTTATAAAAATAAATGTCGAAAAAAGATAGATTTCTAATTTTACAATTAACAATAAATGAAAAAAAGGAGGAAAATATTAAATGCATTCAACATTTACATTTTGTTGGCGATCTGGATGAACGCTATGCGATGGTTCCTCTTCAATTATAACATCAGTAGATGGATCATCTACGAAGTTAATTTGTATGCCTCTATTGAAATGAGTTGTGTCCTGTTTGAAGAAAAACAAAATATGCACCAAAAATTAAAATAAAGAAAAATCAAAATGTGTTTCATATTAAAATCTCATATTAAGAGATGGAAGACGCGGGGAGAAAATTTCTAGACCTCTATTGAAATGAGGTGTATCCTACTCCAAGATAATAAAATACCTTATCACTAAAGAAATGTAAATACAGGAATGTAATAAAACAACCACTATTGCATCAAATGTAAAGATATCATTAGATTACCTCCATTTTTCCACGCGAACTGCTATCAAGGATGACTGTTTCTGTTCGTCGGACAACATTATTTTCAGAAGGGAGATTGGAAGAGACGATGTTTCGACCAGCTGGATCCAAATTATCAAACAAATGGCCAATCAAACTCTCATCCAAGTCATCACATACAATGTCATCTTTCCCTCCACCATGGATATTTTGCAACCTTTGGCCTTTCTCACAAGATGCAATTGCAGAGATTGAAGGTTTAGGGTGAAAATTTGCATCCACGTTATGAATATGATGTTCCTCCCTATTGTGAGATGTTTCCTCAATATTATGATAATTTTTAGGAGAGCATTGAAAAACAAAATTATGCTGACGAGGAGCATATTCTGGCAACGAACTACCAAGCGAAAATGTTCTTTCCATGATATCATCCATAGTATGAAACCTAGGAGGAACCATAAAATCCTTTTGAAGAGTTGTTTCAGTCATTCTTCTATGATATTTAGCTCTCCTATGCTCATTTATTGTGTCCTTATTTTTTTGATACCGTAAACGATGACTTTCATTAGACTTGTCACACGATGCAGGCAACTTATTCCTTTTTCTTGTACGTTTGCTTGTACCTTTAGATGACATGTCTACAACGAATAATAACATATTTTTTATAGGAGAGTAATCATGGAACAGATATAATATATCCAATATAAATTAACAGAAAAGGATGAAAAAGGAACACATTTTTTTTCCACCCACAAAACAAATTAAAATCGTTCACGTTATTTTTCCAACCAAATGGCTGAAAAGAAAAATGGATTTTTTCAAATGGCCAAAACAAAAAAGGATTAAATTTCTTGTATCATATTATAATTGTAATGGTAAACCCATATAAATGGAACAAAATTCTAAAGAATTATATGAATTTGAAATATATCTAAATATTTGGAACTATATACCATAAAAAAAACCTAAAGATATAACATTGTTTGAGAATCAATGACAAAAAACTGATGGAAACACCATGTATAGAATAAGTCACAGTAATTACAATTATAGAAACAGAGAGAAATGGATAACATCCAAACACATTCAAATGCAATTAAGAGGACTAAACGGGACAAAAAAAATAAATACTTTTCGAGAAAATTGCAGTGGAATTTAATATCCAGCATCCGCTACATACACATATAGAAGACACCCCCTCAGAATGGAGCCATATAAATATCCGTAGTCTTAGCATACATACCCAAAAGTATGCAAAGTAAAAATAAATAAAAAGGAAATATTTTCCACGACGACAGAGAGAATACAAAATGGCTAATAGCTTAAGACTCCATGTCCACATCTAATGGTGGAATATCATCTATATAATCCATACGCGGAGCAATTACAAAGACATTTCCAGACTCGATTAAATCGTTGCAATCCTGCAACGTTGGAGACCAAAATCCATTCATTTTTTGATTAGTTGAATTATCAATATCTATTGGGAAGAAAAGGCCAGCCATCATGTCATATAATATGAAAGGAACTTCACTGCATTTGCACATAAGAACCACACCTTGGACTGTTCGAAAAGGAAGATAACCAGGACATTTCATATTTATATCTATAGACATTTCTTCCAACAACTTCCATCTAAAGCCCCAATCATCCTCAAAGTAATCAGTTCTTCTTTCAATACAAGGGTGACCAAATTGAAAATTATCTATTTCTTCAATTGACCATACATAAGTGGAGCCATCATTGATAAGACATATCAACTCATTCTTGCATACTGCCAATGACATACACCGAATGTCAGTGATTGGAACAAATGAAAATCCCCAGTCATTTTTTATCACATCAAACCAGTAGATTGTATACCCATATCGAGGATAATCTTCATACTCTGTGTCGAGGTAAAGCCAAAACAATTTACTTCTATAAAACACTCCATTTTGAGGGGGTGAGGTGCCACCAAATGGAAGATCATCCCTTCGCCAAACCCTATAAAGACTACTGTAAACATAAAATTTAGACTGAATTCTATCATAGATATGTTTTAGAACAACCCAGTCATATTTGTTGCTGCTGACATTCTCCAATAACGAAAAGAATCCCCAGTCTCCAATCCGTATTCGCCCAATGTTTTTTAAGGCCTTTGTAAATGGATTCATCACAAAATAGTGTCGTGAATGGGAGAATTCTGTTGGTAAGGATAAAACCACCATTGGTCCAATAGTAGACTCCACCTTGTATCTTGAATCTATGAATCACAAATGAAAACGAGATATGTGCCCATTTTGATTAAGGTATTCAGCAGCAAAATAATTGTCTTCATCATTGACGAAAGGAACCATAAATCCAAATTCATTTGTACAGATATGCTTGCAACGCAATAAGAAACAAGGATTTTTCAAAACAGTCTTCCATTGCTGACAAACAGTGCTAAACTTTATCACAACCGATAAAGGGAGCCAAAGGAAGACAATCTCAATAATTTCAAATGGAATAAAACTCCAAATAGCTGGATCCATGATAAAACAAGGAAATCACCTAACATAAAAGAAAATAGACGTGATATCAACAAAACAACTTTCAATTAATGGTGAATAGAATTAGCAATATAGAAAAGCAATTTTCCATCTACAAATATAGTAACATGCACATATACATAATGTATAAAACGATATGACCGACAAGAACAACAAGTTCCTCCTCCAAGATGGGAGGTGTAATCTATATTATTTTTTCCCAAAAAATATTAAAAATATGGTTATTATTTTAATATTATTGATATTATCATTTAATAATATTATTAAATAATTAACAGTAATAGTAATATATATTAATTAATAATATATTGAATTAAATAATATACCATAATTTAAAAATTATTCAATAAAAAAAAAATCTTAAATAATTAAATAATATACCATAACAACAACAACTACTACTATTATTGCAAAATAATAATAATAATATAAATAATTAAAAATAACAATAATTTATCAAAGTAGTTATTTTTGTAATATTATTATTATATATTTATTACTATGAGTTTAATATTACATCTTTTACATCATAATATTTGTTGTAATACTCACCTTCCTAGCCTTTTAAGATGCCAAAATTATAGTGAGTTTGGAAAAATTACTAAATAATTAAATAATATTTGCAGTAATAATAATTAATATTAAGTTGATTATAATAAAAATAATAAACTAACTATAATAATATAGATTAATCACTATTATTATTATTTCTAATGATAATAATAATTTATTGTATTAATTATTTTTATATTATTATTATTTTTTATTATTAAATATTTATTAATATTATTTTAATATTATAATTAATATAGATTTATTTCATTGATGACAATTTTAGGTATTATTAGTATTATTAATTATAATTGAAATACAATAATATTAGTATATTTTTTATAATAATAATAAAATTATTATTATATATTTAACAATATTAATATTAAGTATGTATTATTAATGTTTATTCTAGTAATTAGGTTAACTAATGTGGTTGTGCATGTGATTTATATATGACCACATTTATTAATGTGATTGTGCTAGTCTATATATCTAAAAGTACAAGTTGAAGTTGAAATAGGTAAACATATAAAGTTAATGAAGAAATAGATAAAAAATAAACTCAAAATCATAATAACCAAAACCCTAACAATTAAAATAAAACTTAGATAATAAGATTCAAGAAAATAAAAAGATTAATAAAATTATATTGTAATAATAGTTTAATTTTTTTATAATTATATATAAATGGCTGAATAAGAAATTTAATTATATTTAAAATTTATAAGTAATCTTGAAATTTTACAACCAAATAATTTAGTGATACATAAATCATTAAAAAGAATAACTATATTTAAACAACAAATTATCTAATTCATCAAACTGCAGTCCTAATATAAAAAAATATGTGGTTAATTACAATATGAAATCTTAATCCTTTATTTAAAAAAATTAAAGTTTTGCAATCTCACTTTCAATGATTGAAGTAAATAAACCTATAGGCATAAGAAATAAATATTTACGTTTTACCTAATTTAAAACAAAAGAATTAATATGACTAAGTATGTATTATTAATGTTTATTCTAGTAATTAGGTTAACTAATATGGTTGTGCATGTGATTGATATATGACCACATTTATTAATGTGATTGTGCTAGTCTATATATCTAAAAAATTATATGTACAAGTTGAAGTTGAAATAGGTAAACATATAAAGTTAATGAAGAAATAGATAAAAAATAAACTCAAAATCATAATAACCAAAACCCTAACAATTAAAATAAAACCTAGATAATAAGATTCAAGAAAATAAAAAGACTAATAAAATTATATTGTAATAATAGTTTAGTTTTCTTATAATTATATATAAATGGCTGAATAAGAAATTTAATTATATTTAAAATTTATAAGTAATCTTGAAATTTTACAACCAAATAATTTAGTGATACATAATTTAATTATATTTAAAATTTATAAGTAATCTTGAAATTTTACAACCAAATAATTTAGTGATACATAAATCAGTAAAAAAAATAACTATATTTAAACAACAAATTATCCAAAAAAAATTATCTAATTCATCAAACTTCAATCCGAATATCAAAAAATATGTGGTTAATTACAATATGAAATCTTAATCCTTTATTTAAAAAAATCAAAATTTTGCAATCTGACTTTCAATGATTGAAGTAAATAAACCTATAGGCATAAGAAATAAATGTTTACGTTTTACCTAATTTAAAACAAAAGAATTAATATGACTAAAATTGTGAAGCTTGTATAATACAATGATTTTTTTAATGAATTTTATATTAATTAAATATAAATAAAAAAGTTATATTTTTTAAAATACTCATCTGATTTTTAATATAAATATCATCATTGCCATACAATTCGAACTGGTGTAATTTTTTGGTAATGTCATGGAGTCAATTCCTTGATATTTAAAATATAATAGTAGATTGTTCTAAACCTTAAACGGTTGCGTTGACCTATTGCTTTTTGCCATTCACCTTCGTTACGGAGATGCTATAAGGTATGAATATCATCCTCAAAAAAACACAAGTACTAGTTGTCGAAAATAACCACACTCCGTTATTTTGCATCCAACACAGGATGCTGCCTTATTTTGCATCCAACAAAGGATAAAAGTACAGAAATCTAATGGATATCAATGTATCAAGTGAATTCAATTTAACTTTAAGGAGTTGAATTTAAGGAGTTGAACACAAGCAAATGAACCAAACCCTCAACTATGAATTTAAATTAAAGTTAATTCTATTGTAGAATATTTTAAATTAAGATGATGATAAAATGAGAATGGATGAAACTCAAGATAAGATGATTGCAAAGTTACAGAATACATTCATTCTTATTACTGAAATTTACAAGACAGAGAATCAAAACAAGTGGCTACGTTGTAGACGGTATACCTGCCCAACAAAGATTAACACCTGCGATCTGCTACGAGGATCGCACGTGCTGAGATGGTTACCGAGTTTTAAAGGCATGCAAATACAAGTTTTCAAAATAGCCCTCTTTTGTATTTCCTTTATTGCAATATATTGTTGACTTAGTTGTGTTCTACGTGTAATGGCCAAACCAATGTGTTAAACATGTACTTTGGAAATTATGGTCGAGCCTGCCTTTAAATGAAATAGTAATTTCAGTAATTGGAAATTGTATATATTTAAATATCATAAGGTTCCAGCTTTATTGTGAGAAAGATATAGGATATGAGGTTTTCTAACTTGAGAATGCTAAGGTATTATCTTTATTGTCATTAAGATCTTAAGATCTGGGATATACGAGGTTTCTACTTATTGTATGAATATGAATCTGAATCTGAATCTGAATCTCATATATGAGGTTTCCTACTTATTGTATGAATCTCATTCATGTAAATTGTCTTACCTTTCATAGTAGTCGTTGGTTGGGAAGAGGGTACAAAGCTCGCAAGCAACTATGCAAAAAACGAGTGGGATACAATTTGGGAGAGGGGCGATAAGGTTAGTCAAGGTATTTGTCTACTTGGATTAAAGGGATATAGTAAGGGCGCTGACCTACATTACCGCCTTTTCTCGGCGTTGAAGCATTCCAGTATTTCTGTCAAACATATATTCGTGTATAGGAGTTTGAGGGCTGCCTGCGTAGCCTTCTTAGTAAAGGGAGATCATTGTAATGGCACTATTCACACTATCTGGGGGATAACTACGGAAGAAATCTACAGCCTTGTGTACGCGAAATGTCACAAAAAAAAACACTTAAACAAGCTTGGTACATCGTCTTTTCTGAGAACCCCAGTTATTCGGATGAAAATGCAGACAGACAACATTCAGGATATGGCATTGCATTAATCTAAAATATTAAAGTAAATGAAGAGGAAATACCTGTAATAATCGCTTGCACACTGAGAGTCGGAGTCGCGCTGGAGTGTTCCCTTCAAAATCACCCTTGAGGTTTCAGAGAAGCGATTTACATCGGAAGCAGACTAAACTAAATTTTTTGAGCCAGACCGTAGAGGTGTTCTTCCTGTTCGCAGCCTGCACCCCATGATACTCTTTAACAAAAAAAAACAACACACAGTAATGCCGAATTGCCAGCGACTACCATAATCCACAGCATTGACGCATCAACGAGGGCCTTTCAGATTTTTTATTAAGTAACGCACAAGAGGAGAAGGCCAACTGAAGCACTGGCGAAGTGGGTAACTTAATCGTCATGACAGTCGATGAGAGCGATCTTGAATTTTGCTTCTCCTCCCACTCGCCCACCACCATACCAAAAGAATCGGATCAGCCTCCAATTGGGGTACAGGATCAAGGGTATTAATTAGGTACCAATTTTAAATCCGAAGGACCTCTCTGACCACGGACAACGGAAGGATGAAGGGTATTAATTTAAATCTGAAGCTTCCATCATATTTGTTCGTTGGCTATACTTAATGAGAAACTCACTTAAAGGTATTAAATTTAAATAGACTATTTTAAAAGCTCACTTTAATTATTCTTATATAAAAACTATTAAAATAAATAACAAAGTATATATATAGTTACCTGTTTCTTTTCAATATTAAAAATATAAAAATTATGTACATGTTTCTTTTCAATATTAGAAATATAAAAATGAAAGATGAATATAATTAAAAAAAGTTTATCTATTTTATTTAATTACCATTAATTATTTCTATTTTTGAATTTACACTCTCTTAATCTCTTTATATGAAATAAAAATCTCACAAAACTAAATTCAACACAAATTGTGCGACTGACCATTTAATAAAATATATGTTTATATAATCGTAGCGTCCAGCAGTTTGTCCACGCTTGCTGGCAAATTGAGTTCGTGTCCGTTCATATTGTTGAGATTCAGGCGATGAATGAAGCGGCACCTCGTGCCGTACGGACATGTTCTCGTCGCCATAAACGCTCGGCAGATGCATTACATCAGTGAATCAAAAAATAAAAGAAGGAATAATAATGAAACAGAACCTTGGACGCATGCATATAGAACATCAACCGATCGAATCCTTCAGTGGTTTCCACGTTTATAGGTGGCGGGCGCACGTTTATTTGAGAATTTGAACAATCAAATAGGTGGCATTTTAGTTTGAACCATCACTGGTTAATCTTGATAGGTGGCGGTCAACAAATGGCACAGTAAATTTTTAATCATGTTTTGTAAAAAATTAATTTAAGTATGGTTTAAACACGTGATTTAGATATGCAAGGAAGTTAATTTTTTGACTTTCATCCATTGATTTAGTGGCGACGATCAGAATATACCGACATCTTTCAATCTAGACCATCAGATCAAAAAGATTAATTAGCATAATCACAAAAGATGCTACTTCCAATCGGGGGATACGCCTATCGGCGTAATTATATGCGTTGATTTCCATAAACCATCTCAGAGTTAAGATTTGCAGATGCCGGCTGTGTATTAGTATTTTTTTTTTTTAATTCAGAAGTGAGGAGTTCGATCTTGAGAAATTTAGTCTCTGAGGGGCAACATTTTGATAAGAAGAAAAATGATTAGTTTTGGGTTTTGTATATAGGGTCGCTATCCAACTATCATATTTTGCAATAGCGCAGCTTCCGAACCTACAATCGTACAAGCCACAAGGAGCTTCTAGATAGAAATGTATATCCAGCCTGTTGCAGAAACTATATTTTAGCTTTTCTGTGGCAGGGAAGTGATGACGGAAAGTTTTTGGGTATCCGATCGAATTGTGAAAATAATGGATAAGTTTTTTTTTTAAAATGGGGTAATTATATTTGAGAGACTTTGTATAAACATTTTCAAAGCAATCTTGTGGTTTGAGTGTGTACCTTAAATTTAAGCGCAGAAAATGTCTAGTTCAACAGTTCAATTGTGTATTTTCATCACGGAAAATGTATAGTTGAACAGTTCAATTATGTATTTCCATCAGGTTTTTCTGTAGAGGCGAGCAGAGAAGCAAAGCTATTTCGAAATCTCTAGTTGAAGAGTTCAATTGTGCAATTGTGTACTTGCATCAGGGTTTCTATAGAGGCCAGCAGAGAAGAAAAGCTATTTTTTTTGGTGTACTCTTTCCAAAATATCAAAATATACAATAAAGCATGAAACATATATTAATATATAAAGCACGAAACATATATTAAAATTATATATTTAAGATATTTTTTTATTGGAGTTGTCTAATTAGATGGAGGAATTGTCTAGACGGCCAAAATTGGCTGAAATCTGGGCCAAAAGAAATTAAGAAATATTATAGTAACAGTGTTTGAATATTGATTTTGATGGTGGAAATGGATTCAGCACCATCAAAAACCTCTAGGGCACCCAAAATATTAAAGTGTAATAGTTATAATGTAGATTTGCACCCAAAATATTAAAGTGTAATAGTTATAATGTAGATTTACAAAAACCCCTGCCTGATTTTCTTAAAATTCTACCAGAATTTCCATGATTTTCAGGGTGAAAATAAGTATTACATTTTCATTAAATTAAATTATTTTTTAGATTCTTCATTATTTAGTTTATTTAGTTTTTTCATTAATTAGAATAGATAAGAATAAATAAATTGATTAAAATAAACATTAAATTTTCACTAAATTAAATTATTAATTATTAATTCCTCATTATGCTTATTCATTATCTAACTGAAAATTATTAATTAGATTTCTCATTATTTAGTTTATTTAGCTTTTTCATTAATTAGAATAGCTTATTTAGCTTTTTCATTAATTAAAATAAATAAATTGATTCAAATAAACATTAAATTTTCACTAAATTAAATTATTAATTAGATTCCTCATTATGCTTCTTCATTATTTAGCTAAAAATTATTAATTAGATTCTTCATTATCTAACTTATTATTTAACTTATTTAACCTCTTCATTAATTAGAATAAATTAATTAATTAAAATAAACATTAAATTTTCACTAAATTAAACTATTCGTTAGATTCCTCATTAAGCTTCTTCATTAATTAGAATAAATATTATTCTAAATTAAATAAATTGATTAAAATAATCCTTAAATTTTTACTAAATTAAATTATTAATTAAATTCCTCATTAAGGAGCTTCTTCATTCATTAGAATAAATAAATTGACATTAAGTAGCCTCTTCATTAATTAGAATAAATAAATTGATTAAAATAAATATTAAATTTTCACTAAATTAAATTATTTATTAGATTCCTCATTATCTAAGCAGCTGAAAATTATTAATTAGATTTCTCATTATTTAACTTATTTAGCTTTTTCATTAATTAGAATAGCCTATTTCGCTTTTTCATTCATTAGAATAGATAAATTGATTGAAATAAATATTAAATTTTCACTAAATTAAATTATTTATTAAATTTCTTATTATTTAGCTTATTTAGCTTTTTCATTAATTAGAATAAGTAAGAATAAGTAAATTGATTAAAATAAACATTAAATTTTCACTAAATTAAATTATTAATTCCTCATTATGCTTCTTCATTATGTAGCTGAAAATTATTAATTAAACTTTTCATTATTTAGTTTATTTAGCTTTTTCATTAATTAGAATAAATAAATTGATTCAAATAAACATTAAATTTTTACTAAATTAAATTATTAATTAGATTTCTCATTATGCTTCTTCGTTATTTAGCTAAAAATTATTAATTTGATTCCTCATTATCTAACTTATTATTTAACTTATTTAACTTCTTCATTAAATAGAATAAATTAATTAATTAAAATAAACATTAAATTTTCTGAATTATTAATTATATTTCTCATTAGGCTTCTTCATTAATTAAAATAAATTAATTAATTAAAATAAACATTAAATTAAGATGTTATTAATATTTCATTAATTAGAATAAATAAATTAATTATTATTTTTTGGTTAGTAGTTGGTTATGGGTGCAAGTTTCGGAGGTTGCCTTAGACTAACTTTAAATACTTCAAAAATGATTCTTCCCTTTTTTTTCTATCTACCATTTTAGTGCATTCTATTTTTCATGTTGAATAAAATGAAGTTATTAGCAATTTGAATTCAACATGGATTAAAATAAAGTTTACAAGTTTGGATTGTTTTCAAGTTGACGTTATCTCTAATTATCATTATGATATTGGATGATGTTCTCTTCTCAAGACAAGAGATAAGAGGAAGTGTTTAAAGTGGTTAAATTTTGAAACACACTTATACTGAGAAGGTATAGACATGTCATCATCAATAATTTACATTGTAAAGTTGACATGTTATTATCACTAACTTACATTGTAAATTCCATAATAACAAGAGAAAATATATCAATTTTGATGAATAATAACAATAAAAAGTACGCAATTAGGAAAGAAAGCCATATTTAGTTCTCTATAAAAAAAAGTTTAGTAATATTGTACTAAAGATGAAATTTGCAAAATAATTTATAGGCTTATGTTTTTCTCACAATGTTGCATTAATAAACTACATTTAAAATGTTCAAGATTTAGAAGGTGATATGAACTTCATCTTTTTTTAATTTACATGGTAGTTTTTTTTGAGAATATGTGTCTTTAAAAATATATAAATCATTTCCATAAATACAATAATAAAAGATCTAAATTAGATCATTGATTAAAAAATAGCTTTTAATTTTTAAATAATAGGTATATTTTTTTTGTCATTCGTATTATATTATCATACAATTGGATTTAAGAAATTTTTTTTTATTGATATTATATTATCATATAATTGGATCTAAGAAAATTTTAATATATATATTTTTGAAAAAAAATATCAATAATTATTACTTAAGCACATAGGTGTGTCTATTTTGGAATAATACATCCATAATTGTAATTTAATTATTTGTGATTATTAATTCGATGGTAGGGGTTTAACCTTCATATATTATTACAAATTATTTTTCATAGTATTCATAGATCAAAAATTGAGATTCAATTATGAAGTAGTTTCCTCGTTTCCAAATTAATTTTTAAATAAGTGTATTTTTTCTCACATGTATTATATTCTTACATGATTTGATCTTATCAAATTTTAAGATAATTAATACATATTCATGGAAAATTAAAACCAAATTTTTATAAATAATATAATAAATTAATTACAACAATAGGTATGCTTATTTTGGAATAGGGTTTGCAAAATTTTATTTTAGTTATCAATAATTATTATATCAATGGTAAGAATTTAACCTTCATAAAATATATAAAATAGACTTAGTAGTATTTAGAGATCAAAAGTTGAGAGTTAATTGAAAATAATTATGCCCTTTATATCTTTGTAATTAAATTGATTAATTAAAAAAATATATCATATTAATAAGAGTTATAGTTTTGGGAAATATGGTATTACTAATTCATTGTATTGTAAGAAAACATATTTACAAGTTAACAACTTTCATGATAAATTTGAGGTAAATCTACATGATTAAGAATCTTGTTACATTTTTTTTTTTTAATTTAACTCATATATTTATTCTATTTATTTTTTTAAGTAATTTTGTTAAATTAAATTTTGACAATGTAAGATATATCATGATCTAAATAATTTGATGCCTATCCACTTTAATTATCTAAATTTTATGTATTTTTAATAGGTTTAATTTTTCAAATTTTCCGCTTTTAAAACTCTCTCATTCATCATGGACGAAGAGGATTCAACTCATAAAAAGTAAATTAGTTGCTTTGTGTGAGACTTATTTCCTATAAATAAATCCCTGCTCGCTACCAAATTATAATTCCCTGGTATGTTTGGAGCGAGACGTCTTCCGAATATTTTCACAAGTGTATATTATTTCAATTTAGAATTTGTTCACAGGTGTACAAAAGGACTGTTGTAATCTGGACTTTGTTCGAGGTGTACAAAACTGCGAAACATTTCAATTTTTAAATTTAAATTCTTAAATTAAACTTCAATCTTGTTAAGTTTGAGGTTGAAATTTTAAGCGAGGCCAGCATCAAGAAAACGCTATAGGACCACCTTGTCAGATATTCGTTTCTCTAATCGATTTGGTCTTGTCTTTAACTGTTTCAGACTCTACTGGTGTATTAATGGAGCAGTTTGAGGATATAGGGCACACGTAGCTCCACTGGCAGCGGTTTCTATTTTTTTGATAATGATAAGGGATACAATGTACAGGGGTTCTCATCGTTGAAAGAAATCTCAATTACGGTTGCAAATGATATGGTTGGTAAGAATCAAAGGTAGAATTATTATGGTTTGAGATATAATTTGATAATTTTTGTCTCCGACATATATGTTGATTTTTAAATATAGTACTTTGTTAAATTTCAAGTAAATATAGTAATTATATAAATTAAGTTGGTGATAAATAGTTTTGAGGATTGGTTTAATTGGTTAGATCATGTTGTCTTACATACACATATGTTTATTTTTTAATATATTATTTTAGATATCATTTTTGGGATTCAACTACGTTAATTTAGTCATTCATCTATGACCATTTTTATAAGATGATGCTCACAAGGGTGAAGAGGTGAAGAAGTGGGATTGAAATTACTAAAATGATCATTCATCTATGACCATTTCCATGAGAGGTAGTCGTAACTCACTAATTTCTCATGATTTTTGAATAGTCCACTTAGCACTCATTGCATCGGGTGATGCTCACAGGGGTGAAGAGGTGAAGGGATCTCTTCTTGAATGCTTCATGAGGCACAATAATTGCTAAGGTTTTGAAAATGGCATAGCAAGCTAAGTGGGCCTGATTGTAGGGAAAACTCCACAGTTAAGCGTGCTTGAGTCAGAGGAGTTCTAGGATGGGTGACCTCCCGAGAAGTCCTAGTTACTGGGCGCAAGCCCCGGAAGTGATGATTGACGCTATGTGATTCATTTCAATAGTTTCAATCCCACTTCTTCACCCATGTGAGCATCACCCGATGCAATGAGTGCTAAGTGGACTATTCAAAAATCATGAGAAATTAGTCAATTACGAATACCTTTCATGGAAATGGTCATAGATGAATGACCAAATTAACACAGTTGAATCCCAAAAATAATATCTAATATAATGCACTATGCAAACCCCTTATACTTAAAATACTAAGAGTAAAGGGATCTCTTCTTGAATGTTTCACGAGGCACAATAGTTGCTAAGGTTTTGCAAATGGGATAGAAAGCTAAGTGGGCTTGATTGTGGGGGAAAACTCCACAGTTAAGCGCGCTTGAGCCAGAGGAGTTCTGGGATGGGTGACCTCCCGGGAAGTCCGGGTTACCGAGTGCAAGCCCCAAAAGTGATGATTGACGCTATGTGATTCATTTCACTAGTTTCAATCCCACTTCTTCACCCCTGTGAGCATCACCCGATGCAATGAGTGCTAAGTGGACTATTCAAAAATCATGAGAAATTAGTCAGTTACGACTACCTCTCATGGAAATGGTCGATGACTAAATTAACGTATTTGAATCCCAAAATTGATATCTAATATAATGCATTGTGGAAACCCCTGATACTTAAATTACTAAGAGTAAAGGGATCTCTTCTTGAATGGTTCATGAGGCACAATAGTTGCTAAAGTTTTGCAAATGGGGTAGCAAGCTAAGTGGGCTTGATTGTGTGGAAAACTCCACAGTTAAGCGTGCTTGAGCTAGAGGAGTTCTGGGTAGGGTGACCTCCAGGGAAGTCCTCGTTACCGAGTGCAAGCCCTGAAAGTGATGATTGACACTGTGTGATTCATTTAACTAGTTTCAATCCCACTTCTTCACCCCTATGAACATCACCCGATGTAATGAGTGCTAAGTGGACTATTCAAAAATTATGACAAATTAGTCAATTACGACTACATCTCATGGAAATAGTCAATAGATGAATAACTAAATTAACGCAGTTGAATACCAAAAATGATATCTAATATAATACACTACGGAAACCCCTCATACTTAAAATACTAAGAGTAAGGGGATATCTTCTTGAATGGTTCATGAGGCACAATAGTTGCTAAGGTTTTGGAAATGGGGCAGCAAGCTAAGTGACCTTGACAGTGGGGAAAACTCGACAGTTAAGCACACTTGAGCTAGAGGAGTTCTGGGTAGGGTGACCTCTCGGGAAGTCTTGATTACCGGGTGCAAGCCCCGGAAGTGATGATTGACGCTATGTGATTCATTTCACTAGTTTCAATCCCACTTTTTCACCCCTGTGAGCATCACCCAATGGAATGAGTGCTAAGTGGACTATTAAAAAATCATGAGAAATTCATCCGTTACGAATACCTCTCATGGAAATGGTCATAGATGAATGACTAAATTAACGCAGTTCAATCCCAAAAATAATATCTAATATAATGCATTGCGGGAACCCCTCATACTTAAAAAACTAAGAGTAAACCGATCTCTTTTTGATTGGTTCATGAGGCACAATAGTTGCTGAGGTTTTCCAAATGGGGTAGCAAGCTAAATGGGCTTGATTGTGGGGAAAACTCCACAGTTAAGCGCGCTTGAGCCAGAGGAGTTCTAGGATGGGTGACCTCCTGGGAAGTCTTGGTTACCGGGTGAAAGCCTCAGAAGTGATGATTGACGGTATGTGATTCATTTCACTAGTTTAAATCCCACTTCTTCACCGTTGTGAGCATAACCCGATGCAATGAGTGCTATGTGGACTATTAAAAAATCATGAGAAATTAGTCAGTTACGGCTACCTCTCATTGGAATGGTCATAGAGGATTAACTAAATTAACGCAGTTGAATCCCAAAAATGATATCTAATATAATGCACTACAGAAACCCCTCATACTTAAAATACTAAGAGTAAAGGGATCTCTTGTTGAATGGTTCATGAGGCACAATATCTGCTAATGTTTTGCAAATGGGGTAGCAAGCTAAGTGGGCTTGATTGTGGGAAAAACTCCACAGTTAAGCTCGCTTGAGCCACAGGAGTTTTGGGATGGATGACCACCCGGGAAGTCCTGGTTACTGGGTGCAAGCCTCGGAAGTGATGACTAACGCTATGTGATTCATTTCACTAGTTTCAATCCCACTTATTCACCCCTGTGAGCATCACCCGATGCAATGAGTGCTAAGTGGACTATTCAAAAATTCTCAGAAATTAGTCAGTTAGGACTACCTCTCATGGAAATGGTCACAGATGAATGACTAAATTAATGCAGTTGAATCCCGAAAATGATATATAATATAATGCACTGCGGAAACCCCTCATACTTAAAATACTAAGAGTAAATGGATCTCTTCTTGAATGGTTCATGAGGGACAATAGTTGCTCAAGTTTTGCAAATGTGGTAGCAAGCTAAGTGGGCTTGATTGTGGGGAAAACTCCAGAGTTAAGCGCGCTTGAGACAGAGGAGTTCTAGGATGGGTGACCTCCAGGGAAGTCCTGATTACCAGGTGCAAACCTTGGAAGTGATGATTGATGCTATGTGATTCATTTCACTAGTTTCAAACCCACTTCTTCACCCCTGTCAGTATCACCTGATGCAATGAGTGCTAAGTGGAGTATTCAAAAATCAAGAGAAACTAATCAGTTAAGACTACCTATCATGGAAATGGTCATATATGAATCACTAAATTAACATATTTGAAACCCAAAAATGATATCTAATATAATGCACTGCGTAAACCCCTCATACTTAAAATACTAAGAGTAAAGAGATATGTTCTTGAATGGTTCATGAGGCACAATAGTTGCTAACATTTTGCAAATGGGGTAGCAAGCTAAGTGGGCTTGATTGTGATGAAAACTCCACAGTTAAGCATGCTTGAGCCAGAGGAGCTCTAGGATGGGTGACCTTCTCGGAAGTCTTAGTTACCGGGTGCAAGCCCGGGAACTGATGATTGATGCTATGTGATTCATTTCACTAGTTTCAATCCCACTTCTTCACCCCTGTGAGCATCACCCGATGCAATGAGTGCTAAGTGGACTATTCAAAAATCATGAGAAATTAGTCAGTTACGACTACCTCTTATGGAAATGGTCAATGACTAAATTAACGCAGTTGAATTCCAAAAATGATATCTAATATAATACACTGCAGAAACCCCTCATACTTAAAATACTAAGAGTAAAGGGATCTCTTCTTGAATGGTTCATGAGGCACAATAGTTGTTAAGGTTTTTCAAATGGGGTAGCAAGCTAAGTGGGTTTGATTGTGGGAAAATCTCCACAGTTAAGCATGCTTGAGCCAGAGGAGTTCAGGGTTTGGTGACCTCCCGAGAAGTCCTCGTTACCGGGTGCAAGCCCCGGAAGTGATAATTGATGCTATGTGATTCTTTTCACTATTTTCAACCCCACTTCTTCACCCCTTTGAGCATCACCTGATGCAATGAGTGCTAAGTGGACTATTCAAAAATCATGAGAAATTAGTTAGTTATGACTACCTCTCATGGAAATAGTCATAGATGATTGACTAAGTTAACACAGTTGAATCCCGAAAATGATATCTAATATAATAAACTACGGAAACCCCTCATACTTAAAATACTAAGAGTAAAGGGATCTCTTCTTAAATGGTTCATGAGGCACAATATTGGCTAAGGTTTTTCAAATGGGGTAGAAATCTAAGTGGCCTTGATAGTCAGGAAAACTTGACAGTTAAGCGTGCTCGAGCCAGAGGAATTCTGGGTAGGGTGACATCCTGGGAAGTCTTGTTACCAGGTGCAAGCCCTGGAAGTGATGATTGACGCTATGTGATTCATTTCACTAGTTTCAATCCCACTTCTTCACCGCTGTGAGCATCACCCGATGCAATGAGTGCTAAGTGCACTATTCAAAAATCATGAGAAATTAGTCAGTTACGACTACCTCTCATGGAAATGGTCATAGATGAATGACTAAATTAACGCAGTTGAATCCCAAAAATGATATCTAATATAATGCATTGCGGGAACCCCTCATACTTAAAATACTAAGAGTAAAGGGATATATTCTTCAATGGTTCATGAGGCACAACAATTGCTAAGATTTTGCAAATGGGGTAGCAAGCTAAGAGAGCTTGATTGTGGGAAAAACTCCACAGATAAGCTCACTTGAGCCAAACGCGTTCTGGGATGAGTGACCTCCTCGGAAGTCCTGGTTACCAGGTGCAAGCCCCGAAAGTTTTGACTGACGTTATGTGATTCATTTCACTAGTTTCAATCCCACTTCTTCACCCCTATGAGCATCACTCGATGTAATGAGTGCTAAGTGGAATATTCAAAAATCATGAGAAATTAGTCAGTTACGACTACCTCTGATGGAATGGTCATAGATGAATAACTAAATTAACACAGTTGAATCCCAAAAATTATATCTAATATAATGCACTGGGGAAAACCCTCATACTTAAAATACTAAGAGTAAATGGATCTCTTCTTGAATGGTTGATGTGGCACAATAGTTGCTAAGGTTTTGCAAATGGGGTAGCAAGCTAAGTGGGCTAGATTGTGGTGAAAAATCCACAATTAAGCGTGCTTGATCCAGAGGAGTTCTCAGATGGGTTACCTCCTGGGAAGTATTGGTTACCAGGTGCAAGCCCCGGAAGTGATGATTGACACTATGTGATTCATTTCACTAGTTTCAATCCCTCTTCTTCACGCCTGTGAGCATCACCCGATGCAAAGAGTGCTAAGTGGACTATTCAAAAATGATCACAAATTAGTCAGTTATGACTACCTCTAATGGAAATGGTCATAGATGAATGACTAAATTAATGCAGTTGAATCCCAATGGTTCATGAGGCACAATAGTTGCTAAGGTTTTGCAAATGGGGTAGCAAGCTAAGTGGGCTTGATTGTGGGGAAAACTCCATAGTTAAGCATGCTTGAGCGAGAGGAGTTCTGGGATGGGTGACCTCCCAGGAAGTCATGATTACTAGGTGCAAGCCCCGGAAGTGATGATTGACGCTATGTGATTCATTTCACTAGTTTCAATCCCACTTCTTCACCCCTGTGAGCATCACCCGATGTAATGAGTGCTAAGTGGACTATTCAAAAATCAAGAGAAACTAGTCAGTTATGAATACCTCTCATGGAAATCTTCATAGATGAATGACTAAATTAACTCATTTGAAACCCAAAAATGATATCTAATATAATGCACTACGGAAACCCCTCATACTTAAAATACTAAGCATAAAGGGATCTATTCTTGAATGGTTCATGAGGCACAATAGTTGCTAATGTTTTTCAAATGGGGTAGAAAGCTAAGTGGGCTTGATTGTGGGGAAAAATCCACAGTTAAGCATGCTTGAGCCAGAGGAGTTCTGGGATGGTTGACCTCCCGGGAAGTCCTAGTTATCGGGTGCAAGCCTCGGAACTGATGATTGATGCTATGTGATTCATTTCATTGGTTTCAATCCCACTTGTTCACCCCTGTGAGCATCACCCGATGCAATGAGTGCTAAGTGGACTATTCAAAACTCATGAGAAGTTAGTCAGTTATGACTACCTCTCATGGAAATGGTCAATGATTAAATTAACGCATTTGAATCCCAAAAATGATATCTAATATAATGCACTGTGGAAACCCCTCATACTTAAAATAATAAGAGTAAAGGGATCTCTTCTTGAATGGTTCATGAGGCACAATAGTTGTTAAGGTTTTGCAAATGGGGTAGCAAGCTAAGTGGGCTTGATTGTGGGGAAAACTCCATAGTTAAGTGTGCTTGAGCCAGAGGAGTTCTGGGATGGGTGACCTCCCGGGAAGTCCTCGTTACTTGGTGCAAGCCCCGAAAGTAATGATTGACGCTATGTGATTCATTTCACTAGTTTCAATCCCACTTCTTCACCCCTATGAGCATCACCCGATGCAATGAGTGCTTACTAGACTATTGAAAAATCATGAGAAATTAGTCAGTTACGACTACCTCTCTTGGAAATAGTCATAGATGAATGACTAAATTAACGCAGTTACGGAAACCCCTCATACTTAAAATACTAAGAGTAAAGGGATCTCTTCCTAAATGGTTCATGAGGCACAATAGTGGCTAAGGTTTTGAAAATGGGGTAGCAAGCTAAGTGGCCTTGACAGTGGGGAAAACTCGACAGTTAAGCGCACTTGAGCCAGAGGAGTTCTGTGTAGGGTGACCTCCCGGGAAGTCCTCATTACCGGGTGCAAGCCCCAGAAGTGATGATTGACATTATGTGATTCATTTCACTAGTTTCAATCCCACTTTTTCACCCATGTGAGCATCACCCGATGGAATGAGTGTTAAGTGGACTATTAAAAAATCATGATAAATTAATCAATTATGACTACCTCTCATGGAAATGGTCATAGATGAATGACTAAATTAACACAGTTCAATCCCAAAAATGATATCTAGAATAATGCATTGTGAGAACCCCTCATACTTAAAATACTAAGAGTAAAGGGATCTCTTCTTGAATGGTTCATGAGACACAATAGTTGCTAAGGTTTTTCAAATGGGGTAGAAAGCTAAGTGGGCTAGATTGTGGGGAAAACTCCACAGTTAAGGGCGCTTGAGCCAGAGGAGTTCTGGGATGGGTGACCTCCCGCGAAGTCCCGGTTACCGGGTGAAAGCCTCGGAAGTGATGATTGACGGTATGTGATTCATTTCTCTAGAGAAACTAGTAAGTTAAGACTACCTCTCATGGAAATGGTTATAGATGAATGACTAAATTAACACATTTGAAACCCAAAAATGATATATAATATAATGCACTGCGTAAACCCCTCATACTTAAAATACTAAGAGTAAAGCGATATGTTCTTGAATGGTTCATGAGGCACAATAGTTGCTAATGTTTTGGAAATGGGGTAGCAAGCTAAGTGGGCTTGATTCTGGGGAAAACTCCACAGTTAAGCGCGCTTGATCCAGATGAGTTCTGCGATGGGTGACCCTCCAGGAAGTCCTAGTTACCGGGTGCAAGTCTGGGAACAGATGATAGATGCTATGTGATTCATTTCACTAGTTTCAATCCCACTTCTTCACCCCTGTGAGCATCGCCCGATGCAATGAGTGCTAAGTGGACTATTCAAAAATCATGAGAAATTAGTCAATTACGACTACCTCTTATGGAAATGGTCAATGACTAAAGTAACGCAGTTGAATTCCAAAAATGATATCTAATATAATGCACTGCATAAACCACTCATAATTAAAATACTAAGAGTAAAGTGATCTCCTCTTCAATGGTTCATGAGGCACAATAGTTACTAAGGTTTTGCAATTGGGGTGGCAAGCTAAGTGGGCTTGATTATGGGGAAAACTCCACAGTTAAGCGCACTTGAACCAGAGGAGTTCGGGGTTTGGTGACCTCTCGGGAAGTCCTCGTTACTGGGTGCAAGCCGTGGAAGTGATAATTAATGCTATGTGATTCATTTCACTATTTTCAATCCCACTTCTTCACGCCTGTGATCATCACCTGATGTAATGAGTGCTAAGTGGACTATTAAAAAATCATGAGAAATTAGTTAATTACGACTACCTCTCATGGAAATAGTCATAGATGAATGACTAAGTTAACAGAGTTGAATCCGGAAAATGATATCTAATATAATAAACTACAGAAACCCCTCATACTTAAAATACTAAGAGTAAAGGGATCTCTTCTTGAATGGTTCATGAGGCACAATATTTGCTAAGGTTTTGAAAATGGGGTAGCAAGCTAAGTGGCCTTGATAGTCGGGAAAACTCGACAGTTAAGCGTGCTTGAGCCAGAGGAATTCTGGGTAGGGTGACCTCCCGAGAAGTCTTGTTACCAGGTGCAAGCCCTAGAAGTGATGATTGACGCTATGTGATTCATTTCACTGTTTCAAGCCCACTTCTTCACCACTGTGAGCATCACCTGATGCAATGAGTGCTAAGTGCACTATTCAAAAATCATGAGAAATTAGTCAGTTACGACTACCTCTCATGGAATTGGTCATAGATGAATGACTAAATTAACGCAGTTGAATCCCAAAAATGATATCTAATATAATGCATTGTGGGAACCCCTCATACTTAAAATACTAAGAGTAAAGGGATATCTTCTTGAATGGTTCATGAGGCACAATAGTTGCTAATATTTTTCAAATAAGCTCCACAGATAAAGCTCGCTTGAGCCAGACGCGTTCTGGGATGGGTGACCTCTCGGGAAGTCCTGGTTACCAGGTGCAAGCCCCGGAAGTTTTGATTGATGCTATGTGATTCATTTCACTAGTTTCAATCCCACTTCTTCACCCCTGTGAGCATCACTCGATGTAATGAGTGCTAAGTGGAATATTAAAAAATACTGAGAAATTAGTCAGTTACGACTACCTCTCATGGAATGGTAATATATGAATAACTAAATTAACACAGTTTAATCCCAAAAATGATATCTAAAATAATGCACTGGGGAAACCCCTCATACTTAAAATACTAAGAGTAAAGGGATCTCTTCTTGAATGGTTGATGTGGAACAATAGTTGCTAAGGTTTTGCAAATGGGGTAGCAAGCTAAGTGGGCTTGATTGTGGTGAAAACTCCATAGTTAAGCGTGCTTGAGCTAGAGGATTTCTGGGATGGGTGACCTCCCGGGAAGTCCTGGTTACCAGGTGCAAGCCCCAGAAGTGATGATTGACACTATGTGATTCATTTCACTAGTTTCAATCCCTCTTCTTCACCCTTGTCAGCATGACACGATGCAATGAGTGCTAAGTGAACTATTCAAAAATCATGAGAAATTAGTCAGTTATGACTACCTCTCATGGAAATGGTCATAGATGAATGACTAAACTAATGCAGTTGAATCCCAAAAATGATAAATATAATGCACTACGAAAACCCCTCATACTTAAAATACTATCAGTAAAGGGATCTCTTCTTGAATGGTTCATGAGGCACAATAGTTGCTGAGGTTTTGCAAATGGGGTAGCAAGCTAAGTGGGCTTGATTGTGGGCAAAAATCCACAGTTAAGCGTGCTTGAGCCAGAGGAGTTTTGGGATGGGTGGCCTCCCGAGAAGTCCTGGTTACCGGGAGCAAGCACCAGAAGTGATGATTGATGCTATCTGGTTCATTTCACTAGTTTGAATTCCACTTCTTCACCCCTGTGAGAATCACCCGATGCAACGATTGCTAAGTGGAATATTCAAAAATCATGAGAAATTAGTGAATTACGACTACCTCTCATGGAAATGGTCATAGATGAATGACTAGATTAACGTAGTTGAATCCAAAAAATGATATCTAAAATAATATATTAAAAAAAAACATATATATATGTAAGGTTTTGCAAATGGGGTAGCAAGTTAAGTGGGCTTGATTGTGGGGAAAACTCCACAGTTTAGCGTGCATGAACCAAAGGAGTTCTCGGATGGGTGACCTCCCGAGAAGTCCTGGTTACAGGGTGCAAGTCTCGCAAGTAATGATTGATGCTATGTGATTCATTTCACTAGATTCATTCCCATTTCTTCACCCCTATGAGCATCACCCGATGCAATGAGTGCTAATTGGAATATTCAAAAATCATGAGAAATTAGTCAATTACGACTACCTCTCATATAAATGGTCATAGATTAATGACTAAATTAACGCAGTTGAACCCAAAAAATGACAACTAATATAATGCACTTTGGAAACTCGTCATACTTAAAATACTAAGAGTAAAGGGATCTCTTCTTGAATGGATCATGTGGCACAATAGTTTATAAAGTTTTCCAAATGGGGTAGCAAGCTAAGTGGGCTTGATTGTGGAGAAAACTCCACAGTTAAGCACGCTTGAGCCAGAGGAGTTCTCAGATGCGCACATGAGCCAAAGGAGCTCTGGGATGTGCGCATTTAGTGCTAATTGGACTATTCAAAAATCATGAGAAATTAGTCAATTACGACTACCTCTCATAGAAATTGTCATATATGAATAACTAAATTAACGCAGTTGAATCCCAAAAATGACATCTAATATAATGCACTAAGAAAACATGTCATACTTAAAATACTAAGAGTAAAGGGATCTCTTCTTGAATGGTTCATGTGGCACAATAGCTGGTAAGGTTTTCCAAATGGGGTAGCAAGCTAAGTGGGCTTGATTGTGGAGAAAACTCCACAGTTAAGCGCGCTTGAGCCAGAGGAGTTCTAGGATGCATGAACTCCTGGGAAGTCCTGGTTACCAGGTGCAAGCCCCAGAAGTGATGATTGACACTATGTGATTCATTTCACTAGCTTCAATCCCACTTCTTCACCACTGTGAGCATCACCCAATGCAATGAGTGCTAAGTGGACTATTCAAAATTCATGAGAAATTAGTCAATTACGACTACCACTCATGGAAATGGTCATAGATGAATGACTAAATTAACGCAGTTAAATCCCAAAAATGATATCTAATATAATGCAATGCGGTAACCCCTCATACTTAAAATACTAAGAGAAAGGGGATATTTTCTTGAATTTTTCATGAGGCACAATAGTTGCTTGGGTTTTGCAAATGGGATAGCAAGCTAAGTGGGCTTGATTGTGGGGAAAAATCCGCAGTTAAGCGGCCTTCAGCCAGAGGAGTTCTGGGATGGGTGACCTCCCGGGAAGTCCTTATTACCGGGTGCAAGCCCCGGAAGTTTTGATTGACGATATGTGATCCATTTCACTAGTTTCAAACCCACTTCTTCACCCTTGTGAGCATCAGCTGATGCAATGAGTGCTAAGTTGACTATTCAAAAATCATGAAAAATTAGTCAGTTACGACTACCGCTCATGGAAATGGTTATAGATGAATGACTAAATTAATGCAGTTGAATCCCAAAAATGATATCTAATATAATGCACTGTGAAAACCCCTCATACTTAAAATACTAGGAGTTAAGGGATCTCTGCTTGAATGGTTCATGAGGCACAATAGTTGCTAAGGTTTTGAAAATGGGGTGGCAATCTAAGTGGGCTTGATTGTGGGGAAAACTCCACAGTTAAGCGTGCTTGAGCCATAGGAGTTCTGGGATGGGTGACCTCCCAGGAAGTCCTGGTTACCAGGTGCAAGCCCTAGAAGTCATGATTGACGCTATGTGATTCATTTCACTAGTTTCAATCCCACTTCTTCTCCCCTGTGAGCATCACCTAATGCAATGAGTGCTAAGTGGACTATTCAAAATTCATGAGAAATTAATCAGTTACAACTACCTCTCATGGAAATGGTAATAGATGAATGACTAAATTAACGCAGTTGAATCCCAAAAATGATATATAATATAATGCACTGCGGAAATCCTTCATACTTAAAATACTAAGAGTAAAGGGATCTCTTCTTGAATGGTTCATGAGGCACAATAGTTGCTAAGGTTTTTCAAATTGGGTAGCAAGCTAAGTGGGCATGATTATGGGGAAATCTCCACAGTTAAGCGCGCTTGAGCCAGAGGAGTTCTGGGATCGGTGACCTCACGGGAAGTTCTGGTTACCAGGTGCAAGCACAAGAAGTGATGATTGATGCTATGTGATTCATTTCACTAGTTTCAATCCCACTTCTTCACCCCTGTGAGCATCACCCGAAGCAATGAGTGCTAAGTGTACTATCAAAAAATCATGAGAAATTAGTTAGTTACGACTACCACTCATGGAAATGGTCATAAATGCATGACTAAATTAACGCAGTTAAATCCCAAAAATGATATCTAATATAATGCAATGCGGAAACCAATAATACTTAAAATACTAAGAGAAAAGGGATCTCTTCTTCAATGGTTCATGAGGCACAATAGTTTCTAAGGTTTTACAAATGGGATAGCAAAGCTAAGTGGGCTTGATTGTGGGGAAAACTCCACACTTAAGCGGGCTTGAGCCAGAGGAGTTCTGCAATGGGTGACCTCCTGGGAGGTCCTTATTACCAGGTGCAAGCCCCAGAAGTGTTGATTGACGATATGTGATTCAATTCACTAGTTTCAAACCCACTTCTTCACCCATGTGAGCGTCACCCGATGCAATGAGTGCTAAGTCGACTATTCAAAAATCATGAGAAATTAATCAGTTACGACTACCTCTCATGGAAATGGTTATAGGTGAATGACTAAATTAATGCAGTTGAATCCCAAAAATGATATCTAATATAATGCACTGTGGAAACCCCTAATACTTAAAATACTAAGAGTTAAGGGATCTCTGCTTGAATAGTTCATGAGGCACACTAGTTGCTAAGATTTTGCAAATGGGGTGGCAAGCTAAGTGGGCTTGATTGTGGTGAAAACTCCATAGTTAATCGTGCTTGAGCCAAAGGAGTTCTGGGATGGGTGACCTCCCAGGAAGTCTTGGTTACCAGGAGCAAGCCCCGGAAGTCATGACTGACGCTATGTGATTCATTTCACTAGTTTCAATCCCACTTCTTCTCCCCTGTGAGCATCACCCGATGCAATGAGTGCTAAGTGGACTGTTAAAAATTCATGAGAAATTAATTAGTTACAACTACCTCTCATGGAAATGGTCATTGATGAATGACTAAATTAACGCAGTTGAATCCCAAAAATGATATCTAATATAATGGACTGCGGAAACCCCTCATACTTAAAATACTAAGAGTAAAGGGATCTCTTCTTGATAGGTTCATGAGGAAAAATAGTTGCTAAGGTTTTTCAAATTGGTTAGCAAGCTAAGTGGGCATGATTGTGGGGAAATCTCCAAAGTTAAGCGCACTCTAGCCAGAGGAGTTCTGGGATGGCTGGCCTCCCGGGAAGTCCTCGTTACCGGGTGCAAGCCACGGAAGTGATGATTGATGCTATGTGATTCATTTCACTAGTTTCAATCTCACTTCTTCACCCTTGTCAGCATTACCTGATGCAATGAGTGCTAAGTGGACTATTCAAAAATCATGAGAAATTAGTTAGTTACGACTACCACTCATGGAAATGGTCATAGATGAATGACTAAATTAACGCAGTTAAATCCCAAATATGATATCTAATATAGTGCACTGTGGAAACTCCTCATACTTAAAATACTAATATTAAAGTGTTCTCTTCTTAAATGGTTCATCAGTTAAGTGCGCTTGAGCCATAGGAGTTCTGGGTTGGGTGACCTCTCGGGAAGTCCTGGTTAACGGGTGCAAGCTTCGGAAGTGACGACTGACGCTATGTGATTCATTTCACTAGTTTCAATCCCACTTCTTCGCCCTTGTGAGCATCACCCGATGCAATGAGTGCTAAGAGGACTATTCAAAAATCATGAGAAATTAGTTAGTTACGACTACGACTCATGGAAATGGTCATAGATGAATTACTAAATTAAGGCAGTTAAATCCCAAAAATGATATCTAATATAATGCACTGCGGAAACCCCTGATACTTAAAATGCTAAGAGTAAAGGGATCTCTTCTTGAATGTTTCATGAGGCACAATAGTTGCTAAGGTTTTTCAAATGGGGTAGCAAGCTAATTGGGCTTGATTGCGAGAAAACTCAACAGATAAGCGGGCTTGAGCCAGAGGAGTTCTTGGCTGGGTGACCTCCCGGGAAGTCCTGGTTACCAGGTGCAAGTCCCGGAAGTGATGATTGACGCTATGTGATTCATTTCACTAGTTTCAACCCCATTTAGTCATCCCTGTGAGCATCTCCTGATGCAATGAGTGCTAAGTGGACTATTAAAAAATCATAAGAAATTAGTCAATTATGACTATGACTCATGGAAATGGTCATAGATGAATGACTAAATTAACACAGTTGAATCCCAAAAATGATATCTAATATAATGCATTGCGGGAAACCCTCATACTTAAAATACTGAGAGTAAAGGGATATCTTCTTGAATTGTTCATGAGGCACAACAGTTGCTAAGGTTTTGCAAATGGGGAAGCAAGTTAAGTGGGCTTGATTTTCAGGAAAACTCCACAGTTAAGCTCGCTTGAGCCAGAGGAGTTCTACGATGGGTGACCTCCCGGGAAGTCCTGGTTTCCGGGTGCAAGCCTCGAAAGTGATGATTGACGGTATGTGACTCATTTCATTAGTTTCATTCCCACTTCTTCACCCCTGTGTGCATCACTCGATGCAATGAGTGCTAAGTGGACTATTCAAAAATCATGAGAAATTAGTGAGTTACAACTACCTCTCATGGAATGGTCATAGATGAATAACTAAATTAGTGCAATTGAATCCCAAAAATGATATATAATGTAATGCACTCCGGAAACCCCTCATACTTAAAATAATAAGAGTAAAGGGATCTTTTCTTGAATGGTTCATGAGGCACAATAGTTGCTAAGGTTTTGCAAATGGGGTAGCAAGCTGAGTGTGCTTGATTGTAGGGAAAGATACATAGTTAAGCGCGCTTGAGCCAGAGGAGTTCTGGGATGGGTGACCTCAAGGGAAGTCCTAGTTACCGGGTGCAAGCCCCGCAAGTGATGATTTACGCTATGTGATTCATTTCACTAGTTTCAATTCCTCTTCTTCACCCCTGTGAGCGTCACCCGATGGAATGAGTGCTAAGTGGACTATTCAAAAATCATGAGAAATTAGTTAGTTAGGACTATCTCTCATGGAAATGGTCATAGATGAATGACTAAATTAACGCAGTTGAATCCCAAAAATGATATCTAATATAATTCACTTCGGAAACCCCTCATATTTAATA
Organism: Pinus albicaulis; assembly: GCA_034641835.2. Lineage (NCBI taxonomy): Eukaryota > Viridiplantae > Streptophyta > Pinopsida > Pinales > Pinaceae > Pinus > Pinus albicaulis. Next base: position 544,117,148 of record CM076573.1, read on the forward strand.
TACTAAGAGTAAAGGGATCTCTTCTTGAATGGGTCATTAGGCACAATAGTTGCTAAGGTTTTTCAAATGGAGTAGCAGGCTAAGTGGACTAGATTGTGGGGAAAACTCCACAGTTAAGCTCCCTTGAGCCAGAGGAGTTCTTGGATGGGTGACCTCTCGAGAAGTCCTGGTTACCAGGTGAAAGCCCCGGAAGTCATGATTGACACTATGTGATCCATTTCACTAGTTTCAATCCCAATTCCTCACCGCTGTGAGCATCACCTAATGCAATAAGTGCTAGGTGGACTATTCAAAAATCATGTGAAATTAGTTAGTTACGACTACCTCTCATGGAAATGGTCATAGATGAATGACTAAATTAATGCAATTGAATCCCAAAGATGATATCTAATATAATGCACTGCGAAAACCACTCATACTTTAAATACTAAGAGTAAAGGGATCTCTTCTTGAATGGTTCATGAGGCACAATAGTTGCTAAGGTTTTGCAAATGGGGTAGCAAGCTAAGTGGCCTTGATTGTGAGGAAAAATTCATAGTTAAGTGCACTTGAGCTAGAGGCGTTCTGGGATGGGTGACCTCCCGGGAAGTCCTGGTTACCAGGTGCAAGCAACGGAAGTGATGATTGACGGTATGTGATTCATTTCACTAGTTTCAATCCCACTTCTTCACCCCTATGAGCATCATTTGATGCAATGAGTGCTAAGTCGACTATTTAAAATTCATGTGAAATTAATCAGTTACGACTACCTCTCATGGAAACGGTCATAGATGAATTTTTAAATTAACATAGTTGAATCCCAAAAAAGATATCTAATATAATGCATTGCGGGAATCCCTCATACTTAAAATACTAAGAGTAAAGGGATATATTCTTGAATTTTTCATGAGGGATAATAGTTGCTAAGGTTTTGCAAATGGGGAAGCAAGGTAAGTGGGCTTGACTTTCAGGAAAACTCCACAGTTAAGCTCGCTTGAGCCTGAAGAGTTCTGTGATGGGTGACCTCCCGGGAAGTCCTGGTTACTAGGTACAACCCCCAGAAGTGATGATTGACGCTATGTGATTCATTTCACTAGTTTAAACCCCATTTCTTCATCCCTGTTAGCATCACCCGATGCAATGAGTTCTAAGTGGAGTATTAAAAAATCATGAGAAATTAGTCAGTTACGACTACGAATCATGGAAATAGTCATAGATGAATGACTAAACTAACGTTGTTGAATCCCAAAAATGATATCTAATATAATGCAGTGCAGAAACCCCTCATACTTAAAATACTAAGAATAAAGGGATCTCTTCTTGAATGGTTTATGAGGCACAATAGGTGCTAAGGTTTTGCAAACGGGGTAGCAAGCTAAGTGGCCTTGATTGTGAGGAAAAATCCACAGTTAAGCGCGCTTGAGCCAAAGGAGTTCGGGGATGGGTGACCTCCCGGGAAGTCCTTGTTACCAGGTGCAAGCCCCGTAAGTGATGATTGACGCTATGTGATTCATTTCACTAGTTTCAATCCCACTTCTTCACCCTCATGAGCATCATCCGATGCAATGAGTGCTAACTAGACTCTTCAAAATTCATGAGAAATTAATCAGTTATGACTACCTCTCATATAAATGGTCATAGATGAATGACTAAATTAACACAATTGAATCCCAAAACTGATATCTAATATAATGCATTGCGAGAAGCCCTCATACTTAAAATACTAAGATTAAAGGGATATCTTCTTGAATTGTTCATGAGGCACAACAGTTGCTAAGGTTTTGCAAATAGGAAGCAAGGTAAGTGGGCTTGACTTTCAGGAAAACTCCACAGTTAAGCTCGCTTGAGCCAGAGGGGTTTTGTGATGGGTGACCTCCCGAGAAGTCCTGGTTACTGGGTGCAAGACCCAGAAGTGATGATTGACGGTATGTGACTCATTTCATTAGTTTCATTCCCACTTCTTCACCCCTGTGAACATCACTTGATGCAATGATTGCTAAGTGGACTATTCAAAAATCATGAGAAATTAGTGAGTTATGACTACCTCTCATGGAATGGTCATAGATGAATAACTAAATTAACGCAGTTGAATCCCAAAAATGATATATAATATAATGCACTTCGGAAACCTCTCATACTTAAAATACTAAGAGTAAAGGGATCTTTTCTTGAATTTTAAATGAGGCACAATAGTTGCTAAGATTTTGCAAATGGGGTAGCAAGCTAAGTGGGCTTGGTTGTGGGGAAAAATCCACAGTTAAGCGCGCTTGAGCCAGAGGAGTTCTGGGATGGGTGACCTCCAGGGATGTCCTGGTTACCGGGTTCAAGCCCCGCAAGTGATGATTGACGCTATGTGATTCATTTCACTAGTTTCAATTCCTCTTCTTCACCCCTGTGAGCGTCACCCGATGGAATGAGTGCTAAGTGGACTATTCAAAAATCATGAGAAATTAGTCAGTTACGACTACCTCTCATGGAAATGGTCATAGATGAATGACTAAATTAACACAGTTGAATACCAAAAATGATATCTAATATAATGCACTACGGAAACCCCTCATACTTAAAATACTAAGAGTAAAGGGATTTCTTCTTTAATGATTCATGAGGCACAATAGTTGCTGAGGTTTTGCAAATGGGGTAGCAAGCTAAGTGGGCTTGATTGTGGGGAAAACTCCACAGGTAAGCACGCTTGAGACAGAGGAGTTTCGGGATGGCTGACGTCCCGAGAAGTCCAAGTTACCGGGAGAAAGCCCCAGAAGTGATGATTGACGCTATGTGATTCATTTGACTAGTTTCAATCCTACTTCTTCGCCACTCTGAGCATCAACTGATGCAGTGAGTGTTAAGTGGACTATTAAAAAAAAATGAGAAATTAGTGAGTTACGACTACCTCTCATGGAAATGGTCAGAGATGAATAACTAAATTAACGTAGTTGAATCCCAAAAATGATATCTAATATAATGCACTGCAGAATCTCCTCATACTTAAAATACCAAGAGTAAAGGCATCTCTTCTTGAATGGTTCATGAGGTACAATAGTTTCTAAGGTTTTGCAAATGGGGTAGCAAGCTAAGTGGGCTTGATTGTGGGGAAAACTCCACAGTTAAGCGTGCTTGAGCCAAAGGGATGGGTGACCTCCCCGGAAGTCTTGGTTACTGGGTGCAAGCCTCGGAAGTGATGATTGACACTATGTGATTCATTTCACTAGTTTCAATCCCACTTCTTCACCCCTGTGAGCATTACCCGATTGAATGATCGCTAAGTGGACTATTCAAAAATCATGAGAAATTAGTTAGTTACGACTATCTCTCATGGAAATGGTCATAGATGAATGACTAAATTAACGCAGTTGAATCCAAAAAATGATATATAATATAATGCACTTCGGAAACCCCTCATACTTAAAATACTAAGAGTAAAGGGATCTCTTCTTGAATGGTTCATGAGGCACAATAGTTGCTAAGGTTTTTCAAATGGGGTAGGAAGCTAAGTGGACTTGATTGTGGGGAAAACTCCACAGTTAAGCTCGCTTGATCCAGAGGAGTTCTTGAATCGGTGACCTCTCGAGAAGTCCTCGTTACTGGGTGCAAGCCCCGGAAGTGATGATTGACGCTATGTGATTCATTTCACTAGTTTCAATCCCACTTCTTCACCCCTGTGAGCATAATGTGATGCAATGAGTGCTAGGTGGACTATTCAAAAATGATGAGAAATTAGTCAGTTACAACTACCTCTCAATGAAATGGTCATAGATGACTGACTAAATTAACATAGTTGAATACCAAAAATGTTATCTAATATAATGCACTACGGAAACCCCTCATACTTCAAATACTAAGAGTAAAGGGAACTCTTCTTGAATGGTTCATGTGTCACAATAGGTTCTAAGGTTTTGCAAATGGGTTAGCAAGCTAAGTGGGCTTGATTGTGGGGAAAACTCCACAGTTAAGCATGCTTGAGCTAGAGGAGTTTTGGGATGGGTGACCTCCTGGGAAATCCTGGTTACCAGGTGCAAGCCTCAGAAATGATGATTGACGCTATGTGATTCATCTCACTAGTTTCAATCCCACTTCTTCACCCCTGTGAGCATCACCCGATGAAATGCGTGCTAAGTAGACTATTCAAAAATCATGAGAAATTAGTCAGTTATGACTACCTCTCATGGAAATGGTCATAGATGAATGACTAAATTAACGCAGTTGAATCCCAAAGATGATATCTAATATAATGCACTGCGGAAACCCCTCATACTTTAAATACTAAGAGTAAAGGGATCTCTTCTTGAATGGTTCATGAGGCACAATAGTTGCTAAGGTTTTGAAAATGGGTTAGAAAGCTAACTGGGCTTGATTGCGAGGAAAACTCCACAGTTAAGTGCACTCTAGCCAGAAGATTTATGGGATAGGTGACCTCCAGGGATGTCTTGGTTACCGGATGCAAGCCCTGTATGTGATGATTGACGCTATGTGATTCATTTCACTAGTTTCAATCCCACTTTGCCACCCTTGTGAGCATCAACCGATGCAATGAGTGCTAAGTGGACTATTCAAAAATCATGAGAAATTAGTCAGTTACGACTACCAGTCATGGAAATGGTCATAAGTAAATGACTAAATTAATGCAGTTGAATCCCAAAAATGATATCTAATATAATGCACTGCAGAAACCCATCATACTTAAAATACTAAGAGTAAAGGGATCCCTTCTTGAATGGTTCATGAGGCGCAATAGTTGCTAAGGTTCTGCAAATGGGGTAGCAAGCTAAGTGGGCTTGATTGTGGGGAAAAATCCACAGTTAAGCGTGCTTGAGCCATAGGATTTCTGGGATGGGTGACCTCTCGGGAAGTCCTGGTTACAAGGTTCAAGCCCCGAAAGTGATGATTGACGTTATGTGATTCATTTCACTAGTTTCAATCCCACTTCTTCATCCCTTTGAGCATCACGCAATGCAATGAGTGCTAAGTATACTATTCAAAAATCACGAGAAATTAGTCAGTTATGACTACCTCTCATGGAAATGATGATAGATGAATGAATAAATTAATGTAATTGAATCCCTAAAATGATATCTAATAAAATGCACTGTTGAAACCCCTCATACTTAAAATATTAAGACTAAAGGGATCTCTTCTTGAATGGTTCATAAGGCACAATATTTTCTAAGGTTTTTCAAAAGGGGTAGCAAGATAAGTGGGCTTGATTGTGGGGAAAACTCCACTGGTAAGCACGCTTGAGACAGAGGAGTTCTCGGATGGGTGACCTCCCGGGAAATCCTGGTTACTAGGTGCAAGCCCCAGAAGTGATGATTGACGCTATGTCGTTAATTTCAGTAGTTTCAATCCCACTTCTTCACCCCTTTAAGCATCACCCGGTGCAATGAGTGCTACCTGGACTATTCAAAAATCATGATAAATTTGTCAGTTACGACTACCTCACATGGAAATGGTCATAGATGAATGACTAAATTAACGCAGTTGAATACCAAAAATGGTATCTAATGTAATGCACTGTGGAAAAACCTCATACTTAAAATACTAAGAGTAAAGGGATCTCTTCTTGAATGGTTCATGTGGCACAATAGTTTCTATGGTTTTCAAAATGGGGTAGAAATCTAAGTGGGTTTGATTGTGGGGAAAACTCCACAGTTAATCTCGCTTGAGCCAGAAGAGTTCTGGATGGGTGACCTCCAGGGAAGTCTTGGTTACTAGGTGCAAGCCCCGGAAGTGATGACTGACATTATGTGATTCATTTCACTAGTTTCAATCCCACTTCTTCACACCTATGAGCATCACCCGATGCGATGAGTGCTAAGTGGACTATTCAAAAACCATGATAAATTAGATTGTTATGAATACCTCTCATGGAAATGGTCATAGATGAATGACTAAATTAACGCAGTTGAATCCCAAAAATGATATCTAATATACTGCAATGCAGAAACCCCTCATATTTAAAATACTAAGAGTAAAGGGATCTCTTCTTGAATGGTTCATGAGGCACAATAGTGGCTAAGGTTTTGCAAATGGGGTAGCAAGCTAAGTAGGCTTGATTATGGAGAAAACTCCAAAGTTAAGCGCACTTGAGCCAGAGGAGTTCTGGGATGGGTGACCTCCTAGGAAGTCCTCGTTACTAGGTGCAAGCCCCGGAAGTCATGATTGACGCTATGTGATTCATTTCACTAGTTTCAATCCCACTTCTTCTCCCCTGTGAGCATCACCCGATGCAATGAGTGCTAAGTGGACTATTAAAAATTCATGAGAAATTAATCAGTTACGACTACCTCTCATGGAAATGGTCATAGATGAATGACTAAATTAACGCAGTTGAATCCCAAAAATGGTATCTAATATAATGCACTGTGGAAACACCTCATACTTAAAATACTAAGAGTAAAGGGATCTATTCTTGAATGGTTCATGAGGCACAATAGTTGCTAAGGTTTTGAAAATTGGGCAGCAAGCTAAGTGGGCTTGATTCTAGTGAAAACTCCACAGTCAAGCGTGCTTGAGCCAGAGGAGTTCTGGGATGGGTGACCCCCCGAGAATTCCTGGTTACCGGGTGGAAGCCCCGGAAGTGATGATTAACACTGTGTGATTCATTTCACTAGTTTCAATCCCACTTCTTCACCCCTATGAGCATCACCCGATGCAATGAGTGCTAAGTGGACTATTCAAAAATCATGGGAAATTAGTCAGTTAGGACTACCTCTCATGGAAATGGTCATAAATGAATGACTCAATTAACAAAATTGAATCCCAAAAATAATATCTGATATAATGCACTGAGGAAACCCCTCATACTTAAAATACTAAGAGTAAAGGGATCTCTCCTTGAACGGATCATGAGGCACACTAGTTGGTAAGGTTTTGCAAATGGGGTAGCAAGCTAAGTGGGCTTGATGGTGGGGAAAAATCCACAGTTAAGCGTGCTTGAGCCAGAGGAGTTCTGGGATGGGTGACCTCCCGTGAAGTTCTGGTTACCTGGTGCAGGCCCCAAAAGTGCTGATTGACACTATGTGATTCATTTCACTAGTTTCAATTCCACTTCTTCACCCCTATGAGCATCACCTGATGCAATGAGTGCTAAGTGGAATATTCAAAAATCATGAGAAATTATTAAGTTACGACTACCTCTCATGGAAATGGTCATAGATGAATGACTAAATTAACGAAGTTGAATCCAAAAAATGATATCTAATATAATGCATGCGGAAACACCTCATACTTAAAATACTAAGAGTAAAGGGATCTATTCTTGAATGGTTCATGAGGCACAATAGTTGCTAAGGTTTTGAAAATGGTGTAGCAAGCTAAGTGTGCTTTATTCTAGGGAAAACTCCACATTTAAGCGGGCTTGAGCCAGAGGAGTTCTGGGATGGGTGACCTCCTGGGAAGTCCTGGTTACCGGATGCAACCCTCGGAAGTGATGATTGACGAGATGTGATTCATTTCACTAGTTTCAATCCCACTTCTTCACCCCTGTGAGCATCACCCGATGCAATGAGTGCTAAGTGGACTATTCAAAAATCATGAGAAATTAGTTAGTTACGACTACCTCTCATGGAAATGGTCATAGATGAATGACTAAATTAACGTAGTTGAATCCCAAAAGTGATATATAATATAATGCACTATGGAAACCCCTCATAGTTAAAATAATAAGAGCAAAGGGATGCCTTCTTAAATGGTTCATGAGGCGTAATAGTTGCTAAGGTTTTGCAAATGGGGTAGAAAGCTAAGTGGGCTTGATTGTGGGGAAAACTCCACAGTTAAGCACGCCCTATCCAGAGGATTTTTGGGATGGGTGACCTGCCAAGAAGTCCTGGTTACCAGGTGCAAGCCCCAGAAGTGATGATTGACGCTATGTGATTCATTTCACTATTTTCAACCCCATTTCATCACCCCTGTGAGCGTCACCTGATGTAATGAGTGCTATTTGGACTATTAAAACATCAAGATAAATTAGTGAGTTACGACTACCTCTCATGGAAATGGTCATACATTAACGATTAAATTAATGTAGTTGAATTCCAAAAATGATATCTAATAAAATGCACTGCAGAAACCACTCATACTTAAAATACTAAGAGTAAAGGGATCTATTCTTGAATGGTTCATGAGGCACAATAGTTGCTAAGATTTTGCAAATGGGGTAGAAAGCTAAGTGGGCTTGATTCTGGGGAAAAATTCACAGTTAAGCGCTCTTGAGCCAGAGGAGTTCTGGGATGGGTGACCTCCAAGGAAGTCTTGGTTATTGGGTGCAAGGCCCAGAAGTGATGATTGACGCTATGTTATTCATTTCACTAGTTTCAATCCCACTTCTTCACCCCTGTGAGCATCACCCAATGAAATGTGTGCTAAGTGGACTATTCAAAAATCATGAGAAATTAGTCGGTTACGACTACCCCTCATGGAAATGGTCATAGGTGAATCCCAAAAATGATATCTAATATAATGCACTGTGGAAGCCACTCATACTTAAAATACTAAGAGTAAAGGGATCTCTTCTTGAATGGTTCATGAGGCACAATAGTTGCTAAGGTTTTGCAAATGGGGTAGCAAGCTAAGTGGGCTTGATTGTGCAGAAACCTCCACACTTAAGCTCGCTTGAGCCAGAGGAGTTCTGGAATGGGTGACCTCCCAGGAAGTCATGTTTACTAGGTGCAAGCTCCAGAAGTGATGATTGACGATATGTGATTCATTTCACTACTTTCAATCCCACTTCTTCACCCCTGTGAGCATCAACCGATGCAATTAGTGCTAAGTGGACTATTCAAAAATCATGAGAAATTAGTCAGTTACGACTACCTCTCATGGAGATGGTCATAGATGAATGACTAAATTAAGGCAATTGAATCCCAAAAATGATATCTAATATAATGCACTCTGGAAGCCACTCATACTTAAAATACTCAGAGTAAAGGGATCTCTTCTTGAATGGTTCATGAGGCACAATATTGCTAAGGTTTTGCAAATGGGGTAGCAAGATAAGTGGGCTTGATTGTGGGGAAAACTTCACAGTTAAGCTCGCTTGTGCCAGAGGAGTTCTGGGATGGGTGACCTCCCGGGAAGTCCTGGTTACCTGGTGCAAGCCCTGATAGTGAATATTGACACTATGTGATTCATTTCACGAGTTTCAATCCAACTTCTTCACCCCTCAGAGCATCACCCGATGTAATGAGTGCTAAGTGGACTATTCAAAAATCATGAGAAATTAGTCAGTTACGACTACCTCTCATGGAAATGGTAATAGATGAATGAGTAGATTAATGGAATTGAATCTCAAAAGTGATATCTAATAAAATGCAATGTGGAAACCCCTCATACTTAAAATACTAAGAGTAAAGGGATATATTCTTGAATGGTACATGAGGCACAATAGTTGCTAAGGTTTTTCAAATGGGGTAGCAAGCTAAGTGGGTTTTATTGTGGGGAAAACTCCACAGTTAATCGCGCTTGAGCCAGAGGAGTTCTCGGATGGGTGACCTCCCCGGAAGTCCTGGTTACCGGGTGCAAGCCCCGGAAGTGATGAGTGATGCTATGTGATTCATTTCACTAGCTTCAATCCAACTACTTCACCCCTGAGAGCATCACCCGTTTCATTGAGTGTTAAGTGGACTATTCAAAAATCATGAAAAATTAGTCAGTTATGACTACCTCGCATGGAAATGGTCATAAATGAATGACTAAATTAACAGAGTTGAATCTCAAAAGTTATATGTAATAAAATGCACTATGGAAACCCCTCATACCTAAAATACTAAGAGTAAAGGGATCTCTTCTTGAATGGTCCATGAGGCACAATAGTTGCTAAGGTTTTTAAAACGGGGTAGCAAGCTAAGTGGGCTTGATTATGGGGAAAACTCCACAGTTCAGCACACTTGAGCCAGAGGAGTTCTCAGATGAGTGACTTCCCGGGAAGTCCTGGTTACCAGGTGCAAGCCCCAGAAGTGATGATTGACGCTATGTGGTTCATTTCACTTGTTTAATTCCCACTTTTTCACCGTTGTGAGCCTCACCCGATGCAATTAGTGCTAAGTGGACTATTAAAAAATCATGAGAAATTAGTCAGTTATGACTACCTCTCATGGAAATGTTCAGAGATGAATGAGTAAATTAATGCAGTTGAATCAAAAAAATGATATCTAATAAAATGAACTGCGGAAAACCCTCATACTTAAAATACTAAGAGTAAAGGGATCTATTCTTGAATGGTTCACGTGGCACAATAGTTGCTAAGGTATTGCAAATGGGGTAGCAAGCTAAGTGGGCTTGATTTTGGGGAAAAATCAACAGTTAAGTGCGCATGAGCCAGATGAGTTCTGGGATAGGTGACCTCTTGGGAAATCCTGGCTATTGGGTGCAAGCCCCGGAAGTGAGGATTGACACAATGTGATTCATTTCACTAGTTTAAATCCCACTTCTTCAACCCCGTGAGCATCACCCGATGCAATGAGTGCTAAGTGGAATATTCAAAAATCATGAGAAATTAGTCAGGTATGACTACCTCTCATGGAAATGTTCATAGATGAATGACTAAATTAAAGCAAGTGAATCAGAAAAATTATATCTAATATAATCCACTGCGGAAACCCATCATACTTAAAATACTAAGAGTAAAGGGATCTCTTCTTGAATAATGCATGAGGCACAATAGTTGCTAAGGTTTTGAAAATGGTGTAGCAAGCTAAGTGGGCTTGTTTGTGGGGAAAAATCCACAGTTAAGCTCGCTTGAGCCAGAAGATTTTTGGGATGGGTGACCTCCCGGGAAGTCCTGGTTATTGGGTGCAAGCCCCAGAAGTGATGATTGATGCTATGTGGTTCATTTCACTAGATTCAATCCCACTTTTTCACCCCTGTGACCATCACCCAATGCAATGAGTTCTAAGTGGACTATTCAAAAATCATGAGAAATTAGTCAGTTACGACTACCTCTCATGGAAATGGTCATAGATGAATGACTAAATTAACGCAGTTGTATCCCAAAAATGATATCTAATATAATGAATTGGGGAAACCCCTCATACTTAAAATACTAAGAGTAAAGGGATCTCTTCTTGAATGGTTCATGAGGCACAATAGTTGCTAAGGTTGTGCAAATGGGGTAGCAGGCTAGGTGGGCTTTATTGTGGGAAAAGCTCCACAGTTAGGCGCGGATGAGCCAGAGGAGTTCTGGGATGGGTGACCTCCCGGGAAGTCCCGGTTACTGGGTGCAAGCCCCGGAAGTGATGATTGACACTATGTGATTCATTTCACTAGATTCAATCGCACTTCTTCACCCCTGTGAGCATCACCCAATGTAATGAGTGCTAAGTGGACTATTCAAAAATCATGAGAAATTAGTCAGTTACGACTACCTGTCATGGAAATGGTCAGAGATGAATGAGTAAATTAACGTAGTTGAATCCTAAAAATTATATCTAATATAATGCACTACGGAAACTCCTCATACTTAAAATACTAAGAGTAAAGCGACTATTCAAAAATCTTGAGAAATTAGTGAGTTACGACTACCTCTCATGGAAATGGTTAGAGATGAATGACTAAATTAACATAGTTGAATCCCAAAAATGATATCTAATATAATGCACTGGGGAAACTCCTCATACTTAATATACTAAGAGTAAGGGGATCTCTTCTTGAATCTTTTATGAGGCACAATAGTTGCTAAGGTTTTGCAAATGGGGTAGCAAGGTAAGTGGGCTTGATTGTGGAGAAAACTCCAAAGCTAAGCGCGCTTGAGCCAGAGGACTTCTGGGATGGGTGACCTCTCGGGAAGTTGTGGTTACTGGGTGCAAGCCTCGGAAGTGATGATTGAGGCTATGTGATTCATTTAACTAGTCTCAATCCAACTTCTTCACCCCTATGAGAATCACCCGATGCAATGAGTGCTAAGTGGACTATTCGAAAATCATGAGAAATTAGTCAGTTACGACTACCTCTCATGGAAATTGACATAGATGAATGACTAAATTAACGCAGTTGAATCCCAAAATTGATATCTAATATAATTCACCGCGGAAACGCCACATACTTAAAATACTAAGAGTAAAGGAATCTCTTCTTGAATGGTTGATGAGGCATAATAGTTGCTAAGGTTTTGCAAATTGGGTAGGAAGCTTAGTGGGCTTGATTGTGAGGAGAACTCCACAGTTAAGCTCGCTTGAGCCAGAGGAGTTCTCTTCTTGAATGCTTCATGAGGCACAATAATTGCTACGGTTTTGAAAATGGGGTAGCAAGCTAAGTAGGCCTGATTGTAGGGAAAACTCCATAGTTAAGTGTGCTTGAGTTAGAGGAGTTCTAGGATGGGTGACATCACGAGAAGTCCTAGTTACCGGGCGCAAGCCCCGGAAGTGATGATTGACGCTATGTGATTCATTTCAATAGTTTCAATCCCGATGCAATGAGTGCTAAGTGGACTATTCAAAAATCATGATAAATTATTCAGTTACGAATACCTTTCATGGAAATGGTCATAGATGAATGACTAAATTAACACAATTGAATCCCAAAAATGATATCTAATATAATGCACTGTGGAAACCCCTTATACTTAAAATAGTAAGAGTAAAGGGATCTCTTCTTGAATGTTTCACGAGGCACAATAGTTGCTAAGGTTTTGAAAATGGGATAGAAAGCTAAGTGGGCTTGTTTGTGGGGAAAACTCCACAGTTAAGTGCGCTTGAGCCAGAGGAGTTCTGGGATGGGTGACCTCCTTGGAAGTCCGGGTTACTGAGTGCAAGCCCCAGAAGTGATGATTGACGCTATGTGATTCATTTCACTAGTTTCAATCCCACTTCTTCACCCCTGTGAGCATAACCCGATGCAATGAGTGCTAAGTGGAGTATTCAAAAATCATGAGAAATTAGTCAGTTACGACTACCTCTCATGGAAATGGCCAATGACTAAATTAATGCATTTGAATCGCAAAATTGATATCTAATATAATGCACTGTGGAAACCCCTGATACTTAAATTACTAAGAGTAAAGGGATCTCTTCTTGAATGGTTCACGAGGCACAATAGTTGCTAAATTTTTGCAAATGGGGTAGCAAGCTAAGTGGGCTTGATTGTGGGGAAAACTCCACAGTTAAGCGCACTTGAGCTAGAGGAGTTCTAGGTAGGGTGACCTCTAGGGAAGTCCTCGTTACCGGGTGCAACCCTTGAAAGTGATGATTGACGCTATGTGATTCATTTAACTAGTTTCAATCCCACTTCTTCACCCCTATGAGCATTACCCGATGTAATGAGGGCTAAGTGGACTATTAAAAAATCATGAGAAATTAGTCAATTACGACTACCTCTCATGAAAATAGTCATGAATGAATGACTAAATTAACGCAGTTGAATCCCAAAAATGATATCTAATATATTGTACTACGGAAACCCTTCATACTTAAAATACTAAGAGTAAAGGGATATCTTCTTGAATGGTTCATGAGGCACAATAGTTGCTAAGGTTTTGGAAATGGGGTAGCAAGCTAAGTGGCCTTGACAGTGGGGAAAACTCGACAGTTAAGCACACTTGAGCCAGAGGAGTTTTGGGTAGGGTGACCTCTTGGGAAGTCCTGATTACCGGGTGCAAGCCTCGGAAGTGATGATTGACGCTATGTGATTCATTTCACTAGTTTAAATCCCACTTTTTCACCCCTGTGAGCATCACCCGATGGAATGAGTGCTAAGTGGACTATTAAAAAATCATGAGAAATTCATCCGTTACAACTACCTCTCATGGAAATGGTCATAGATGAATGATTAAATTAACGCAGTTCAATCCCAAAAATGATATCTAATATAATGCATTGCGGGAACCCCTCATACCTAAAATACTAAGAGTAAAGGGATCTCTTTTTGATTGGTTCATGAGGCACAATAGTTGCTAAGGTTTTGCAAATGGGGTAGCAAGCTAAATGGGCTTGATTGTGGGGAAAACTCCACAGTTAAGCGCACTTGAGCCAGAGGAGTTCTGGGATGGATGACCTCTCGGGAAGTCCTGGTTACCAGGTGAAAGCCTCGGAAGTGATGATTGACGGTATGTGATTCATTTCACTAGTTTAAATCCCACTTCTTCACTGCTGTAAGCATAACCCGATGCAATGAGTGCTATCTGGACTGTTAAAAAATCATGAGAAATTAGTTAGTTACGACTACCTCTCATGGGAATGGTCATAGAGGATTGACTAAATTAACGCAGTTGAATCCCAAAAATGATATCTAATATAATGCACTGCAAAAACCCCTCATACTTAAAATACTAAGAGTAAAGGGATCTCTTCTTGAATGGTTTATGAGGCGCAATATTTGCTAATGTTTTCCAAATAGGGTAGCAAGCTAAGTGGGCTTGATTGTGGGAAAAACTCCACAGTTACGCTCGCTTGAGCCAGAGGAGTTCTGGGATGGATGACCACCTGGGAAGTCCTGGTTACCGGGTGCAAGCCTCGGAAGTGATGACTAATGCTATGTGATTCATTTCACTAGTTTCAATCCCACTTCTTCACCCCTGTGAGCATCACCCGATGCAATGAGTGCTAAGTGGACTATTCAAAAATCCTCAGAAATTAGTCAGTTAGGACTACCTCTCATGGAAATGGTCACAGATGAATGACTAAATTAATGCAGTTGAATCCCGAAAATGATATCTAATATAATGCACTGCGGGAACCCCTCACACTTAAAATACTAAGAGTAAATGGATCTCTTCTTGAATGGTTCATGAGGCACAATAGTTGCTCAAGTTTTGCAAATGGGGTAGCAAGCTAAGTGGGCTTGATTGTGGGGAAAACTCCAGAGTTAAGCGCGCTGGAGACAGAGGACTTCTGGGATGGGTGACCTCCAGGGAAGTCCTGATTACTAGGTGCAAGCCTTGGAAGTGATGATTGATTCTATGTGATTCATTTCACTAGTTTCAATCCCACTTTTTTACCCCTGTGAGCATCACCCGATGCAATGAGTGCTAAGTGGAGTATTCAAAAATCAAGAGAAACTAATCAGTTAAGACTACCTCTCATGGAAATGGTCATAGATGAATCACTAAATTAACACATTTGAAACCCAAAAATGATATCTAATATAATGCACTGCGTAAACCCCTCATACTTAAAATACTAAGAGTAAAGAGATCTGTTCTTGAATGGTTCATGAGGCACAATAGTTTCTAACGTTTTGCAAATGGGGTAGCAAGCTAAGTGGGCTTGATTGTGGGGAAAACTCCACAGTTAAGCGCGCTTGAGCCAGAGGAGTTCTAGGATGGGTGAACTCCTTGGAAGTCCTAGTTACCGGGTGCAAGCCCAGGAACTGATGATTGATGCTATGTGATTCATTTCACTAGTTTCAATCCCACTTCTTCACCCCTGTGAGCATCACCCGATGCAATGAGTGCTAAGTGGACTATTCAAAAAATCATGAGAAATTAGTCAGTTACGACTACCTCTCATGGAAATGGTCATAGATGAATGACTAAATTAACGCAGTTGAATCTCAAAAATGATATCTAATATAATGCACTGCAGAAACCCCTCATACTTAAAATACTAAGAGTAAAGGGATCTCTTCTTGAATGGTTCATGAGGCACAATAGTTGCTAAGGTTTTGCAAATGGGGTAGCAAGCTAAGTGGGCTTGATTGTGGGAAAAACTCCATAGTTAAGCATGCTTGAGCCAGAGGAGTTCGGGGTTTGGTGACCTCCCGGGAAGTCCTCGTTACTGGGTGCAAGCCCCGGAAGTGATAATTGACGCTATGTGATTCATTTCACTATTTTCAACCCCACTTCTTCACCCCTTTGAGCATCACCTGATGCAATGAGTGCTAAGTGGACTATTCAAAAATCATGAGAAATTAGTCAGTTACGACTACCTCTCATGTAAATAGTCATATATGATTGACAAAGTTAACACAATTGAATCCCGAAAATGATATCTAATATAATAAACTACGGAAACCCCTCATACTTAAAATACTAAGAGTAAAGGGATCTCTTCTTGAATGGTTCATGAGGCACAATACTTGCTAAGGTTTTTCAAATGGGGTAGAAAGCTAAGTGGCCTTGATAGTCGGGAAAACTCGACAGTTAAGCGTGCTTGAGCCAGAGGAATTCTGGGTGGGGTGACCTCCCGGGAAGTCTTGTTACCAGGTGCAAGCCCTGGAAGTGATTATTGACGCTATGTGATTCATTTCACTAGTTTCAATCCCACTTCTTCACCCCTGTGAGCATCACCCGATGCAATGAGTGCTAAGTGCACTATTCAAAAATCATGAGAAATTAGTCAGCTATGACTACCTCTCATGGAAATGGTCATAGATGAATGACTAAATTAACGCAGTTGAATCCCAAAAATGATATCTAATATAATGCATTGCGAGAACCCCTCATACTTAAAATACTAAGAGTAAAGGGATATCTTCTTGAATGGTTCATGAGGCACAACAGTTGCTAAGATTTTGCAAATGGGGTAGCAAGCTAAGAGGGCTTGATTGTGGGAAAAACTCCACAGATAAGCTCACTTGAGCCAGACACGTTCTGGGATGGGTGACCTACTCGGAAGTCCTGGTTACTGGGTGCAAGCCCTGGAAGTTTTGACTCATGCTATGTGATTCATTTCACTAGTTTCAAACCCACTTCTTCACCCCTATGAGCATCACTCGATGTAATGAGTGCTAAGTGGAATATTAAAAAATCATGAGAAATTAGTCAATTACGACTACCTCTCATGGAATGGTCATAGATGAATAACTAAATTAACACAGTTGAATCCCAAAAATGATATCTAATATAATGCACTAGGGAAAACCCTCATACTTAAATACTAGGAGTAAACGGATCTCTTCTTGAATGGTTGATGTGGCACAATAGTTGCTAAGGTTTTGCAAATGGAGTAGCAAGCTAAGTCGGCTAGATTGTGGTAAAAAATCCACAGTTAAGCATGCTTGATCTAGAGGAGTTCTCAGATGGGTGACCTCCCGGGAAGTACTGGTTACCAGATGCAAGCCCCAGAAGTGATGATTGACACTATGTGATTCATTTCACTAGTTTCAATCCCTCTTCTTCACGCCTGTGAGCATCACCCGATGCAAAGAGTGCTAAGTGGACTATTCAAAAATGATCAGAAATTAGTCACTTACGACTACCTCTGATGGAAATGGTCATAGATGAATGACTAAATTAACACAGTTTAATCCCAATGGTTCATCAGGCACAATAGTTGCTAAGGTTTTGCAAATGGGGTAGCAAGCTAAGTGGGCTTGATTGTGGGGAAAACTCCATAGTTAAGCACGCTTGAGCGAGAGGAGTTCTGGGATGGGTGACCTCTCGGGAAGTCATGATTACCAGGTGCAAGCCCCGGAAGTGATGATTGACGCTATGTGATTCATTTCACTAGTTTGAATCCCACTTCTTCACCCCTGTGAGCATCACCCGATGCAATGAGTGCTAAGTGGACTATTCAAAAATCAAGAGAAACTAGTTAGTTTCGACTACCTCTCATGGAAATCGTCATAGATGAATGAATAAATTAACTCATTTGAAACCCAAAAATGATATCTAATATAATGCACTACGGAAACCCCTCATACTTAAAATACTAAGCGTAAAGGGATCTGTTCTTGAATGGTTCATGAGGCACAATAGTTGCTAATGTTTTTCAAATGGGGTAGCAAGCTAAGTGAGCTTGATTGTGGGGAAAACTCCACAGTTAAGCGCGCTTGAGCTAGAGGATTTCTGGGATGGGTGACCTCCCGGGAAGTCCTAGTTACCGGGTGCAAGCCCCGGAACTGATGATTGATGCTATGTGATTCATTTCATTAGTTTCAATCCCACTTGTTCACCCTTGTGAGCATCACCTGATGCAATGAGTGCCAAGTGGACTATTCAAAACTCATGAGAATTTAGTTAGTTATGACTACCTCTCATGGAAATGGTCAATGATTAAATTAACGCATTTGAATCCCAAAAATGATATCTAATATAATGCACAGCAGACACCCCTCATACTTAAAATACTAAGAGTAAAGGGATCTCTTCTTGAATGGTTCATGAGGCACAATAGTTGCTAAGGTTTTGCAAATGGGGTAGCAAGCTAAGTGGGCTTGATTGTGGGGAAAACTCCATAGTTAAGCGCGCTTGAGCTAGAGGAGTTCTGGGATGGGTGACCTCCCGGGAAGTCCTCGTTACTTGGTGCAATCCCCGAAAGTAATGATTGATGCTATGTGATTCATTTCACTACTTTAAATCCCACTTCTTCACCCCTATGAGCATCACCCAATGCAATAAGTGCTTACTCGACTATTGAAAAATCATGATAAATTAGTTAGTTACGACTACGTCTCATGGAAATAGTCATAGATGAATGACTAAATTAACGCAGTTGAATCCCAAAAATGATATCTAGTGTAATGCACTACGGAAACCCCTCATACTTAAAATACTAAGAGTAAAGGGATCTCTTCCTAAGTGGCCTTGACAGTGGAGAAAACTCAACAATTAAGCGCACTTGAGCCAGAGGAGTTCTGGGTAGGGTGACCTCCCTGGAAGTCCTCATTACCGGGTGCAAGCCCCAGAAGTGATGATTGACGCTATGTGGTTCATTTCACTTGTTTCAATCCCACTTTTTCACTGCTGTGAGCCTCACCCAATGCAATTAGTGCTAAGTGGACAATTAAAAATCATGAGAAATTAGTCAGTTACGACTACCTCTCATGGAAATGTTCAGAGATGAATGATTAAATTAATGCGGTTGAATCCCAAAAATGATATCTAATACAATGAACTGCGGAAAACCCTCATACTTAAAATACTAAGAGTAAAGGGATCTATTCTTGAATGGTTCATGTGGCACAATAGTTGCTAAGGTATTGCAAATGGGGTAGCAAGCTAAGTGGGCTTGATTTTGGAGAAAAATCAACAGTTAAGTGCGCTTGAGCCAGATGAGTTCTGGGATGGGTGACCTCTGTTGGGAAAAATACTGAGAGGGGGGGGTGAATCAGTATTTACAGTATATTCAAAACTTTTTACTCTTCTTTACTTCAAAACCCATACGCTACTTTCCTGAAGCATACTCGCATATACACGCGGATACCCTTTATTAAACTCGCGTATACACAGAGAACTAAATATGTCATTAATTCTTCACTTAAATCATTCCCTCATTTATTCATCAGATATTCAATAAACATTAAACATGTGCAGCAAGAACAGAATAAACCATCACACAAATAATCACACATGAACACCAGGATTTTTAGGTGGAAACCCAAGTCGGGAGAAAACCACCGCTGCAGTTGCTCAGCCTTCAATATTTTATTATAGAGAAAACATCTTACAACATATGTGCTGGCGCAGACTTGACCAGCACGCAGGCACCCACCTGCGCTCGTTTACCAGCCTCTCCTGGAAGGGAGCTCCAACCCCCTGACTCGTTTACCAGCCTCTCCTGGAAGGGAGCTACGACCCCCTGACTCGTTTACCAGTCTCACCTGGAAGGGAGCTACAACCCCCTGACTGAAGGCTACAACCCTCAGCACCTCTATGGACCACATTTCATCAATTTTCACACTGGATCCAAAGCTTCCTTTAGGACACCACTTGCAGGCCACATTTCATCATATTTTCAGACTGGACCCTTTCCATACTTTTAAGCACAAACATACATCACCAACAGATACTTATCAACATAGATCAGATAGCAGAAACACAGCAGAACAGATCAGATATTTCATACCCCTTGCTTCAGCAAACCCTAGTTTGCATATGCGCTTTCCCTTCACTGATGTCGCGTATATACGCGCTTCCGTCCACACAAACCAGCGTATACCTCTATATGTATTTCATTGCGCATACGCGCTTTCACTTCAGCGAAGCCGCGTATATACGCGCTTCCTCCGCGACGAAGTAGCGTATAGATATTCAATCATTATAGAGCAGCGTACTTCTACAGATTAGACATTCAGTTCAGATTTACATTTTTACTTCAGACAGATGTTCGCCTAGATGTTCGCCTTATCACAGATCTAGTCATTCCATAAGCAAATACAAGTATATTTCAGATCTAGATCCCCTTCTTCATCACTCCTTCATTGGTGCATCATACATTCAGATCCTTCATTCAATTGTAACCCTTTCCATTCAGATATACTCCAGAGAGAAGTATTCATTCAAGCTCAGACATCTTGCACCCACACCCATGATTTGCACAATCAATTTCTTCTCCTTATATAGGTTTACCCTTTTTCAATACCATGAGCCAAAACCACATTACTTCCGATGGTATTCCTGGACGAGGTCAATTAGGCGAATCATTACCCAATACATTGGGTCAATACCATGGTGGTTACCCCTGGTTTTGCACTTTTTGAGTGATTTTTCCCATACGCTACTTGGAATGTTCCTTTCCGCATGCATACGCGACTTCCCCTAGGCCAATCCGCGTATTCCTAGAGACATACTCTTTTTCATCATAGAATTAGCACATGCTGAAATCCTTTCTTCATTGCCTTTTGTACACACTGTAGATACATCAGATTTAGTTCATCAAACCATATTCTATCAAGCACAACTTCATCAAGTAAGTTGCCATTATCTTCATCAAGTGGGTTGTCTTTCAAGGACAGCATTCAACATCATATTTTCAACAAACATCATATCACATCAGATTTACATCATTTACCAAGTCCATCAAGTCAAGAATAACTTCATCAGGTGGTTTGCCATCAAGGACAGCACATGTCAACAGTCACATGTCTTCATCTTCATTCAAGGCTAATAGAGTGATAAAAAGGTGTCTTCAAAATCCTAATTACCTCACATTAATTGTCAACCCAGGGACGACTTTTTGTTTCAAGAGTGTACTCATTCGAGGCGGCTATTTACTCAAGAGTAATGTTTTTCGCATAGTGCTTAAAATCCAAAAGTAAATGAAAGCTTGTCTATAACTAAGTTACTTCAAAAGAATAAATCACACATCTGTAAAACTAGGCAATTTTATCAAATAAGGGTTTCCGTGCTGATAACCCATCCCTTTGGAAACCGATGAGAGGAAATTAGAGCATGGGACTACTGTGTCCGGGAGCTACGTTGAATGCCGAAGCTCACTACAGCCTCTTGGGATTGCCACACCAAAACAACAAATGCGAGTAAATAGAAATCGTAAAAGAAATAAAGAATTGAACAACAAATCTAAATGGAATGAAGAACGAATTGTACTAAGTCTCATGAAGCCGTAAACTTTCAAACTTAATCTATTGACCCAAATGCACTCTTCGCAATCAAATAACAATCTTTCACTTTTAAGGCAAATTAAGTAGAACACGCTAATGGAACAACAATGACTATTGATAAATTATGAACAACATTAATAAATAATATACGCACACAACACGCTGGACGGCCAAATACAAATGCATAATAACTTAACACAGGCACACATTAATAGTAATCTGAGTCTGATATTGCAAGTATTAATCCTGGTTAGAAAGGGTAACGATTACAATCCATAATGGAACCACAACGTCAATTGAATAGCAATCGTGTGAAGTATAAACCATAGAGAAATGCAGTAATACCAACTTAAGAAGGTTACAGCTTGATTACTCTGCAATTAAACAGCAATAGCATTATGTAGAGAAGGGCAATGTTACGGTAACGATTTTAAAGGAATAGCAATACGTTAGAATGCAGATTACGGTGTTCCTGTTGCAGAGAACGAAATATGAAATATAACAGAGCTGTAATATAAGATAACAAAACACATCAGATTACCGATTCAAGCTGATAAGCAAAACCACGCATAAACCAAGGAGATAATATACAGCAGCAAGTGTCCTCCGGGGCTGGGCCCTTAGCCTCCAAGGGGACACCGCCTTAAGTTAATCCAGACGCAGAGATGAGATAATCACCAAGCTTATATTAATGCATTGGACAGAAATATAATGAACCAGTTCTCAACGAGACTCAATAATCAGAGCTGCTGTTTAACAGGAAATTACATGAAACGTCTTCCCAAATCCTTTTTTTCTACACAATACGTGCTTTCTCCTTTTATAATCAGAAGGAGGAGAAATTGAATAGTAAATACAATCTTCCCATAACAATATTGGATTTCTTCCAACCAATTGATCAACAAGAAAATAGATTTACATCCATCTTTCAATAACAGCAAGTCGAATTTGGCTTTTCAGCTGAGATTTGGAGGACGGCCGCAACAACAGAACTGAGAAAATCGTGCTTAAAGAACTCTGCGAATCTCTCAACACAGGCCGAATTTGGGCAAACCGTTCTTCACTAAAGTTAATTGGGTCCGTTCTGGACAAAACCCATGTTCCGGATTTTCCAGATTCGTCTTCATTTGCTCAGAATCTCAACCGAAAAACTGTCACTCCTTATTCCAGCGCATTTCTGAGTTGGCACTTTTAATGATCAAATCTTCAATCTGGAAATTATCTTCGAGGCTAAAAATGGTGAATAATGTTATAACCAACTTATTAAAACTATCATTGATAAAATAATTCATAATCATCAATTTATTAGAAATAAAGGAAGATAAATAATTTTCATCCATAAGAGCATAAATCATTTATAAAATGGATTTAAATGATAAATTATAACAAATGATATAATAGAGAAGAGTAAAAATGGATGAAATAAGTGTTACAAAGTGGTTGTATTCACGCCCCAACAGCCCATCAAGGACAACACTCTGCATCATATTTCCAACAATCTCCCCCTTTGGACTTGATGGCAACCAAGATGGTGTTTGGTTACCACAACAGATATCATTCTTTCTCTTCATTCAAACACCATGTCACATTTTCTCCATTTCAAACATCATTCTTTCTCTTCATTCAAAAACCATGTCACTCTCCCCCTTTGACATCAAGGGCAAAGGGAGGATCAAAACCAACACACTCTCCCCCTTTGGAAGAAGCGTTCTGCAGATATGATGTATACTGAAGTGACCAAGCTCCCCCTGAGTTCATGCTGAATCTTCAAAGCATATTTTCCAATGAAGTTCAAGACTCTACGACTTTCCTATCACCAAAGACTCATACTTACATTAAATATCCAACCAAGTGGATTTACATATGAGACTCAACTATCCAACCAAGTGGTTTTACAAAAATTGACACAGCTACCCAACCAAGTGGGTTTACAAATTTGACAAGTCCTTACATGACTGAATATTACAAATTTTACATCATGGGTCTCAACATGACCTTTTCATCAAAAATACAAATATGACTTTTCATAACCAATACCAAAAAGGCCTCAAGAGAGATCATATATCAGAACCACCATAATGCCAAAAATGCATTATACTCAGCAAGACTAATGCTCCCCCTGAATCTGTGCATCCAAGCAACCTTTCCATATGACTAAGGCTCCCCCTTATTTTGTGCATCCTGAACACTTTTACCAACAAAACATCAAATCATCTTCATCAAATCATTAGAAATAGAATTATGCAAACTGGAACACCACTAGAGACCAAACAATATCAGAGATACCAAACAGCACTGCAGTTGTGCTGAAGAGAGATGACCCCAAAAAGGTTGTCATCAATCAGACATACGCGGTTTTCTGAGCATGAACTCGCGTATATACGCGACTGTGTTTCATGAAACCCACGTATCCAATGCCATCTTCGAAATTTATGCAGATTTGTGCTTTTGACTGGCAGAGAACACTCCCAGCTTCTGTCTTAGATACTCGAACGCTTCCCTGGGCAGAGGTTTGGTAAAGATATCAGCAACTTGTTCTTTGGAGGGAACATACTCCAACTTCACTATTTGCTCAAGCACTTGTTCACGTAAGAAGTGATACTTGATGGGAATGTGCTTGGTCTTTGAATGCATAACAGGATTCTTTGAAATACTGATGGCACTTGTATTGTCACACTTAATGGGGACAAGAGGTGTACATTTGATTTGAAAATCTTGTAAGGTTTGCATCATCCAAAGGAGTTGAGTGCAACAAGATGCGGCAGCCACATATTATGCTTCTCCTGTAGATAAGGCAATAGAATTTTGCTTCTTTCTGAACCAAGATACTAACCGGGGTCCCATATAGAATGCACCACCACTAGTGCTTTTCCGATCATCAACACTTCCAGCCCAATCTGCATCAGTGTAGGCATGAAGAGTAAGATCAGCATTCTTTGGATACCATAGACCAAAGTCTTGAGTTCCTTGTAGATATTTGAAAATTCTTTTAACAGCCTGAAGGTGAGACTCTTTTGGATTAGCTTGGAATCGTCCAACAATCCCAACTGCATGCATAATGTCTGGTCTAGTCCCAGTGAGATAAAGTAGACTTCCTATCATTGATTTGTAATCTGGTTGATTCACTAGAGGAGAATCATCATGAGAACTGAGATTGCATCCGGTTATCATTGGTGTACTTACAGGTTTGCATTCTTCCATGCCATACTTCTTCAGAATTTGCTTGAGATATTTTGCTTGTGACAGGAATATACCATCTGCAGATTGATGCACTTGCAAGCCAAGAAAGAATGTTAGTTCCCCAAGTAAAGACATTTCAAATTCTCGCTGCATGACAGAAGCAAATTTTTGACTCATAGATTCTTCGTTACTCCCAAAAATGATATCATCAACATATACAACTACAATCAATAGTTTATCATTTTCAACTTTTGTGTATAAGTTGCTATCAGCAGACCCCTTTGAAAAACCTTGTTCATGAAGATATTTGTCAAGACGATAATACCAAGCCCTTGGAGCTTGTTTGAGTCCATACAGAGCCTTTTTAAGTCTACAAACAAGATTTGCATCATTTCCCAAAATGAATCCTTCCGGTTGTTCTATATATACTTCTTCTTCTAGGTCACCATTAAGAAAAACAGACTTAACATCCATTTGATAAACTTTGATTCGTTGATAGCTTGAGAAAGCAAGAAACATTCTTATGGCTTCAAGTCTAGCTACAGGAGCAAAAGTTTCTTCAAAGTCTATACCTTCTTGTTGAGTATACCCTTTGCAAACCAGTCTAGCTTTGTTTCTTACAAAATCCCCATTCTCATTTAACTTGTTCTTGAAAATCCATTTAGTTCCAATGACATTTTTATCATGTGGTCTTGGTACCAATTCCCAAGTGTCATTCTTTTCAATTTGATCAAGCTCTTCATCCATGGCATGATTCCAACATTCATATTTGTTCGCTTCATTGACATTGTGTGGTTCAATTGTGGATAGAAGTGCCAGATTACTAGAAGATCCTACAAGAGTTCTCCTTGTTCGTACACCTGATTCCTTGTCTCCCAAAATTTGAGATTCAGGATGATTCTTTTGAACATATCTGGATGGAGCTTTTTCAGATAGATCATTTTCAGGTTCTTCATTGGATCCACTGTCTATATCATTTCCATCTGATGTAGAAGGCCATATGTCGCTATCATCTTCTTTTGTTGTTTGTTTTTCCTCTTTAGGAGCTGCAGGAGACTCATCAATAACAACATCAATACATTCAACAGTCTTTCGAAGCCTTTTATTGTAACATGTGAATGCTTTGCTTGAAGATGAGTAACCAAGAAATATCCCTTCATCTGATCTAGGTTCAAACTTGCCAAGATTTTCATCATTATTTTTGATAAAGAATTTACTTCCAAAAACTTTAAAGTGCTTCACAGTGGGAGAATTGCCATACCAAAGTTCATATGGAGTTTTGTCACTATTTACCCGAACATGAGCCTTGTTGAGAATGTTAACTGCTGTATGTGCTGCTTCACTCCAGAACATGTTAGGAACATTAGAATTAGCAAGCATAGCTCTAGCCATTTGAACAATTGTTCTATTCATTCTTTCTGCTACACCATTTTGTTGTGGAGTGCCTGCTACAGAGAACTGTCTTTTTATGCCATGTTGTTCACAAAATTCAAATAATTCATTTGATGAGTATTCTCCTCCTCGATCAGATCTAAGACACTTGATTTTTAGATCTAGTTCATTTTCTGCCAATGCTTTGAAGCTCTGAAAATTTTCAAATGCTTGATCTTTGTGTTTAATGAACCCGATCCAACACATTCTAGAGTAGTCATCAATAAATAAGATATAGTATTCTTCCCCACGTAATGATTTTTTCCTCATAGGTCCACAGATGTCGGTATGAATGAGTTCAAGAGGCTTACTTGATGATCCTTCTTTGGCATTAAATCGTACTCTGGTCTGCTTACCAAATTGACAAGATTTGCATATGATACTTTCTGGAAGATTGACCTTGGGAAGATCACGAACAGCTTGAAGTCTGCTTGCTTTGTTGATTTGAGAGAAACTCAGATGCCCCAGCCTTCTATGCCATAGCCAATTTTCTGAAGACTTGCTCAAGTAACATTGATCTATGCTATTCAGTACATACAGGTTGCTTGGATTTCTTTTTCCTTTAATAATGATTTTACCTGTATCAAGATCACGAACCACACATTCTTTTGAACTAAAGACCACTTATGTTCCTTGATCACACATTTGACTTACACTTAACAGGTTATGCCTTAATCCATCCACATACATGACATTTTTAGCTTTTACCTTTTCTTTCAGAAAAACTGACCCTTTTCCTTTAATTATAGCAGGAGTATCATTTCCAAATGTAACTTTCTTTTCCTTTTCTAGAGCATCATATGCAAGAAGTTTGCTTTTGTCACTTGTCATGTGTCTCAAGCACCCACTATCAATGTACCATTGATTTTCTTCACCTTCTGCAAATAACGCTATCCCACAATTTTCAACCGGTATTTCTTTCTCTTTCCACACTTTAGAGCTTGAGGTAACATGTTCTTTTGGCTGGACCTTGCTCCTGCATTCAGATTCTTCATGACCAAAGTTATTGCAATAAGTACATTCAACTTCGCTTTGGAAGAGGAGAAAATTGTTATAGGTGTTCTTCTTTGGTTCAATATTCATCCCTTTCTCGTTCTTGCTTCTCTATGGTTGATGGTTTTATATGCAACACATCGAACAACTTTATGACTAAAATTGTGACATGCGAAACATTGTCCATTGAAGTAGAATTTCTTCGTAGATCATGAAATCTTTCTATTAGAATTTACCCGTTGGTTGTAGCTTCTTTTGAAAGATTTCGTTAAGACTGAGTTGAGATGATCATGCTTTCCCAGAAAGATCCTTTGTTCCTCAATAATGGTCGTTCGTAGTGAACCACTGTGGGTCGCTTTTAGAAAATTTGGTGTCAAGTCCGGGAAGATTGCCCAAGATATCCAAGACTCCGTTTTTATAAGAGGAGACCGTTGTGCCCTTGGATAATCTCCTCTTAAGGTTTCGAACCTTTTAACCTTTAGCAAATCTAAGATTGAGAGATTTCACTTTCTCATTGTCTTTTCTTAGACTTACTACTTCACTCTCCAATTCCTCAATGCGTTTTTCTTTTGATTCAAGCTGATTTTCTTGAGTCTCTATGATTATGTTATTTTCTTCTAGGCTTACTTTGAGTTGAGTGTTTTCTTCACGCAAATTGTTGTCTTCTAGAGCATCCACAAAAGTATCTTTTTCTTCTCTAAATTCTTGTTCACATCCTTTCAAGATTGCCCATACTTTTGCACCAAGATTTTGCAGATAAGCTTTTGTTGGCACCTTCCAGAATATCAGATTGCTTCCATTGAATGAAGGTGGCTTTATAGAAATCACTCCTTCATGAATTCCCATTGCGACGGATCTCCTTCAAGCGATCAAGGTTCTGCAGAAGGACCTGCTCTGATACCAATTGTTGGGAAAAATACTGAGAGGGGGGGGTGAATCAGTATTTACAGTATATTCAAAACTTTTTACTCTTCTTTACTTCAAAACCCATATGCTACTTTTCTGAAGCAGACTCGCGTATATACGCAGATACCCTTTATTAAACTCGCGTATACACAGAGAACTAAATATGTCATTAATTCTTCACTTAAATCATTCCCTCATTTATTCATCAGATATTCAATAAACAGTAAACATGTGCAGCAAGAACAAAATAAACCATCACACAAAGCATTACACATGAACACCGTGATTTTTAGGTGGAAACCCAAGTCGCGAGAAAAACACCGCCCGTGCTTGCTCTCATCTTTCAATATTTTATTATTATAGAGAAAACATCTACAACATATGTGCTGGTGCAGACTCCTACCAGCATGCAGGCACCCACCTGCGCTCGTTTACCAGCCTCTCCTAGAAGGGAGCTCCAACCCCCTGTCTTGTTTACCAGCCTCTCCTGGAAGGGAGCTACGACCCCCCGATCTCGTTTACCAGCCTCTCCTGGAAGGGAGCTACTACCCCCTGACTGAAGGCTACAACCCTCAGTACCTCTATGGACCACGTTTCATCAATTTTCACACTGAATCCAAAGCTTCCACTAGGACACCACTAGCAGGCCACGTTTCATCATATTTTCAGACTGGACCCTTTCAATACTTTTAAGCTCAAACATACATCATCAACAGATACTTATCAACACAAACATCGTATAGGCGAAAACACACAGAATGCATCGTATATATTTCATACTCCATGCTTCAAAGAACCCCATGCTTCAGCAAACCCTAGTTTGCATACGCACTTTCCTTTCACTGATGTCGCGTATATACGCGCTTTCGTTCACAAAAACCGGCGTATACCTCTGTGTATATTTTATTGCGCATACGCGATTTCTCTTCAGCGAAGCCGCGTATATACGCGCTTCCTCCGCGCGAAGTAGCGTATAGATATTCAATCATTATAGAGCAGCATACTTCTACAGATCAGATATTCAGTTCAGATTTACCTTTTTACTTCAGACAGATGTTCGCCTAGATGTTCGCCTCATCACAGATCTAGTCATTCCATAAACAGATCTAGCAAATACAAGTATATTTCAGATCTAGATCCTCTTCTTCATCACTCCTTCATTGGTGCATCATACATTCAGATCCTTCATTCAATTGTAACCCTTTCCATTCAGATATACTCCAGAGAGAAGTATTCATTCAAGCTCAGACATCTTGCACCCACACCCATGATTTGCACAATCAATTTCTTCTCCTTATATAGGTTTACCCTTTTTCAATACCATGAGCCAAAACCACATTACTTCCGATGGTATTCCTGGACGAGGTCAATTAGGCGAATCATTACCCAATACATTGGGTCAATACCATGGTGGTTACCCCTGGTTTTGCACTTTTTGAGTGATTTTTCCCATACGCTACTTGGAATGTTCCTTTCCGCATGCATACGCGACTTCCCCTAGGCCAATCCGCGTATTCCTAGAGACATACTCTTTTTCATCATAGAATTAGCACATGCTGAAATCCTTTCTTCATTGCCTTTTGTACACACTGTAGATACATCAGATTTAGTTCATCAAACCATATTCTATCAAGCACAACTTCATCAAGTAAGTTGCCATTATCTTCATCAAGTGGGTTGTCTTTCAAGGACAGCATTCAACATCATATTTTCAACAAACATCATATCACATCAGATTTACATCATTTACCAAGTCCATCAAGTCAAGAATAACTTCATCAGGTGGTTTGCCATCAAGGACAGCACATGTCAACAGTCGCATGTCTTCATCTTCATTCAGTGGGTTGCCATCAAGGACAACACTCTGCATCATATTTCCAACAATCTCCCCCTTTGGACTTGATGGCAACCACAATGGTGTTTGGTTACCACAATAGATAGGTACATTAAGAATACAATGACACCATGTCACTTTCTTCATTTTTGACACCATTCTTTTTCTTCATTCAAACACCATGTCACTCTCCCCCTTTGACATCAAGGGCAAAGGGCGAATCAAAAACCAACATACTCTTCCCCTTTTCTCCTCATGTGGAAGAAGCGTTCTGCAGATTTGATATGTACTGAAGTGGCCAAGCTCCCCCTGAGTTCATGCTGAATCTTCAAACATATATTTCAATGAAGTACATGACTTTATGAATTTCCTATCACAACGGACTCATACTTACATCAAATATCCATCCAAGTGGATTTACATATGAGACTCAACTACCCAACCAAGTGGGTTTACACATTTCAACTCAACTACCCAACCAAGTGGGTTTACAAAAAATGACACAGCTACCCAACCAAGTGGGTTTACAAATTTGACAAGTCCTTACATGACTGAATATTACAGATTTTACATCATGGGTCTCAACATGACCTTTTCATCAAAAATACAAATATGACTTTTCATAACCAATACTAAAAAGACCTCAAGAGAGATCATATATCAGAACCACCATAATGCCAACAATGCATTATACTCAACAAAGCTAATGCTCCCCGTGAATCTGTGCAACCAAGCAACCTTTCCAAATGACTAAGGCTCCCCCTTAGTTTGTGAATCCTGAACACTTTCATCAACAAATCATCAAGGCATCTTTATCAAAACATTAGAAATAGAATTATGAGAACTGGAACACCACCAAGAGATACCAAACAACACCTTTGAAATTGCTGAAGAGAGCTGAATCCAAGCAGAAAATTGTCAGCAATCAGACATACGCGGTTTTCTGTGCATGAACTCGCGTATATACGCGATTGTGTTTCAGGAAATCCGCGTATCCAACGCCATCTTCTAAATTTATGCATATTTGTTCTTTTGACTGGCAGAGAACACTCCCAGCTTCTGTCTTAGATACTCGAACGCTTCCCTGGGCAGAGGTTTGGTAAAGATATCAGCAACTTGTTCTTTGGAGGGAACATACTCCAACTTCACTGTTTGCTCAAGCACTTGTTCACGTAAGAAGTGATACTTGATGGGAATGTGCTTGGTCTTTGAATGCATAACAGGATTCTTTGAAATACTGATGGCACTTGTATTGTCACACTTAATGGGGACAGGAGGTGTACATTTGATTTGAAAATCTTGTAAGGTTTGCATCATCCAAAGGAGTTGAGTGCAACAAGATGTGACAGCCACATATTATGCTTCTACTGTAGATAAGGCAATAGAATTTTTCTTCTTGCTGAACCAAGATACTAACCGTGGTCCCATATAGAATGCACCACCACTAGTGCTTTTCCGATCATCAACACTTCCAGCCCAATCTGCATCAGTGTAAGCATGAAGAGTAAGATCAGCATTCTTTGGATACCATAGACCAAAGTCTTTAGTTCCTTGTAGATATTTGAATATTCTTTTGGCAGCCTGAAGGTGAGACTCTTTTGGATTAGCTTGGAATCGTCCAACAATCCCAACTGCATGCATAATGTCTGGTCTAGTCCCAGTGAGATAAATTAGACTTCCTATCATTGATCTGTAATCTGGTTGATTCACTGGAGGAGAATCATCATGAGAACTGAGATTGCATCCGGTTATCATTGGTGTACTTACAGGTTTGCATTCTTCCATGCCATACTTCTTCAGAATTTGCTTAAGATATTTTTCTTGTGACAGGAATATACCATCTGCAAATTGATGCACTTGCAAGCCAAGAAAGAATGTTAGTTCCCCAAGCAAAGACATTTCAAATTCTTGCTGCATGACAGAAGCAAATTTTTGACTCACAGATTCTTCGTTACTCCCAAAAATGATATCATCAACATATACAACTAAAATCAATAGTTTATCATTTTCAACTTTAGTGTATAAGTTGCTATCAGCAGATCCCTTTGTGAATCCTTGTTGATGAAGATATTTGTCAAGACGGTAATACCATGCCCTTGGAGCTTGTTTGAGACCATACAGAGCCTTTTTAAGTCTACAAACAAGATTTTCATCATTTCCCAAAATGAATCCTTCCGGTTTTTCTATATATACTTCTTCTTCTAGATCACCATTAAGAAAAACAGATTTAACATCCATTTGATAAACTTTGATTTGTTGATAGCTTGAGAAAGCAAGAAACATTCTTATGGCTTCAAGTCGAGCTACAGGAGCAAAAGTTTCTTCAAAGTCTATACCTTCTTGTTGAGCATACCCTTTGCAAACCAGTCTAGCTTTGTTTCTTACAACATCCCCATTCTCATTTAACTTGTTTTTGAAAATCCATTTAGTTCCAATGACATCTTTATCATCTGGTCTTGGTACCAAATCCCAAGTGTCATTCTTGTCAATTTGATCAAGCTCTTCATCCATGGCATGATTCCAACATTCATATTTGCTAGCTTCATTGACATTGTGTGGTTCAATTGTGGATAGAAGTGCTGCATTACTAGAAGATCCCACAAGTGTTCTCCTCGTTCGTACACCCGATTCGTTGTTTCCCCAAAATTTGAGATTCGTGATGATTCTTTTGAACATATCTCGATGGAGCTTTTTCAAATAGATCATTTTCAGGTTCTTCATTGGATTCACCGTCTATATCATTTCCATCCGATGTAGAAGGCCATATGTCGCTATCATCTTCTTTTGTTGTTTGTTTTTCTTTCTTTAGGAGTCATAGAGACTCATCAATAACAACATCAATACATTTCCTAAACAATCTTTGAAGCCTCTTATTGTAACATGTGAATGCTTTGCTTGAAGATGTGTAACCAAGAAATATCCCTTCATCTGATCTAGGTTCAAACTTGCCAAGCTTTTCATCATTATTTTTGATAAAGCATCTACTTCCAAAAACTTTAAAATGCTTCACAGTGGGAGAATTTCCATACCGCAGTTCATATGGAGTTTTGTCACTATTTACCCGAACATGAGCCTTGTTGAGAATGTTAATCGTCGTATGTGTCGCTTCACTCAACATGTCGCACACGTAACGTTACATTAGCTCTAGCCATTCGAACAATTGTTCTATTCATTCTTTCGCTACACCATTTTGTCAGGGAGTGCCTCGAAAAAAAGAGAACCTGCCTTTTTATTGATTGTTGTTCACAAAAGTCAAAGAATTCATTTGATGAGCATTCTCCTCCTCGATCAGATCTAAGACACTTGATTTTTAGATCTAATTCATTTTCCGCCAATGCTTTGTTCGAAATTTTTCAAATGTTTGATCTTGTGTTTAATGAACCCGATCCAACACATTCTAGAGTAGTCATCAATAAATAAGATATAGTATTCATCCCCATGTAATGAATTTTTCCTCATAGGTCCACAGATGTCAGTATGAATGAGTTCAAGAGGCTTACTTGATGATCCTTCTTTGGCATTAAATCGTACTCTGGTCTGCTTACGAAATTGACAAGATTTGCATATGATACTTTCTAGAAGATTGACTTTGGGAAGATCACGAACAGCTTGAAGTTTGCTTGCTTTGTTGATTTGAGAGAAACTCAGATGCCCCAGCCTTCTATGCCATAGCCAATTTTTTGAAGACTTGCTCAAGTAGCATTGATCTATGCTGTTCAGTATATACAGGTTGCTGGGATTTCTTTTTCCTTTAATAATGATTTTACTTGTGTCAAGATCACGAACCACACATTCTTTTGAACTAAAGACCACTTCTGTTCCTTGATCACACATTTGACTTACACTTAACAGGTTATGCCTTAAGCCATCCACATACATGACATTTTCAGCCTTTACCTTTTCTTTCAGAAATACCTCCACCCTTTTCGTTTAATTACAGCAAGAGTATCATTTCCAAATGCAACTTTCTTTTCCTTTTCTAGAGCATTATATGTAAGGAGTTTGCTTTTGTCACCTGTCATGTGTCTTGAGCACCCACTATCAATGTACCATTGATTTTCTTCACCTTCTGCAAATAATGCTATCCCACAATTTTCAACCGGTATTTCTTTCTCTTTCCATACTTTAGAGCTTGAGGGAACATGTTCTTTTGGCTGGACCTTGCTCCTGCATTCAGATTCTTCATGACCAAAGTTATTGCAATAAGTACATTCAACTTCGTTTTGAAGAGGAGAAAAATTGTTATAGGTGTTCTTCTTTGGTTCAATATTCATCCCTTTCGTTCTTGCTCCTCT
This sequence comes from Pinus albicaulis, assembly GCA_034641835.2. Classification (NCBI taxonomy): domain Eukaryota; kingdom Viridiplantae; phylum Streptophyta; class Pinopsida; order Pinales; family Pinaceae; genus Pinus; species Pinus albicaulis. The sequence continues at coordinate 544,150,976 of CM076573.1, forward strand.
TGTCATGATGGTTTTATATGCAACACATTGAACAACTTTATGACCAAAATTGTGACATGCGAAACATTGTCCATTGAAGTAGAAATTTTTGTGATCATGAAATATTCTATTAGAATTTACCTGTTGGTTGTAGCTTCTTTGAAAGATTTCCCTGTTAGTGTTCCTTGAGTTGAGATGATCATGCTTTACCTGTAAAGATCCTTTGTTCCCTTGCTGAATGGCTGAATGTAGTGAACCAGCTGTGGCTGCTTTTAGAAAATTTGGTGCTGAAGTCTGGGAAGATTGCCCAGTATATCCAAGACCTGTTTTTATAAGAGGAGACCGTTGTACCTTGATAATCTCATCTAAGGTTTCTGAACCTTTAGCAAATCTAAGATTGAGAGATTTCACTTTCTCATTGTCTTTTCTTAGACTTACTACTTCACTCTCCAATTCCTCAATGCGTTTTTCTTTTGATTCAAGCTGATTTTCTTGAGTCTCTATGATTATGTTCTTTTCTTCTAGGCTTACTTTGAGTTGAGTGTTTTCTTCACGAAAATTATTGTCTTCTAGAGCATCCACAAAAGTATCCTTTTCTTCTCTAAATTCTTGTTTACATTCTTTCAATATTGCCCATACTTTTGCACCAAGATTTTGCAGATAAGCTTTTGTTGGTACCTTCCAGAATATCAGATTGCTTCCATTGAATGAAGGTGGCTTTATAGACATTACTCCTTCATGACTTCCCATTGCGACGGATCTCCTTTAAGCGATCAAGCTTCTGCACAAGGACCTGCTCCGATACCAATTGTTGGGAAAAATACTGAGAGGGGGCGGGGGGTGAATCAATATTTACAGCATATTCAAAACTTTTACTTTTCTTTACTTCAAAAACCCATACGCGACTTTCCTGAGGCAGACTCGCGTATATACACAGATACCCTTTATTAAACTCGCGTATACATAGAGAACTAATATGTCATTAATTCTTCACTTAAATCATTCCATCATTTATTCATTAGATATTCAATAAGCAGTAAACATGTGCAGTAAGAACAGAATAAACCATCACACAAAGCATCACACATGAACACCAGGATTTTTAGGTGGAAACCCAAGTCGGGAGAAAACCACCGCTGCAGTTGCTCAGCCTTCAATATTTTATTATAGAGAAAACATCTTACGACATATGTGCTGGCGCAGACTTGACCAGCACGCAGGCACCCACCTGCGCTCGTTTACCAGCCTCTCCTGGAAGGGAGCTCCAACCCCCTGACTCGTTTACCAGCCTCTCCTGGAAGGGAGCTACGACCCCCGATCTCGTTTACCAGCCTCACCTGGAAGGGAGCTACAACCCCCTGACTGAAGGCTACAACCTTCAGCTCCACCTTGGACCACGTTTCATCAATTTTCACACTGGATCCAACAACTTCAATAGAACACCACTTGCAGGCCACATTTCATCATATTTCCAGACTAGACCCTTTCCTTACTTTTAAGCACAAACATACATCACCAACAGATACTTATCAACATAGATCAGATAGCAGAAACACAGCAGAACAGATCAGATATTTCATACCCCTTGCTTCAGCAAACCCTAGTTTGCATACGCGCTTTCACTTCACTGATGTCGCGTATATACGCGCTGTCCGTCCACACAAACCAGCGTATACCTCTGTGTATATTTCATTGCGCATACGCGCTTTCTCGTCTGCAAAGCTGCGTATATATGCGCTTCCTCTACGGCGAAGTAGCGTATAGATATTCAATCATTATAGAGCAGCATACTTCTTCAGATCAGATATTCAGTTCAGATTTACCCTTTTACTTCAGACAGATGTTCGCCTAGATGTTCGCCTCATCACAGATCTTAGCCTTCCATAAGCAGATCTAGTAGATACAAGTACATTTCAGATCTAGATCCCCTTCTTCATCATTGGTGCATCATACATTCAGATTTATCATTCAAGTGTAACCCTTTCCATTCAGATATACTTCAGAGAGAAGTATTCATTCAAGCTCAGACATCTTGCACCCTCACTCATGATTTGCACAATGAATTTCTTCTTCTTATATAGGTTTACCCTTTTTCAATACCATGAGCCAAAACCACATTACTTCCGATGGTATTCCTGGACGGGGTCATTTAGACGAATCATTACCCAATACAATGGGTCAATACCATGGTGGTTACCCCTGGTTTTGCACTTTATGAGCGCTTTTGCCCATACGCGACTTGGAACGTTGATTCCCGCGTGCATACGCTACTTCCCCTAGGCAAATCCGCGTATTCCTAGAGACATACTCTTTTCATCATAGATCTAGCACATACTGAATTCCTTTCTTCATTGCCTTCTGTACACACTGTAGATACATCATATTTAGTTCATCAAGACATATTCTATCAAGCACAACTTCATTAAGTAAGCTGCCATCATCTTCATCAAGTGGGTTGCCATTCAAGGACAACACTCAGCATCATATTGCTAACAAACATCATTTCATATCAGATTTACATCATTTACCAAGTCCATCAGGTCAAGAATAACTTCATCAGGTGGATTGCCATCAAGGTCAACACATGTCAACAATCTTATGTCTTCATCTTCATTCAGTGGGTTTCCATCAAGGACAACACTCGGCATCATATTGCCAACAATCTCCCCCTTTGGACTTGATGGCAACCACGATGGTGTTTGGTTACTACAACAGATTAATGACACCATGTCACATTTTGTCCATTTCAAACATCATTCTTTCTCTTCATTCAAACACCATGTCACTCTCCCCCTTTGACATCAAGGGCAAAGGGCGGATCAAAACCAACACACTCTCCCCCTTTGGAAGAAGCATTCTGCAGATCTGATGTATACTGAAGTGACCAAGCTCCCCCTGAGTTCATGCTGAATCTTCAAAGCATATTTTCCAATGAAGTTCAAGACTCTATGACTTTCCTATCACCAAAGACTCATACTTACATTAAATATCCAACCAAGTGGATTTACATATGAGACTCAACTATCCAACCAAGTGGTTTTACAAAAATTGACACAGCTACCCAACCAAGTGGGTTTACAAATTTGACAAGTCCTTACATGACCGAATATTACTGATTTTACATCATGGGTCTTAACATGACCTTTTCCATCAAAAAAATACAAATATGACTTTTCATAACCAATACCAAAGAACTCAAGAAAGAGAACATATTTTCAGAACCATCATAATGCCAACACTGCATTATACTCAGCAAAGCTAATGCTCCCCCTGAATCTGTGCAACCAAGCAATCTTTCCAAAAGACTAAGGCTCCCCCTTAGTTTGTGCATCCCGAAAACTTCCACCAACAAATCATCAAGGCATCTTCATCAAAACATTAGAAACAGAATTATGAGAACTGGAACACCACCAGAGATACCAAACAGTATCATAGATACCAAACAGCACTGCAGCTGTGCTGAAGAGAGCTGAACCAACCAAAAATTTCCAGCAACCAAATATACGCGGTTTTCTGTGCAGGAACTCGCGTATATACGCGACTGTGTTTCATGAAACCCGTGTATCCAATGCCATCTTCTAAATTTATGCACATTTGTTCTTTTGATCGGTAGAGAACACTCCCGTTCTTCTGTCTTAGATACTCGAACGCTTCCCCCAAAGTAGGTTTGGTAAAGATACGCAAATTTTTCTTCGGGAGGAACATACTCATATTTCACTCGCTTGCTCAAACACTTGTTCACGTAAGAAGTGATACTTGATGGGAATGTGCTTGGTTTTCGAATGCATAACAGGATTCTTTGAGATACCGATGGCACTTGTATTATCACACATAATGGAGATAGGAGTTGCACATTTGATTTGAAAATCTTGCAAGGTTTGCATCATCCATAGGAGTTGAGTGCAACAAGATGCGGCAGCTACATACTCTGCTTCAGCTGTTGATAAGGCAATAGAATTTGCTTCTTGCTGAACCAAGATACTAACCGGGGTCCCATATAGAATGCACCACCACTAGTGCTTTTCCGATCATCAACACTTCCAGCCAGTCTGCATCGTTGTAGGCATGAAGAGTAAGATCAACATTCTTTGGATACCATAGTCCAAAGTCTTGAGTTCCTTGTAGATATTTGAATATTCTTTTCACATCCTGAAGATGAGACTCTTTTGGATTAGCTTGGAATCGTCCAAAAATCCCAACTTCATGCATGATGTCTGGTCTTGTCCCAGTGAGATAAAGTAGACTTCCTATCATAGATCTGTATTTAGGTCGATTCACCGTGGGAGAATCATCATTAGAACTGAGATTACATCCGGTTATCATTGGTGTACTTACAGGTTTGCAGTCTTCCATGCCATACTTTTTTAGGATTTTCTTGAGGTATTTTGCTTGTGATAAGAATATTCCATCTGTTGCTTGTTGCACTTGCAAGCCAAGAAAGAATGTTAGTTCCCCAAGCAAAGACATTTCAAATTCTTGCTACATATCAAAAGCAAATTTCTGACTCATAGACTCTTTATTACTTCCAAAAATGATATCATCAACATATACAACCACAATCAATAGTTTTTCATTTTCAGTTTTTGTTTATAAGTTGCTATCAGCAGACCCTTTTGAAAATCCTTGTTGATGAAGATATTTGTCAATACGATAGTACCATGCCCTTGGAGCTTGTTTGAGACCATACAAGTAGCCTTTTTAAGTCTACAAACAAGATTTGCATCATTTCCCAAAATGAATCCTTCCAGTTGTTCTATATATACTTCTTCTTCTAGATCACCGTTAAGAAAAGCAGATTTAACATCCATTTGATAAACTTTGATTTGTTGATAACTTAAAAAAGCAAGAAACATTCTAATGGCTTCAAGTCTAGCTACAGGAGAAAAGTTTCTTCAAAGTCTATTCCTTCTTGTTGAGTATACCCTTTGCAAACCAGTCTAGCTTTGTTTCTTACAACATCCCCATTCTCATTTAACTTGTTTTTGAAAATCCATTTAGTTCCAATGACATTTTTATCATGAGGTCTTGGTACCAAATCCCAAGTGTCATTCTTGTCAATTTGATCAAGCCTTTCATCCATGGCATGATTCCAACATTCATATTTGCTAGCTTCATTGACATTGTGTGGTTCAATTGTGGATAGAAGTGCCGTATCATCACTAGGAAGATCCTAAGCAAGAGTTCTCCTTGTTCGTACACCCGATTCCTTGTCACCCAAAATTTGAGATTCAGGATGATTCTTTTGAACATATCTGGATGGAGCTTTTTCAGATAGATCATCTTCAGGTTCTTCATTGGATCCACTGTCTATATCATTGCTATCTGATGTAGAGGGCCATATGTCGCTATCATCTTCTTTTGTTGTTTGTTTTTCTTCTTTAGGAGCTACAGGAGACTCATCAATAACAACATCAATACATTCAACAACCTTTCAAAGCCTTTTATTGTAACATGTGAATGCCGGTTTTTGAAGATGAGTAACCAAGAAATATCCCTTCATCTGATCTACGTTCAAACTTGCCAAGCTTTTCATCATTATTTTTTATAAAGCATTTACTTCCAAAACTTTAAAATGCTTCACAAAGTGGGAGGATTGCCATACCGTAGTTCATATGGAGTTTGTCACTATTTACCCGAACATGAGCCTTGTTGAGAATGTTAACCGTCAGATAGTCGCTCACTCCAGAACATGTCGTGAATATCGTAATCGTTGTACATAGCTCTAGCCATTTGAACAATCGTTCTATTCATTCTTTCGCTACACCATTCTTGTTGTGGAGTGCCCGATACAGAAAACTGTGTTCTTTTTATGCCATGTTGTTCAAAAAATTCAAAGAATTGATTGATGAGTATTATCCCTCTCGATCAGATCTAAGATACTCGATTTTAGATCTAATTCATTTTCACACACTAAGCTCTGAAATTTTTCAAATGCTTGATCTTTGTGCTTAATGAACCCGATCCAACACATTCTAGAGTAGTCATCAATAAATAAGATATAGTATTCTTCCCCACGTAATGAATTTTTTCTCATAGGTCCACATATTTCAGTATGAATGAGTTCAAGAGGCTTACTTGATGATCCTTATTTGGCATTAAATCGTACTCTGGTCTGCTTACCAAATTGACAAGATTTGCATATGATACTTTCAGGAAGATTGACTTTGGGAAGATCACAAACAGCTTGAAGTCTGCTTGCTTTGTTGATTTGAGAGAAACTCAGATGCCCCATCCTTCTATGCCATAGCCAATTTTCTGAAGACTTGCTCAAGTAACATTGATCTATGCTGTTCAGTACATACAGGTTGCTTGGATTTATTTTTCCTTTAATAATGATTTTACCTGTATCAAGATCACGAACCACACATTCTTTTGAACTAAAGACCACTTCTGTTCCTTGATCACACATTTGACTTACACTTAATAGGTTATGCCTTAATCCATCCACATACATGACATTTTTAGCCTTTACCTTTTCTTTCAGAAATACTGACCCTTTTCCTTTAATTATAGCAGGAGTATCATTTCCAAAAGTAACTTTCTTTTCCTTTTCTAGAGCATCATATGCAAGAAGTTTGCTTTTGTCACCTGTCATGTGTCTTGAGCACCCACTATCAATGTACCATTGATTTTCTTCACCTTCTGCAAATAACACTATCCCACAATTTTCAACCGGTATTTCTCTCTTTTTCCACACTTTAGAGCTTGAGGGAACATGTTCTTTTGGCTAGACCTTGCTCCTGCATTCAGATTCTTCATGACCAAAGTTATTGCAATAAGTACATTCAACTTCGTTTTGAAGAGGAGAAAAGTTGTTATAGGTGTTCTTCTTTGATTCAATATTCATCCCTTTCGTTCTTGCTTCTCTTGTCATGATGGTTTTATATGCAACACATTGAACAGCTTTATGACCAAAATTGTGACATGCGAAACATTGTCCATTGAAGTAGAAATTTCTGTGATCATGAAATCTTCTATTAGAATTTACCTGTTGGTTGTAGCTTCTTTGAAATATTTCCCTGTTAGTGTTCCTTGAATTGAGATGATCATGCTTTACCTGTAAAGATCCTTTGTTCCCTTGCTGAGTGGCTGAATGTAGTGAACCAGCTGTGGCTGCTTTCAGATAATTTGGTGCTAAAGTCTGGGAAGATTCCCCAGTATATCCAAGACCTGTTTTTATAAGAGGAGACCGTTGTACCTTGATAATCTCATCTAAGGTTTCTGAACCTTTAGCAAATCTAAGATTGAGAGATTTCACTTTCTCATTATCTTTTCTTAGATTTACTACTTCACTCTCCAATTCCTCAATCCATTTTTCTTTTGCTTCAAGATGATTTTCAAGAGTCTCTATGATTATGTTCTTTTCTTCTAGACTTACTTTGAGTTGAGTGTTTTCTTCACGAAAATTATTGTCTTCTATAGCATCCACAAAAGTATCCTTTTCTTCTCCAGATTCTTGTTCACATTCTTTCATGATTGCCCATACTTTTGCACCAAGATTTTGTAGGTAAGCTTTTGTTCGTACCTTCCAGAATATCAGATTGCTTCCATTGAATAGAGGTGGCTTTATAGACATCACTCCTTCTTGACTTCCCATTGCGACGGATCTTCTTCAAGCGATCAAGCTTCTGCAGAAGAACCTACTCTGATACCAATTGTTGGGAAAATACTAAGAGGGGGGGTGAATCAGTATTTACAGCATATTCAAAACTTTTTACTTTTCTTTACTTCAAAACCCAAACGCTACTTTCCTGAAGAAGACTCACGTATATACGCGGATACCCTTTATTAAACTCGCGTATACACAGAGAACTAATTATGTCATTAATTCTTCACTTAAACCATTCCATCATTTATTCATCAGATATTTAATAAACAGTAAACATGTGCAGTAAGAACAGCATAAAACATCACACAAAGCATCACACATGAACACCAGGATTTTTAGGTGGAAACCCAAGTCGGGAGAAAACCACCGCTGCAGTTGCTCAGCCTTCAATATTTTATTATAGAGAAAACGTCTTACAACATATGTGCTGGTGCAGACTCCTACCAGCACGCAGGCACCCACCTGCGCTCGTTTACCAGCCTCTCCTGGAAGGGAGCTCCAACCCCCTGACTCGTTTACCAGCCTCTCCTGGAAAGGAGCTACGACCCCCCGATCTCGTTTACCAGCCTCACCTGGAAGGGAGCTACAACCCCCTGACTGAAGGCTACAACCCTCAGCACCTCTATGGACCACGTTTCATCAATTTTCACACTGGATCCAAAGCTTCCACTAGGACACCACTTGCAGGCCACGTTTCATCATATTTTCAGACTGGACCCTTTCCATACTTTTAAGCACAAACATACATCACCAATAGATACTTATCAACACAGATCAGATAGCAGAAACACAGCAGAACAGATCAGATATTTCATACCCCTTGCTTCAGCAAACCCTAGTTTGCATACGCGCTTTTACTTCACCGATGTCGCGTATATACGCGCTTCCGTCCACACAAACCAGCGTATACCTCAGTGTATATTTTATTGCGCATACGCGCTTTCTCTTCGCTGAAGCCGCGTATATACACGCTTCCTCCGCGGCGAAGTAGCGTATAGATCTTCAATCATTACAGAGCAGCATACTTCATCAGATCAGATATTCAGTTCAGATCTACCCTTTTGCTTCAGACAGATGTTTGCCTAGATGTTCGCCTCATCACAGATCTAGGCCTTCCATAAGCAGATCTAGTAGATACAAGTGCATTTCAGATCTAGATCCCCTTCTTCATCATTGGTGCATCATCCATTCAGATTTATCTTCAAGTGTAACCCTTTCCATTCAGATCTACTTCAGAGAGAAGTATTCATTCAAGCTCAGACATCTTGCACCCACACCCATGATTTGCACAATGAATTTCTTCTCCTTATATAGGTTTACCCTTTTTCAATACCATGAGCCAAAACCACATTACTTCCGATGGTATTCCTGGACGGGGTCAATTAGGCGAATCATTACCCAATACAATGGGTCAATACCATGGTGGTTACCCATGGTTTTGCACTTTTTGAGCGCTTTTTCCCATACGCTACTTGGAACGTTCCTTTCCGCGTGCATACGCGACTTCCCCTAGGCCAATCCGCGTATGCCTAGAGACATACTCTTTTTCATCATAGAATTAGCACATGCTGAATTCCTTTCTTCATTGCCCACTGTAGATACATCAGATTTAGTTCATCAAACCATATTCTATCAAGCACAACTTCATCAAGTAAGTTGCCATTATCTTCATCAAGTGGGTTGTCTTTCAAGGACAACACTCAGCATCATATTGTCAACAAACATCATATCACATCAGATTTACATCATTTACCAAGTCCATCAAGTCAAGAATAACTTCATCAAGTGGTTTTCCATCAAGGACAACACATGTCAACAGTCGCATGTCTTCATCTTCATTCAGTGGGTTGCCATCAAGGACAACACTCTGCATCATATTGCCAACAATCTCCCCCTTTGGACTTGATGGCAACCAAGATGGTGTTTGGTTACCACAACAGATAGGTACATTAATAATACAATGACACCATGTCATTTTCTCCATTTCAAACATCATTCTTTCTCTTCATTCAAACACCATGTCACTCTCCCCCTTTGACATCAAGGGCAAAGGGTGGATCAAAACCAACACACTCTCCCCCTTTTCTCTTCATGTGGAAGAAGCGTTCTGCAGATCTGATGTATACTGAAGTGACCAAGCTCCCCCTGAGTTCATGCTGAATCTTCAAAACATATTTTCCAATGAAGTTCAAGACTCTATGACTTTCCTATCACCAAAGACTCATACTTACATTAAATATCCAACCAAGTGGGTTTACACATTTCAACTCAACTACCCAACCAAGTGGGTTTACAAAAATTGACACAACTACCCAACCAAGTGGGTTTACAAATTTGACAAGTCCTTACATGACTGAATATTACAGATTTTACATCATGGGTCTCAACATGACCTTTTCATCAAAAATACAAATATGACTTTTCATAACCAATACCAAAAAGACCTCAAGAGAGATCATATATCAGAACCACCATAATGCCAACAATGCATTATACTCAGCAAGACTAATGCTCCCCCTGAATCTGTGTATCCAAGCATCCTTTCCATATGACTAAGGCTCCCCCTTAGTTTGTGCATCCTGAACACTTTCACCAACAAATCATCAAGGCATATTTATCAAAACATCAGAGATCGAAACAATATTATAAGAACTGGAACACCACCAGAGATACCAAATAGTATCAGAGATACCAAACAGCACTGCAGCTGTGCTGAAGAGAGCTGACTCCAAACAGAAAATTGTCAGCAATCAGACATACGCGGTTTTCTGTGCAGGAACTCGCGTATATACGCGACTGTGTTTCATGAAACCCGCGTATCCAATGCCATCTTCTAAATTTATGCAGATTTGTTCTTTTGACTGGCAGAGAACACTCCCAGCTTCTGTCTTAGATACTCGAACGCTTCCCTGGGCAGAGGTTTGGTAAAGATATCAGCAACTTGTTCTTTGGAGGGAACATACTCCAACTTCACGGTTTGCTCAAACACTTGTTCACGTAAGAAGTGATACTTGATGGGAATGTGCTTGGTCTTTGAATGCATAACAGGATTCTTTGAAATACTGATGGCACTTGTATTGTCACACTTAATGGGGATAGGAGGTGTACATTTGATTTGAAAATCTTGTAAGGTTTGCATCATCCAAAGGAGTTGAGTGCAACAAGATGCGGCAGCCACATATTCTGCTTCTGCTGTAGATAATGCAATAGAATTTTGCTTCTTGCTGAGCCAAGATACTAACCGGGGTCCCATATAGAATGCACCACCACTAGTGCTTTTCCGATCATCAACACTTCCAGCCCAATCTGCATCAGTGTAAGCATGAAGAGTAAGATCAACATTCTTTGGATACCATAGACCAAAGTCTTGAGTTCCTTGTAGATATTTTAATATTCTTTTAACAGCCTGAAGGTGAGACTCTTTTGGATTAGCTTGGAATCGTCCAACAATCCCAACTGCATGCATAATGTCTGGTCTAGTCCCAGTGAGATAAAGTAGGCTTCCTATCATTGATCTGTATTCTGGTTGATTCACCGCAGGAGAATCATCATGAGAACTGAGATTACATCCGGTTATCATTGGTGTACTTACAGGTTTGCATTCTTCCATGCCATACTTCTTCAGAATTTGCTTAAGATATTTTTCTTGTGACAGGAATATACCATCTGCAGATTGATGCACTTGCAAGCCAAGAAAGAATGTTAGTTCCCCAAGTAAAGACATTTCAAATTCTTGCTGCATGACAGAAGCAAATTTTTGACTCATAGATTCTTCGTTACTCCCAAAAATGATATCATCAACATATACAACTAAAATCAATAGTTTATCATTTTCAACTTTTGTGTATAAGTTGCTATCAGCAGACCCCTTTGAAAATCCTTGTTGATGAAGATATTTGTCAAGACGATAATACCAAGCCCTTGGAGCTTGTTTGAGACCATACAGAGCCTTTTTAAGTCTACAAACAAGATTTGCATCATTTCCCAAAATGAATCCTTCCGGTTGTTCTATATATACTTCTTCTTCTAGATCACCATTAAGAAAAGTAGATTTAACATCCATTTGATAGACTTTGATTTGTTGATAACTTGAAAAAGCAAGAAACATTCTTATGGCTTCAAGTCTAGCTACAGGAGCAAAAGTTTCTTCAAAGTCTATACCTTCTTGTTGAGCATACCCTTTGCAAACCAGTCTAGCTTTGTTTCTTACAACATCCCCATTCTCATTTAACTTGTTTTTGAAAATCCATTTAGTTCCAATGACATTTTTATCATGTGGTCTTGGTACCAAATCCCAAGTGTCATTCTTGTCAATTTGATCAAGCTCTTCATCCATGGCATGATTCCAACATTCATATTTGCTAGCTTCATTGACATTGTGTGGTTCAATTGTGGATAGAAGTGCCAGTTGACTAGAAGATCCCACAAGAGTTCTCCTTGTTCGTACACCTGATTCCTTGTCTCCCAAAATTTGAGATTCAGGATGATTCTTTTGAACATATCTGGATGGAGCTTTTTCAGATAGATCATTTTCAGGTTCTTCATTGGATCCACTGTCTATATCATTTCCATCTGATGTAGAAGGCCATATGTCGCTATCATCTTCTTTTGTTGTTTGTGTTTCTTCTTTAGGAGCTGCAGGAGACTCATCAATAACAACATCAATACATTCAACAGTCTTTCGAAGCCTTTTATTGTAATATGTGAATGCTTTGCTTGAAGATGAGTAACCAAGAAATATCCCTTCATCTGATCTAGGTTCAAACTTCCCAAGCTTTTCATCATTATTTTTGATAAAGCATTTACTTCCAAAAACTTTAAAATGCTTCACAGTGGGAGAATTGCCATACCAGAGTTCATATGGATTTTTGTCACTATTTACCCGAACATGAGCCTTGTTGAGAATGTTAACTGATGTATGTGCTGCTTCACTCCAGAACATGTCAGGAACATTAGAATCAACAAGCATAGCTCTAGCCATTTGAACAATTGTTCTATTCATTCTTTCTGCTACACCATTTTGTTGTGGAGTGCCTGCTACAGAGAACTGTCTTTTAATGCCATGTTGTTCAAAAAATTCAAAGAATTCATTTGATGAATATTCTCCTCCTCGATCAGATCTAAGACACTTGATTTTTAGATCTAATTCATTTTCTGCCAATGCTTTGAAGCTCTGAAATTTTTCAAGTGCTTGATCTTTGTGTTTAATGAACCCGATCCAACACATTCTAGAGTAGTCATCAATAAATAAGATATAGTATTCTTCCCCACGTAATGACTTTTTCCTCGTAGGTCCACAGATATCAGTATGAATGAGTTCAAGAGGCTTACTTGATGATCCTTCTTTGGCATTAAATCGTACTCTGGTCTGCTTACCAAATTGACAAGATTTGCATATGGTACTTTCTGGAAGATTGACCTTGGGAAGATCATGAACAGCTTGAAGTCTGCTTGCTTTGTTGATTTGAGAGAAACTCAGATGCCCCAGCCTTCTATGCCATAGCCAATTTTCTGAAGACTTGCTCAAGTAACATTGATCTATGTTGTTCAGTACATACAGGTTGCTTGGATTTCTTTTTCCTTTAATAATGATTTTACCTGTATCAAGATCACGAACCACACATTCTTTTGAACTAAAGACCACTTCTGTTCCTTGATCACACATTTGACTTACACTTAACAGGTTATGCCTTAATCCATCCACATACATGAAATTTTTAGCTTTTACCTTTTCTTTCAGAAATACTGACCCTTTTCCTTTAATTATAGCAGGAGTATCATTTCCAAATGTAACTTTCTTTTCCTTTTCTAGAGCATCATATGCAAGAAGTTTGCTTTTGTCACCTGTCATGTGTCTTGAGCACCCACTATCAATGTACCATTGATTTTCTTCACCTTCCGCAAATAACGCTACCCCACAATTTTCAACCGGTATTTCTTTATCTTTCCATACTTTAGAGCTTGAGGGAACATGTTCTTTTGGCTGGACCTTGCTCCTGCATTCAGATTCTTCATGACCAAAGTTATTGCAATAAGTACATTCAACTTCGTTTTGAAGAGGAGAAAAATTGTTATAGGTGTTCTTCTTTGGTTCAATATTCATCCTTTTCTTTCTTGCTTCTCTTGTCATGATGGTTTTATATGCAACACATTGAACAGCTTTATGACCAAAATTGTGACATGAGAAACATTGTCCATTGAAGTAGAAATTTCTGTGATCATGAAATCTTCTATTAGAGTTTACCTGTTGGTTGTAGCCATTTTGAAAGATCTCCCTGTTAGTGTTTCTTGAATTGAGATGATCATGCTTTACCTGTAAGGATCCTTTGTTCCCCTGCTGAGTGGCTGAATGTAGAGAACCAACTGTGGCTGCTTTTAGAAAATTTGGTGCTGATGTCTGGGAAGATTCCCCAGTATATCCAAGACCTATTTTTATAAGAGGAGACCGTTGTACCTTGATAATATCATCTAAGGTTTCTGAACCTTTAGCAAATCTAAGATTGAGAGATTTCACTTTCTCATTGTCTTTCCTTAGACTCACTACTTCACACTCCAATTCCTCAATGCGTTTTTTATCTGCTTCAATCTGATTTTCAAGAGTCTCTATGATTAAGTTCTTTTCTTCGTGACTTAACCTGAGTTGAGTGTTTTCTTCACGCAAATTATTGTCTTCTAGAGCATCCACAAAAGTATCCTTTTCTTCTCTAAATTCTTGTTCACATCCTTTCAAGATTGCCCATACTTTTGCACCAAAATTTTGCAGATAAGCTTTTGTTGGTACCTTCCAGAATATCAGATTGCTTCCCTTGAATGAAGGTGGCTTTAAAGATATTACTCCTTCATGACTTCCCATTGTGATGGATCTCCTTCAAGCGATCAAGCTTCTGCAGAAGGACCTGCTCTGAAACCAATTGTTGGGAAAAATACTGAGAGGGGGGGGTGAATCAGTATTTACAGCATATTCAAAAACTTTTACTTTTCTTTACTTCAAAACCCATACGCTACTTTCCTGAATCAGACTCGCGTATATACGCGGATACCCTTTATTAAACTCGCGTATACACAGAGAACCAATTATGTCATTAATTATTCACTTAAATCATTCCCTCATTTATTCATCAGATATGCAATAAACAGCAAATATGTGCAGCAAGAACAGAATAAACCATCACACAAAGCATCACACATGAACACCAAGATTTTTAGGTGGAAACCCAAGTTGGGAGAAAACCACTGCTGCAGTTGCTCAACCTTCAATATTTTATTATAGAGAAAACATCTTACAACATATGTGCTGGTGCAGTCTCTACCAGCACGCAGGCACCCACCTGCACTCGTTTACCAGCCTCTCCTGGAAGGGAGTCCCGGAAGGGAGCACCACCCCGACTCTCGCTTACCAGCTACTCTCTCCCCGGAAGGGAGCTACGACCCCCGATCTCGCTTACCAACCTCTCTCGAAGGGAGCTACAACCTCGCACTTCTATGGACCACGTTTCTTGTCAATTTTCACACCACATCCAAATCTTCCACTAGACACCTCTTGCGGTGCCACGTTTCATCATATTTTCAACCGTGACTCCTTTCCATACTTTTAAGCACAAACATACATCACCAACAGATACTTATCAACACAAACACGATACTAAAAACACAAAGCAGTAATCGCATCAGATACACATACCTCTATGCTTCAAAGAAACCCTAGTTTGCATACGCGCTTCCTTTCATCGATAAAACGCGTATATACGTGCTTCCGTTCACACAAACCAGCGTATACCTCTGTGTATATTTCATTGCGCATACGCGCTTTCTCTTCAGCGAAGCCGCGTATATACGCGCTTCCTCCGTGGCGAAGTAGCGTATAGATCTTCAATCATTATAGAGGAGCATACTTCTACAGATCAGATATTCAGTTCAGATTTACCTTTTTACTTTAAACAGATGTTCGCCTAGATGTTCGCCTTATCACAGATCTAGTCATTCCATAAGCAAATACAAGTATATTTCAGATCTAGATCCCCTTCTTCATCACTCCTTCATTGGTGCATCATACATTCAGATCCTTCATTCAATTGTAACCCTTTCCATTCAGATATACTCCAGAGAGAAGTATTCATTCAAGCTCGTACATCTTGCACCCACACCCATGATTGCACAATGAATTTCTTCTCCTTATATAGGTTTACCCTTTTTCAATACCATGAGCCAAAACCACATTACTTCCGATGGTATTTCTGGACGGGGTCAATTAGGCGAATCATTACCCAATACAATGGGTCAATACCATGGTGGTTACCCCTGGTTTTGCACTTTTTGAGCGCTTTTTCCCATACGCTACTTGGAACGTTCCTTTCCGCGTGCATACGCGACTTCCCCTAGGCCAATCCACGTATTCCTAGAGACATACTCTTTTTCATCATAGAATTAGCACATGCTGAAATCCTTTCTTCATTGCCTTCTGTACACACTATAGATACATCAGATTTAGTTCATCAAACCATATTCTATCAAGCACAACTTCATCAAGTAAGTTGCCATTATCTTCATCAAGTGGGTTGTCTTTCAAGGACAGCATTCAGCATCATATTGTCAACAAACATCATATCACATCAGATTTACATCATTTAACAAGTCCATCAAGTCAAGAATAACTTCATTAGGTGGTTTGCCATCAAGGACAACACATGTCAACAGTCGCATGTCTTCATCTTCATTCAGTGGGTTGCCATCAAGGACAACACTCTGCATCATATTTCCAACAAGCTTAACTGTGGATTTTTCCCCACAATCAAGCCCACTTAGCTTGCTACACCATTTTCAAAACCTTAGCAACTATTGTGCCTCATGAACCATTCAAGAAGAGATACCTTTACTCTTAGTATTTTAAGTATGAGGGGTTTCTGCAGTGGATTATATTAGATATAATTTTTCTGATTCAATTGCGTTAATTTAGTCATTCATCTATGACCATTTCCATGAGAGGTAGTCGTACCTGACTAATTTCTCATGATTTTTGAATAGTCCACTTAGCACTCATTGCATCGAGTGATGCTCACCGAGGTGCAGAAGTGGGATTGAAACTAGTGAAATGAATCACATTGCGTCAATCCTCACTTCCGGGGATTGCACCCAATAGCCAGGATTTCCCAAGAGGTTGTTGGGAATCACGATTGCCATTAGACCAAAACCCGCAGGTGTTAGTCAACGATCGCATCGCCAGAGATAAGGATCCACGAAAGGCGGTTAGTCCATGTCGCGAAACACACGGGGAGTGTTGGTTTATCCAATGTCCAACAATCTCCCCTCCAACGCGAGCTGGGTGTGTATCGAATTCGTGACCTACGCTCTGATACCACTTGTTGGGAATCACGATTGCCGTTAGACGAAAACCCGCAGGTGTTAGTCAACGATCGCATCGCCAGAGATAAGGATCCACGAAAGGCGGTTAGTCCATGTCGCGAAACACACAGGGAGTGTTGGTTTATCCAATGTCCAACGGATGTGATTATTGACGCTATGTGATTCATTTCACTAGTTTAAATCCCACTTCTTCACCCCCGTGAGCGTCACCTGATGCAATGAGTGCTAAGTGGACTATTCAAAAATCATGAGAAATTAGTCAGTTACAACTACCTCTCATGGAAATGGTCATAGATGAATAAATAAACGCAGCTGAATCCCAAGAATAAATAAAGGGATCTCTTCTTGAATGCAGGTTCATGAGACACAATAGTTGCTAGGGTTTTGCAAATGGGGTAGCAAGCTAAGTTGCCTTTATTGTGGGGAAAACTGCATAGTTACGTGTGCTTGATCAAGAGGAATTCTAGGATGGGTGACTTCTCGGGAGGTCCTGGTTACCGGCTGCAAGTCCTGGAAGTGGTGACTAATGCTATGTGATTCATTTCACTAGTTTCAATCCCACTTCTTCACCCCTGTGAGCATCACCCAATGAAATGAGTGTTAAGTGGACTGTTCAAAAATAGTGAGAAATTAGTCAGTTACGACTACCTCTCATGGAAATGGTCAATGACTAAATTAATGTAGTTGAATCCAAAAAATAATATCTAATATAATGCACTGTGGAAACCCCTCACACTTAAAATACTAAGAGTAAAGGGATCTCTTCTTCAATGGTTCATGAGGCACAATAGTTGCTAAGGTTTTGCAAATGGGGTAGCAAGCTAAGTGGGCTTGATTGTGGGGAAAAATCCATATTTAATCTCGCTTGAGCCAGAGGAGTTCTGGGATGGGTGACTTCTCGAGAAGTCCTGGTTACCAGGTGCAAGCCCCGGAAGTGATGATTGACCCTATGTGATTCATTTCACTAGTTTCAATCCCACTTCTTCACCCCTGTGAGCATCACCTGATGCAATGAGTGCTAAGTGGACTATTCAAAAATCATGAG
Organism: Pinus albicaulis; assembly: GCA_034641835.2. Taxonomy (NCBI): domain Eukaryota; kingdom Viridiplantae; phylum Streptophyta; class Pinopsida; order Pinales; family Pinaceae; genus Pinus; species Pinus albicaulis. The sequence continues at coordinate 544,168,969 of CM076573.1, forward strand.
AAATTAGTTAGTTACAAATACCTCTCATGGAAATGGTCAATGACAAAATTATCACAGTTTAATCCAAAAAATGATATCTAATATAATGCACTGCAGAAACCCCTCATACTTAAAATACTAAGAGTGAAGGGATCTCTTCTTGAATGGTGCATGAGGCACAATAGTTGCTAAGGTTTTGCAAATGGGGTAGCAAGCTAAGTGGACTTGATTGTGGGGGAAAATCCATAGTTAAGCGCGCTTGAGCCAGAGGATTTCTAGGATGGGTGACCTCCCAGGAACTCCTGGTTACCGGGTGCAAGCCCCGGAAGTGATGATTGACGCTATGTGATTCCTTTCACTAGTTTCAATCCCACTTCTTCAAAAATAATGAGAAATTAGTCCGTTACGACTATCTCTCATGGTAAAGGTCATAGATGAATGACTAAATTAACGCAATTGATTCCCAAAAATGATATCTAATATAATGCACCGCGGAAAACCCTCATACTTAAAATACTAAGAGTATAGTGATCTCTTATTGAATGGTTAATGTGGCACAATAGTTGCTAAGGTTTTTCAAATTGGTTAGCTAGCTGAGCGTCCTTGGTCGTGGGGAAAACTCCACTGTTAAGCGCGCTTGATTGAAAGGAGTTCTTGGATGGGTGACCTCCCGGGAGGTCCTGGTTACCAGGTGCAACCCCCAGAAGTGATGATTGACGCTATGTGATTAATTTCACTAGTTTCAATCCCACTTCTTCACCCCTGTGAGCATCACTCGATGTAATGAGTGCTAAGATGACTATAAAAAAATCATGTGAAATTAATCAGTTATGACTACCTCTCATGGAAATGGTCATAGACGAATGAATAAATTAACGAAGATGAATCCCAAAAGTGATATCTAATATAATGCATTGCAGGAACCCCTCATACTTAAAATACTAGGGGTAAAGGGATCTCTTCTTGAATGGTTCATGAGGCACAATAGTTGCAAAGGTTTTTCAAATGGGGTAGCAAGCTAAGTGGGCTTGATTGTGGGGAAAACTGTACTGTTAAGCTCTCTTGAGCCAGAGGAGTTCTGTGATGGGTGACCCCCCGGGAAGTCTTGGTTACCGGGTGTAAGCCCAGGAAGTGATGACTGACGCTATGTGATTCATTTCACTAGTTTCAATCCCACTTTTTCACCATTGTGAGCATCACCCGATGCAATGAGTGCTAAGTGGACTATTCAAAAATCATGAGAAATTAATCAGTTACAACTACCTCTCATGGAAATGGTCATAGATGAATGACTAAATTTACGCAGTTGAATCCCAAAAATGATATATAATATAATGCACTGCGGAAATCCCTCATACTTAAAATACTAAGAGTAAAGGGATCTCTTCTTGAATGGTTCATGAGGCACACTAGTTGCTAAGGTTTTGCAAATGGGGTAGCAAGCTAAGTGGGCTTGATTGTGGGGAAAACTCCATAGTTAAGTGCACTTGAGCTAGAGGATTTCTCAGATGGGTGACCTCTCGGGAAGTCCTGGTTACCGGGTGAAAGCACCAGAAGTGATGATTGACGCTATGTGATTCATTTCACTAGTTTCAATCAGACTTCTTCACCCTTGTGAGCATCACCCGATGCAATGAGTGCTAAGTGGACTATTCAAAAGTCATGGGAAATTAGTCAATTACGACTACCTCTCATGGAAATGGTCATAGATGAATGACTAAAATAAGGCAGTTGAATCCCAAAAATGATACCTATAATAATGCACTGCGGAAACCCCTCATACTTAAATTTCCAAGAGTAAAGGGATCTCTTCTTTAATGGTTCATGAGGCACAATAGTTGCTAAGGTTTTTCAAATGGGGTAGCAAGCTAAGTGGGATTGATTGTGAGGAAAACTCCAGAGTTAAGCGCGCTTGAACCAGAGGAGTTATGGGATGGGTGACCTCCCGAGAAGTACTAGTTACTAGATGCAAGCCCCGGAAGTGATGATTGATGCTATGTGATTCATTTCACTAGTTTCAATCCCACTTCTTCACCACTCTGAGCATCACCCGATGCAATGAGTGCTAAGTGGACTATTGAAAAATCATGAGAAATTAGTCAGTTACGACTACCTCTCATGGAAATGGTCATAGATGAATGACTAAATTAACGCAGTTGAATCCCAAAAATGATATCTAATATAATGCACTGCGGAAATGCCTCATACTTAAAATACTAAGATTAAACGGGTTTATTCTTGAATGGTTCACGAGGCACAATAGTTGCTAAGGTTTTGCAAATGGGGTAGCAAGATAAGTGGGCTTGATTGTGGGGAGAACTCCATATTTAAGCGCGCTTGAGCCAGAGGAGTTCTGGGATGGGTGACCTCCCTAGAAGTCTTGGTTACTGGGTGCAAGCCCCGGAAGTGATGATTGACGCTATGTGATTCATTTCACTAGTTTCAATCCCACTTCTTCACCCCTGTTAGCATCACCCGATGCAATGATTGCTAAGTGGACTATTAAAAAATCATGAGAAATTAGTTAGTTACGACTACCTCTCATGGAAATGGTCATATGTGAATGACTAAATTAACGCAGTTGAATCCCAAAAATGATATCTAATATAATGCACTACGGAAACCCCTGATACGTAAAATACTAAAAGTAAAGGGATCTCTTCTTGAATGGTTCATGATGCACAATAGTTGCTAAGGTTTTCCAAATAGGGTAGCAAGCTAAGTGGGCTTGATTGTGGGGAAAACTCTAGAGTTAAGCGCGCTTGAGCCAGAGGAGTTCTGGGATGGGTGACCTCCCAGGAAGTCTTGGTTACCGGGCGTGAGCCTTGGAAGTGATGATTGACGCTATGTGATTCATTTCACTAGTTTCAATCCCACTTCTTCACCCCTGTGAGCATCACCCGATGCAATGAGTGCTAAGTGGACTATTCAAAAATGATGAGAAATTACTCAGTTACGATTACCTCTCATAGAGATGGTCATATATGAATGACTAAATTAACACAGTTGAATCCCAAAAATGATATCTAATAAAATGCATTTGGGAAACCCCTCATACTTAAAATACTAAGAGTAAAGGGATCTCTTCTTGAATGGTTCATGAGGCACAATAGTTTCTAAGGTTTTGCAAATGGGGTAGCAGGCTAGGTGGGCTTGATTGTGGGGAAAACTCCACAGTTAAGCGCGCATGAGCCAGAGGAGTTCTGGGATGGGTGACGTCCCAGGAAGTCCCGGTTACTGGGTGCAAGCCTCGGAAGTGATGATTTACACTATGTGATTCATTTCGCTAGATTCAATCCCACTTCTTCACCCCTGTGAGCATCATATAATGCAATGAGTGCTAAGTGGAGTATTCAAAAATCATGAGAAATTAGTCAGTTACGACTGCCTGTCATGGAAATGGTAATAGATGAATGACTAAATTAACGTAGTTGAATCCCAAAACTGATATCTAATATAATGCACTGTAGAAACCCCTTATACTTAAAATAATAAAAATAAAGAGATCCCTTCTTGAATGGTTCATGAGACACAATAGTTGCTAAGGTTTTGAAAATGGGGTAGCAATCTAAGTGGGCTTGATTGTGGGGAAATCTCCACAGTTAAGCGCGCTTGGGCCAGATGAGTTCTGGGATGGGTGACCTCTCGAGAAGTCCTGGTTACCGAGTGCAAGCCCCGGAAGTGATGATTGACAATATGTGATTCATTTCACTAGTTTCAATCCCACTTCTTCATCCCTGTGAGCATCACCTGATGTAATGAGTGCTAAGTGGACTATTCAAAAATCATGAGAAATTAGTCAGTTACGACTACCTCTCATGGAAATGGTCATAGATGAATAAATAAACGCAGCTGAATCCCAAGAATGATATCTAATTAAATGCACTACCACAACCCCTCATACTTAAAATACTAAGAGTAAAGGGATCTCTTCTTGAATGGTTCATGAGGCACAATAGTTGCTAATGTTTTGCAAATGGGGTCACAAGCTAAGTGGGCTTGATTGTGGGGAAAAATCCATAGTGAAGCGCACTTGAGCTAGAGGAGTTCTCGGATGGGTGACCTCCCGGGGAGTCCTGTTTACCGATTGTAAGCCCTGGAAGTGATGTTTGACGCTATGTCATTCATTTCACTAATTTCAATCCCACTTTTTCACCCTTATGAGCATCACGCTACCCAATGAGTGCTAAGTGGACTATTCAAAACTCATGAGAAATTAGTTAGTTACGACTACCTCTTATGGAAATGGTCATAGATGAATGACTAAATTAACGCAGTAAAGGGATCTCTTCTTGAATGGTTCATGAGGCACAATAGTTGCTAAGGTTTTGAAAATGGGGTAGCAAGCTAAGTGGGATTGATTGTGGAGAAAACTCCACAGTTAAGCGTGCTTGAGCCAGAGGACTTCTGGGATGGGTGACCTCTTCGAAAGTCGTGGGGATCGGGTGCAAGCCTCGAAAGTGATGATTGACGCTATGTGATTCATTTAACTAGTTTAAATCCCACTTCTTCACCCCTGTGAGCATCACCCGATGCAATGAGTGTTAAGTGGACTATTCAAAAATCATGAGAAATTAAACAGTTACGGCTACCTCTCATGGAAATGGTCATAGATGAACGACTAAATTAACATAGTTGAATCCCAAAAATTATATCTAACATAATGCACTGCGGAAACCCCTCATACTTAAAATACTAAGAGTAAGGGGATCTCTTCTTGAATGGTTCATGAGAATGTATAGTTGCTAAGGTTCTGAAAATGCAGTAGCAACCTAAGTGGGCTTAATTGTGGAGAAAACTCCATAGTTATGCATGCTTCATCCAGAGGAGTTCTGGGATGACTAAACTCCGTGGAAATCCTAGTTACAATGTGCAAGCCCCGGAAGTGATGATTGGCGCTCTGTGATTCATTTCACTAGTTTCAATCCCACTTATTCACCCCTGTGAGCATCACCCGATGCAATGAGTGCTAAGTGGACTATTGAAAAATCATGAGAAATTAGTGAGTTACGACTACCTCGCATGGAAATGGTCATAGATGAATGGCTAAATTAAGGGAGTTGAATCCCAAAAATGATATCTAATGTAATGCACTGTGGAAACCCCTCATACATAAAATAATACGAGTAATGGGATTTCCTCTTGAATGGTTCATAAGGCTCAATAGTTGCTAAGGTTTTTCAAATGGGGTAGCAAGCTAAGTGGGCTTGATTGTGGGGAAAACTCCAGACTTAAGCTCACTTGAACCAGAGGAGTTATGGGATGGGTGACCTCTTGGGAAGTCTTGGTTATTGGGTGCAAGCCCCAGAAGTGATGATTGATGCTATGTGACTCATTTCACTAGTTTCAACCCCACTTCTTCACCCCTGTGAGAATCACACGATGCAATGAGTGCTAAGTGGACTATTAAAAAAGCATGATAAATTAGTCAGTTACGACTACCTCTCATGGAAATGGTCATAGATGAATGACTAAATTAATGCAGTTGAATTGCAAAAATGATATCTGATATAATGCACTGCAGACACCCTTTAAACTTAAAATAGTAAGAGTAAAGGGATCTCTTCTTGAATTGTTCATGAGGCACAATAGTTGCTACGGTTTTGCAAATGGGGTAGCAAGCTAAGTGGGCTTGATTGTAAGGAAAACACCACAGTTAAGCGTGCTTCATCCATAGGAGTTCTGGGATGGGTGACCTCTCGAGAATTCCTGGTTACCGGGTGCAAGCCCCGAAAGTGATGATTGACGCTATGTGATTCATTTCACTAGTTTCAATCCCACTTCTTCACCCCCGTGAGCATCACCTGATGCAATGAGTGCTAAGTGGACTATTAAAAAATCATGAGAAATTAGTCAGTTATGACTACCTATCATGGAAATGGTCATAGATGAATGACTAAATTAACGCAGTTGAGTCCCAAAAATGATATCCAATATAATGCATTGCGGAAACCCCTCATACTTAAAATACTAAGAGTAAAGGGACCGTTTCATGAATGGTTCGTGAGGAAAAATAGTTGCTAAGGTTTTGCAAATGGGGTTGCAAGCTAAGTGGAATAGATTGTGGGGAAAACTACACAGTAAAGCGCGCTTGGGCCAAAGGAGTTCTGGGATGGGCGACCTCTCGGCAAGTCCTGGTTACCGGGTGCCAGCACCGGAAGTGATGATTGACGCTATGTGATTCATTTCACTAGTTTCAATCCCACTTCTTCACCCCTGTGAGCATCACCCGATGCAATGAGTGCTAAGTGCACTATTCAAAAATCATGAGAAATTAGTCAGTTACGACTACCTCTCATGGAAATGGTCATAGATGAATGACTAAATTAACGCAGTTGAATCCCAAAATGATATCTAATATAATGCATTGTGGGAACCCCGCATACTTAAAATAGTAAGAGTAAAGGGATATCTTCTTGAATGGTTCATGAGGCACAACAGTTGCTAAGATTTTGCAAATGGGGTAGCAAGCTAAGAGAGCTTGATTGTGGGAAAAACTTCACAGATAAGCTCACTTGAGACAGACGCGTTCTGGGATGAGTGACCTCCTCGGAAGTCCTGGTTACCGAGTGCAAGCCCCTGAAGTGATGATTGGCACTATGTGATTCATTTCACTAGTTTCAATCCCACTTCTTCACCCCTGTGAGCAATACCCGATGCAATGACTGCTAAGTGGACTATTGGAAAAATATTGGAAAATTCGTAAGTTACGACTACCTCTCATGGAAATGGTCATAGATGAATGAATAAATTAACGCAGTTGAATCCCAGAAAGGATATCTAATCTAATGCACTGCGGAAACCCCTCATACTTAAAATACTAAGAGTAAAGGGATCTCTTCTTGAATGGTTCATGAGGCACAATAGTTGCTAAGGTTTTTCAAATGGAGTAGCAAGCTAAGTGGGATTGATTGTGGGGAAAAATCCACAGATAATCTCGCTTGCGCTAGAGGAGTTGTGGGATGGGTGACCTCCCAGGAAATCCTGGTTACCGGGTGCAAGCCCCTGAAGTGATGATTGACACTATGTGATTCATTTCACTAGTTTCAATCCCACTTCTTCACCCCTGTGAGCATCACCCAATGCAATGAGTGCTAAGTGGACTATTGGAAAATCATGGGAAATTAGTAAGTTACGACTACCTCTCATGGAAATGGTCATAGATGAATGAATAAATTAACGCAGTTGAATGCCAGAAATGATATCTAATCTAATGCACTGCGGAAACCCCTCATAATTAAAATACTAAGAGTAAAGGGATCTCTTCTTGAATGTTTCATGAGGCAAAATAGTTGCTAAGGTTTTTCAAATGGGGTAACAAGCTAAGTGGGATTGATTGTGGGGAAAAATCCACAGTTAATCTCGCTTGCGCCAGAGGAGTTGTGGGATGGGTGACTTCTCGGGAAGTCCTGGTTACTGGGTGCAAGCCCTGGAAGTGATGATTGAAGCTATGTGATTCATTTCACTACTTTCAATCCCACTTCTTCACCCTTGTGAGCATCACCTGATGCAATGAGTGCTAAGTGGACTATTCAAAAATAATGAGAAATTAGTTAGTTACAAATACCTCTCATGGAAATGGTCAATGAATAAATTATCGCAGTTTAATCCAAAAAATGATATCTAATATAATGCACTGCGGAAACCACTCATACTTAAAATACTAAGAGTGAAGGGATCTCTTCTTGAATGGTGCATGAGGCACAATAGTTGCTAAGGTTTTGCAAATGGGGTAGCAAGCTAAGTGGACTTGATTGTGGGGGAAAATCCACAGTTAAGCGCGCTTGAGCCAGAGGATTTCTCGGATGGGTTACCTCCAGGGAACTCCTGGTTACTGGGTGCAAGCCCCAGAAGTCATGATTGACACTATGTGATTCCTTTCACTAGTTTCAATCCCACTTCTTCACCCCAGTGAGCATCACCTGATGCAATGAGTGCTAAGTGGACTATTCAAAAATAATGAGAAATTAGTCATTTACGACTATCTCTCATGGAAAAGGTCATAGATGAATGACTAAATTAACACAGTTGATTCCAAAAAATGATATCTAATATAATGCACTGTGGAAACCCCTCATACTTAAAATACTAAGAGTAAAGGGATCTCTTATTGAATGGTTCATGTGGCACAATAGTTGCTAAGGTTTTTCAAATTGGTTAGCTAGCTAAGCGTCCTTGGTTGTGGGGAAAACTCCACTGTTAAGCGCGCTTGATCGAGAGGAGTTCTTGGATGGGTGACCTCCCGGCAAGTCCTGGTTACTAGGTGCAACCCCCAGAAGTGATGATTGATGCTATGTGATTCATTTCACTAGTTTCAATCCCAGTTCTTCACCCCTATGAGCATCACTCGATGCAATGAGTGCTAAGTGGACTATACAAAAATCATGCGAAATTAATCAGTTACGACTACTTTCTCATGGAAATGGTCATAGATGAATGACTAAATTAACGTAGTTGAATCCCAAAAGGGATATCTAATATAATTCATTGCGGGAACCCCTCATACTTAAAATACTAAGGGTAAAGGGATCTCTTCTTGAATGGTTCATGAGGCACAATAGTTTGTAAGGTTTTGCAAATGGGGTAGCAAGCTAAGTGGGCTTGATTTTGGGGAAAACTCCACAGTTAAGCGTGCTTAATCAAGAGGAGTTCTGGGATGGGTGACCTCTCGGGAAGTCCTGGTTACCGAGTGCAAGACCCGGAAGTGATGATTGACGCTATGTGATTCATTTCACTAGTTTCAATACCACTTCTTCACCCCTGTGAGCATCACCCGATGCAATGAGTGCTAAGTGGACTATTCAAAAATCATGAGAAATTAGCTGCTTACAAAGTAGGGGATCATAAATGGCCTAGATGAACGACTAAATTAACGCAACGCTTGAAACCGAAAAATGATATCTAATATAATGCACTGCGGAAACCCCTCATACTTAAAATACTAAGAGTAAAAGGGATCTATTCTTGAATGGTTCATGAGGCACAATAGTTACAAGTTTATAAATGGGGTAGCAAGCTAAGTGGGCTTGATCGTGGGGCAACCCATGCTTAAGCTCACTTGAGCCATAGGGCTTGAGCCATAGGCGTTTTGGGATGGGTGACCTCCTGGGAAGTCCTGGTTATTGGGTGCAAGCCTCGGAAGTGATGACTGATGCTATGTGATTAATTTCACTAGATTCAATCACACTTCTTCACCCCTGTGAGCATCACTCGATGCAATGAGTGCTAAGTGGACTTTCAAAAATCATGAGAAATTTGTTAGTTACGGTTACCTCTCATGGAAATGGTCATAGATGAATGACTGAATTAATGCAAGTTAATCCCAAAAATGATATCTTATATAATGCACTTTGGGAACCCCTCATACTTAAAATACTAATAGTAAAGGGATCTCTTTTTGAATGGTTCATGAGGCACAATAGTTGCTAGGGTTTTGCAAATGGGGTAGCAAGGTAAGTGGGCTTGATTATGGCGAAAACTCCACAGTTAAGCATGCTTGAGCTAGAGGAGTTCTCGGATTTGTGACCTCTGAGGAAGTCTTGGTTACCGCGTGCAAGCCCCCGAAGTGATGATTGATACTATGTGATTCATTTCACTAGTTTCAATCCCACTTCTTCACCCCTGCGAGCATCACCCGATCCAATGAGTGCGAAGTGGACTATTCAAAAGTCATAAAAAATTAGTCAGTTACGACTACCTCTAAGGAAAATGGTCATAGATGAATGACTAAATTAACACAGTTGAATCCCAAAAATTATATCTAATATAATGCATTGCAGAGACCCCTCATACTCGAAATACTAAGAGTAAAGTGATCTCTTTTTGAATGGTTCATGAGACACAATAGTTGCTAGGGTTTTTCAAATGAGGTAGCAAGCTATGTGGGCTTTATTGTGGGGAAAACTCCACAGTTAAGCGCACTTGAGCCAGAGGAGTTGGTGTATGGGTGACTTCTTGGGAGGTCCTGGTTACCGAGTGCAAGCCCCGGAAGTGGTGATTAACGTTATGTGATTCATTTCACTAGTTTCAATCCCACTTCTTCACCCTTGTGAGAATCACCCAATGCAATGAGTGCTAAGTGGATTGTTCAAAAATAGTGAGAAATTAGTCAGTTACGACTAACTCTCATGGAAATGGTCAATGACTAAATTAACGTAGTTGAATCCAAAAAATAATATCTAATATAATGCACTGCGGGAACCCCTCATACTTAAAATACTAAGAGTAAAGGGATCTCTTCTTGAAAGGTTCATGAGGCAGAATAGTTGCTAAGGTTTTGCAAATGGGATATCAAGCTAAGTGGGCTTGATTGTGGGGAAATCTCCACAGTTAATCTTGCTTGAGCTAGAGGAGTTTTGTGATGGGTGACTTCTCGGGAAGTCCTGGTTACCGGGTGCAAGCCCCAGAAGTGATGATTGATGCTATGTGATTCATTTCACTAGTTTCAATCCCACTTCTTCACCCATGTGAGCATCACCTGATGCATTGAGTGCTAAGTGGACTATTCAAAAATCATGAGAAATTAGTTATTTACAAATACCTCTCATGGAGATGGTCAATGACTAAATTATTGCAATTTAGTCCAAAAAATGATATCTAATATAATGCATTGCGGAAACCCCTCATACTTAAAATACTAAGAGTGAAGGGATCTCTTCTTGAATGGTACATGAGGCACAATAGTTGCTAAGGTTTTGAAAATGGGGTAGCAAGCTAAGTGGACTTGATTGTGTGGAAAAATCCATAGTTAAGCGCGCTTGATCCAGAGGATTTCTGGGATGGGTGACCTCCCGCGAACTCTTGGTTACCGAGTGCAAGCCCCGGAAGTGATGATTGACGCTATGTGATTCATTTCACTCATTTCAATCCCGCTTCTTCACCACTCTGAGCATCACCCGATCCAATGAGTGCTAAGTGGACTATTCAAAAATAATGAGAAATTAGTCCCTTACAGCTATCTCTCATGGAAAAGGTCATAAATGAATGACTAAATTAATGCAGTTGAATCCCAAAAATGATATCTAATATAATGCACTGTGGAAACCCCTCATACTTAAAATACTAAGAGTAAAGGGATATCTTCTTGAATGGTTCATGTGGCACAATAGTTTCTAAGGTTTTTCAAATTGGTTAGCTAGCTAAGCGTCCTTGATTGTGGGGAAAACTCCACAGTTAAGCGCGCTTGATCGAGAGGAGTTCTGGGATGGCTGACCTCTCGGGAGGTCCTGATTACCAGATGCAACCCCCAGAAGTGATAATTGACGTTATGTGATTCATTTCACTATTTTCAATCCCACTTCTTCACCCCTGTGAGAATCACTCGATGCAATGAGTGCTAAGTGGACTATACAAAAATCATGAGAAATTAATTAGTTACGACTACCTCTCATGGAAATGGTCATAGATGAATGACTAAATTAACGTAGTTGAATCCCAAAAGTGATATCTAATATAATTCATTGTGGGAACCCCTCATACCTAAAATACTAAGGGTAAAGGGATCTCTTCTTGAATGGTTCAGGAGGCACAATAGTTGCTACGGTTTTTCAAATGGGGTAGCAAGCTAAGTGGGCTTGATTGTGGGGAAAACTGCATAGTTAAGCTCTCTTGAGCAAGAGGAGTTCTGTGATGGGTAACCCCCCAAGAATTGTTGGTTACCAAGTGTAAGCCCAGGAAGTGATGATTGAAGCTATGTGATTCATTTCACTAGTTTCAATCCCACTTCTTCACCCCTGTGAGCATCACCCGATGCAATGAGTGCTAAGTGGACTATTCAAAAATATGACAAATTAGTCAATTACGACTACCTCTCATTGAAATGGTCATTGATGAATGACTAAATTTACGCAGTTGAATCCCAAAAATGATATCTAATATAATGCACTGCGGAAATCCCTCATACTCAAAATACTAAGAGTAAAGGGATCTCTTCTTGAATGGTTCATGAGGCACACTAGTTGCTAAGGTTTTGCAAATGGGGTAGGAAGCTAAATGGTCTTGATTGTGGGGAAATCTCCACAGTTAAGCGCACTTGAGCCAGAGGAATTCTAAGATGGGTGACCTCCCGGGAAGTCCTAGTTACTGGTTGCAAGCACCAAAAGTGACGATTGACGCTATGTGATTCATTTCACTAGTTTCAATCCCACTTCTTCACCCCTGTGAGCATCACCCGATGTAATGAGTGCTAAGTGTACTATTCAAAAATCTTGGGAAATTAGTCAGTTACGACTACCTCTCATGGAAATGGTCATAGATGAATGACTAAATTAAGGTAGTTGAATCCCAAAAATGATATCTAATATAATGCACTGCGGAAACCTATCATACTTAAAATAATAAGAGTAAAGGGATCTCTTCTTGAATGGCTCATGAGGCACAATATCTACTAAGGTTTTGCAAAATGGGGTAGCAAGCTAAGTGGGCTTGATTGTGGGGAAAAATCCACAGTTAAGCGTGCTTAAGCAAGAGGAGTTCTCGGATTGGTGACCTCCCGAGAAGTCTTGGTTACCACGTGCAAGCCCTGGAAGTGATGATTGAAGCTATGTGATTCATTTCACTAGTTTCAATCCCACTTCTTCACCCCTGTGAGCATCACCCGATGCAATGATTGCTAAGTGGACTATTCAAAAATCATGAGAAACTAGTCAATTACAACTACCTCTCATGGAAATGGTCATAGATAAATGACTAAATTAATGCAGTTCAACCAAAAAAATGATATCTAATATAATGCACTGCGGAAAGCCCTCGTACTTAAAATACTAACAGTAAAGGGATCTCTTCTTGAATGGTTCATGAGGCACAATATTTGCTAAGGTTTTGCAAATGGGGTAGCAAGCTAAGTGGGCTTGATTGTGGGGAAAAATCCACAGTTAAGCTCGCTTGAGCCAGAGGAGTTCTGGGATGGGTGAGCTCCTGGGAAATCCTGCTTATTGGGTGCAAGCCCTGGAAGTGATGATTGATGCTATGTGGTTCATTTCACTAGTTTCAATCACACTTCTTCACCCCTGTGAGCATCACCCGATGCAATGAGTGCTAAGTGGACTTTCAAAAATCATGAAAAATTAGTCAGTTACGATTACATTTCATGGAAATGGTCATAGATGAATGACTAAATTAACGCAGGTTAATCCCAAAAATGATATCTAATATAATGCACTGCGGGAACCCCTCATACTTAAAATACTAAGAGTAAAGGGATCTCTTCTTGAATGGCTCATGAGGCACAATATCTACTAAGGATTTGCAAATGGGGTAGCAAGCTAAGTGGGCTTGATTATGGGGAAAACACCACAGTTAAGCGCACTTGAGCCAGAGGAGTTCTCAGCTGGGTGACCTCTAGGGAAGTCTTGGTTACCGGCTGTAAGACCTGGAAGTGACGATTGACACTATGTGATTCATTTCACTAGTTTCAATCGCACTTCTTCGCCCCTGCGAGCATCACCCAATGCAATGAGTGCGAAGTGGAATAATAAAAAATCATGAAAAATTAGTCAGTTACGACTACCTATAATGGAAATGGTCATAGATGAATGACTAAATTAACGTAGTTGAATCCCAAAAATTATATCTAATATAATGCACTTTGGAAGCCCCTCATACTTGAAATACTAAGAGTAAAGGGATCTCTTCTTGAATGATTCATGAGACACAATAGTTGCTAGGGTTTTGCAAATGGGGTAGCAAGCTAAGCTGGCTTTATTGTGGGGAAAACTGCACAGTTAAGCGTGCTTGATCCAGAGGAATTTTGGGATGGGTGACTTCTCGGGAGGTCCTGGTTACCAGGTGCAAGCCCTGGAAGTGGTGATTAATGCTATGTGATTCATTTCACTAGTTTCAATCCCACTTCTTCACCCTTGTGAGAATCACCCGATGCAATGAGTGTTAAGTGGAATGTTCCAAAATAGTGAGAAATTAGTCAGTTACGACTACCTCTCATGGAAATGGTCAATGACTAAATTAATGTAGTTGAATCCAAAAAATAATATCTAATATAATGCACTGTGGAAACCGCTCATACTTAAAATACTAAGGGTAAAGGGATCTCTTCTTCAGTGGTTCATGAGGCACAATAGTTGCTAAGGTTTTGCAAATGGGGTTGCAAGCTAAGTGGGCTTGATTGTGGGGAAAAATCCATAGTTAATCTCGCTTGAGCCAGAGGAGTTCTGGGATGGGTGACTTCTCGGGAAGTCCTGGTTACCGATTGCTAGCCCCAGAAGTGATGATTGATGGTATGTGATTCATCTCACTAGTTTCAATCCCACTTCTTCACCCCTGTGAGCATCACCTGATGCAATGAGTACTAAGTGGACTATTCAAAAATCATGAGAAATTATTTAGTTACAAATACCTCTCATGGAAATGGTCAATGACTAAATTATCACAGTTTAATCCAAAAAATGATATCTAATATAATACACTGCGGAAACCCCTCATACTTAAAATACTAAGAGTGAAGGGATCTCTTCTTGAATGGTGCATGAGGCACAATAGTTGCTAAGGTTTTGCAAATGGGGTAGCAAGCTAAGTGGACTTGATTGTGGAGAAAAATCTACAGTTAAGCGCACTTGAGTCAGAGGATTTCTGGGATGGGTGACCTCTCGGGAACTCCTGGTTACCGGGTGCAAGCCTCGGAAGTGATGATTGATGCTATGTGATTCATTTCACTCCACTTATTCACCCCTGTGAGCATCACCAGATGCAATGAGTGCTAAGTGGAATATTCAAAAATCATGAGAACTTAGTCAGTTACGACTATCTCTCAAGGAAAAGGTCATAGATGAATGACTAAATTAATGCAGTTGAATCCCAAAAATGATATCTAATATAATGCATTGTGGAAACCCCTCATACTTAAAATACTAAGAGTAAAGGCATCTCTTCTTCAATGGTTCATGTGGCACAATAGTTGCTAAGGTTTAGCAAATTGGTTAGCTAGCTAAGCGTCCTTGATTGTGGGGAAAACTCCACAGTTAAGCGCGCTTGATTGAGAGGGGTTCTGGGATGGGTGACCTCCCGGGAAGTCCTGGTTACCAGGGGCAACCCCCAGAAGTGATGATTGACGCTATGTGATTAATTTCACTAGTTTCAATCCCACTTCTCCACCCCTGTGAGCATCACTCGATGTAATGAGTGCTAAGAGGACTATAAAAAAATCATGTGAAATTAATCAGTTACGACTACCTCTCATGGAAATGGTCATAGATGAATGACTAAATTAACGTAGTTGAATCCCAAAAGTGATATCTAATATAATGCATTGCAGGAACCCCTCATACTTAAAATACTAAGGGTAAAGGGATCTCTTCTTGAATGGTTCATGAGGCACAATAGTTGCTAAGGTTTTTCAAATGGGGTAGCAAGCTAAGTGGGCTTGATTGTGGGGAAAACTGTACAGTTAAGCTCTCTTGAGCCAGAGGAATTCTGTGATGGGTGACCCCTCGGGAAGTCTTGGTTACCGGGTGTAAGCCCAGGAAGTGATGATTGACGCGATGTGATTCATTTCACTAGTTTCAATCCCACTTTTTCACCCCTATGAGCATCACCCGATGCAATGAGTGCTAAGTGGACTATTAAAAAATCATGACAAATTAGTCAGTTACAAATACCTCTCATGGAAATGGTCATAGATGAATGAATAAATTTACGCAGTTGAATCCCAAAAATGATATATAATATAATGCACTGTGGAAATCCCTCATACTTAAAATACTAAGAGTAAAGGGATCTCTTCTTGAATGGTTCATGAGGCACATTAGTTGCTAAGGTTTTGCAAATGGGGTAGCAAGCTAAGTGGGCTTGATTGTGGGGAAATCTCTATAGTTAAGCGCGCTTGAGCCAGAGGATTTCTCAGATGGGTGACCTCCCGGGAAGTCCTGGTTACTGGGTGCAAGCACCGGAAGTGATGATTGACGCTATGTGATTCAATTCACTAGTTTCAATCAGAATTCTTCACCCCTGTGAGCATCGCTCGATGCAATGAGTGCTAAGTGGACTATTCAAAAATCATGTGAAATTGGTCAGTTACGACTACCGCTCATGGAGATGGTGATAGATGAATGACTAAAATAGTGCAATTTAATCCCAAAAATGATATCTAATATAAGGCACTGCGGAAACCCCTCATACTTAAATTTCTAAGAGTAAAGGGATCTCTTCTTTAATGGTTCATGAGGCACAATAGTTGCTAAGGTTTTGCAAATGGGTTAGCAAGCTAAGTGGGATTGATTGTGAGGATAACTCCAGAGTTAAGCGCGCTTGAGCCAGAGGAGTTATGGGATGGGTGACCTCCCGAGAAGTCCTGGTTACTAGATGCAAGCCTCAGAAGTGATGATTGATGCTATGTGATTCATTTCACTAGTTTCATTCCCACAACTTCACCCCTCTTAGCATCACCCGATGCAATGAGTGCTAAGTGGACTATTCAAAAATCATGAGAAATTAGTCAGTTACGACTACCTCTCATGGAAATGGTCATAGATGAATGACTAAATTAACGCAGTTGAATCCCAAAAATGATATCTAATATAATGCACTGCGGAAACGCCTCATACTTAAAATACTAAGAGTAAACGTGTCTCTTCTTGAATGGTTCACGAGGCAGAATAGTTGCTAAGGTTTTGCAAATGGGGTAGCAAGATAAGTGGGCTTGATTGTGGGGAGAACTCCATAGTTAAGCGTGCTTGAGCCAGAGGAGTTCTAGGATGGGTGACCTCCCGAGAAGTCTTGGTTACCGGGTGCAAGCCCCGGAAGTGATGATTGAGGCTATGCGATTCATTTCACTAGTTTCAATCCCACTTCTTCACCCTTGTTAGCATCACATGATGCAATGATTGCTAAGTGGACTATTAAAAAATCATGAGAAATTAGTTAGTTACGACTACCTCTCATGGAAACGGTCATATGTGAATGACTAAATTAACGGAGTTGAATCCCAAAAATGATATCTAATATAATGCATTGCGGAACCCCTCATACGTAAAATAATAAGAGTAAAGGGATCTCTTCTTGAATGGTTCATGATGCACAATAGTTGCTAAGGTTTTGCAAATGGGGTAGCAAGCTAAGTGGGCTTGATTGTGGGGAAAACTGCACAGTTAAGCGCGCTTGAGCCAGAGGAGTTCTGGGATGGGTGACCTCCCGGGAAGTCCTGGTTACTGGGTGCGAGCGTTGAAAGTGATGATTGACGCTATGTGATTCATTTCACTAGTTTCAATCCCTTTTCTTCACCCCTGTGAGCATCACCCGATGCAATGCGTGCTAAGTGGACTATTCAAAAATGATGAGAAATTACTCAGTTACAACTACCTATCATAGAGATGGTCATAGATGAATGAGTAAATTAACGCAGTTGAATCCCAAAAATGATATCTAATAAAATGCATTGGGGAAACCCCTCATACTTAAAATACTAAGAGTAAGGGATCTCTTCTTGAATGGTTCATGAGGCACAATAGTTGCTAAGGTTTTGGAAATGGGGTAGAAGGCTAGGTGGGCTTGATTGTGTGGAAAACTCCACAGTTAAGCGCGCATGAGCCAGAGGAGTTCTGGGATGGGTGACGTCCCGGGAAGTCCCAGTTACTGGGAGCAAGCCCCAGAAGTGATGATTTACACTATGTGATTCATTTTGCTAGATTCAATCCCACTTCTTCACCACTGTGAGCATCACCTAATGCAATGAGTGCTAAGTGGACTATTCAAAAATCATGAGAAATTAGTCAGCTACGACTACCTTTCATGGAAATGGTCATAGATGAATGACTAAATTAACGTAGTTGAATCCCAAAACTGATATCTAATATAATGCACTGTGGAAACCCTTTATACTTAAAATAATAAAAATAAAGAGATCCCTTCTTGAATGGTTCATGAGACACAATAGTTGCTAAGTTTTTGAAAATGGGGTAGCAATCTAAGTGGGCTTGATTGAGGGGAAATCTCCATAGTTAAGCGCGCTTGAGCCAGATGAGTTCTAGGATGGGTGACCTCTCGAGAAGTCCTGGTTACCGAGTGCAAGCCCCGGAAGTGATGATTGAAAATATGTGATACATTTCACTAGTTTCAATCCCACTTCTTCATCCATATGAGCATCACCCGATGTAATGAGTGCTAGGTGGACTATTCAAAAATCATGAGAAATTAGTCAGTTACGACTACCTCTCATGGAAATGGTCATAGATGAATAAATAAACGAAGCTGAATCCCAAGAATGATATCTAATTAAATGCACTACCACAACCCCTCATACTTAAAATGCTAAGAGTAAAGGGATCTCTTCTTGAATGGTTCATGAGGCACAATAGTTGCTAAGGTTTTGCAAATGGGGTCACAAGCTAAGTGGACTTGATTATGGGGAAAAATCCACAGTTAAGCACACTTGAGCTAGAGGAGTTCTCGGATGGGTGACCTCCCAGGAAGTCCTGTTTACCGATTGCAAGCCTCGGAAGTGATGTTTGACGCTATGTTATTCATTTCACTAATTACAATCCCACTTTTTCACTCTTATGAGCATCACGCTACGCAATGAGTGCTAAGTGGACTATTCAAAACTCATGAGAAATTAGTTAGTTACGACTACCTCTTATGGAAATGGTCATAGATGAATGACTAAATTAACGCAGTTGAATCCCAAAAATCATATATAATATAATGCACTTCGGAAACCCCTCATACTTAAAATACTAAGAGGAAAGGGATCTCTTCTTGAATGGTTCATGAGGCACAATAGTTGCTAAGGTTTTGAAAATGGGGTAGCAAGCTAAGTGGGCTTGATTGTGGAGAAAACTCCACAGTTAAGCACGCTTGAGCCAGAGGACTTCTGGGATGGGTGACCTTTTGAGATGTCGTGGTTACCGGGTGCAAGCCTCGAAAGTGATGATTGACGCTATGTGATTCATTTAACTAGTTTCAATCCCACTTCTTCACCCCTATGAGCATCACCCGATGCAATGAGTGCTAAGTGGACTATTCGAAAATCATGAGAAATTAAACAGTTACGACTACCTCTCAAGGAAATGGTCATAGATGAATGACTAAATTAACACAGTTGAATCCCAAAAATGATATCTAATATAATGCACTGCGGAAACCCCTCATACTTAAAATACTAAGGCTAAAGGGATCTCTTCTTGAGTTGTTCATGAGGAGGAATAGTTGCTAAGGTTTTGAAAATGGGGTAGCAAGCTAAGTGGGCTTGATTGTGGAGAAAACTCCACAGTTATGCACGCTTGAGCCAGAGGAGTTCTGGGATGGGTAACCTCCATGGAAATCCTAGTTACAACGTGGAATCCCCGGAAGTGATGATTGGCGCTATGTGATTCATTTCACTAGTTTCAATCCCACTTCTTCACCCCTGTGAGCATCACCCGATGCAATGAGTGCTAAGTGCACTATTAAAAAATCATGAGAAATTAGTCAGTTACGACTACCTCTCATGGAAATGGTCATAGATGAATGACTAAATTAAGGGAGTTGAATCCCAAGAATGATATCTAATATAATGCACTGCGGAAACCCCTCATACATAAAATACTACGAGTAATGGGATTTCTTCTTGAATGGTTCATGAGGCTCAATAGTTGCTAAGGTTTTTCAAATGGGGTAGCAAGCTAAGTGGGCTTGATTGTGGGGAAAACTCCAGACCTAAGCTCACTTGAGCTAGAGGAGTTTTGGGATGGGTGACCTCTTGCGAAGTCTTGGTTATTGGGTGCAAGCCCCGGAAGTGGTGATTGATGCTATGTGACTCATTTCACTAGTTTCAATCCCACTTCTTCACCCCTGTGAGCATCACCCGATGCAATGATTGCTAAGTGGACTATTAAAAAAGCATGAGAAATTAGTCAGTTATGACTACCTCTCATGGAAATGGTCATAGATGAATGACTAAATTAATGCAGTTGAATCGCAAAAATGATATCTAATATAATGCACTGCAGACACCCTTTATACTTAAAATAGTAAGAGTAAAGGGATCTCTTCTTGAATTGATCATGAGGCACAATAGTTGCTAAGGTTTTGCAAATGGGGTAGCAAGCTAAGTGGGCTTGATTGTGGGGAAACCACCACAGTTAAGCATGCTTCATCCAGAGGAGTTCTTGGATTGGTGACCTCTCGGGAATTCCTGGTTACTGGGTGCAAGCCCCGAAAGTGATGGTTGACGCTATGTGATTCATTTCACTAGTTTCAATCCCACTTCTTCACCCCCGTGAGCATCACCTGATGCAATGAGTGCTAAGTGGACTGTTAAAAAATCATGAGAAATTAGTCAGTTACGACTACCTCTCATGGAAATGGTCATAGATGAATGACTAAATTAACGAAGTTGAGTCCCAAAAATGATATCCAATATAATGCATTGCAGAAACCCTTCATACTTAAAATACTAAGAGTAAAGGTACCGTTTCTTGAATGGTTCGTGAGGAAAAATAGTTGCTAAGGTTTTGCAAATGGGGTTGAAAGCTAAGTGGAATATATTGTAGGGAAAACTCCACAGTCAAGCGAGCTTGAGCCAGAGGAGTTCTTGGATGGGTGACCTCTCAGCAAGTCCTGGTTACCGGGTGCCAGCACCAGAAGTGATAATTCACGCTACGTGATTCATTTCACTAGTTTCAATCCCACTTCTTCACCCCTGTGAGCATCACCCGATGCAATGAGTGCTAAGTGGACTATTCAAAAATCATGGGAAATTATTCAGTTACGACTACCTCTCATGGAAATGGCTATAGATGAATGACTAAATTAACGCAGTTGAATCCCATAAATGATATCTAATATAATGCACTGCGGAAACCCCCCATATTTGAAATACTAAGAGTAAAGGGATCTCTTCTTGAATGGTTCATGAGGCACAATAGTTACTAAGGTTTTGCAAATGGGGTAGCAGGCTAAGTGGACTTGATTATGGGGAAAACTGCACAGTTAAGCGTGCTTGAGCCAGAGGAGTTCTCCATTGGGTGACCTCCCAGGAATTCCTGGTTACTGGGTGCAAGCCTCGGAAGTGATGATTGACGCTATGTGATTCATTTCACTAGTTTCAATCCCACATATTCACTCCTCTGAGCATCACCTGATGCAATGAGTGCTAAGTGGACTATTGGAAAATCATGGGAAATTAGTCAGTTACAACTAACTCTCATGGAAATGGTCATAGATGAATGACTAAATTAACGCAGTTGAATCCCAGAAATGATATCTAATCTAATGCACTGTGGAAACCCCTCATACATAAAATACTAAGAGTAAAGGGATCTCTTCTTCAATGGTTCATGAGGCATAATATTTTCTAAGCTTTTTCAAATGGGGTAGCAGGCTAAGTGGGATTGATTGTGGGGAAAAATCCACAATTAATCTCGCTTGAGCCAGAGGAGTTGTGGGATGGGTGACTTCTCGAGAAGTCCTGGTTACTGGGTGCAAGCCCTGGAAGTGATGATTGACGCTATGTGATTCATTTCACTACTTTCAATCCCACTTCTTCACCCCTGTGAGCATCACCTGATGCAATGAGTGCTAAGTGGACTATTCAAAAATCATGAGAAATTAGTTAGTTACAAATACCTGTCATGGAAATGGTCAATGAATAAATTATCGCAGTTTAATCCAAAAAATGATATCTAATATAATGCACTGCGGAAACCCCTCATACTTAAAATACTAAGAGTGAAGGGATCTCTTCTTGAATGGTGCATGAGGCACAACAGTTGCTAAGTTTTTGAAAATGGGGTAGCAAGCTAAGTGGACTTGATTGTGGGGGAAAATTCACAGTTAAGCGTGCTTGAGCTAGAGGATTTCTTGGATGGGTGACCTCCAGGGAACTCCTGGTTACCGGGTGCAAGCCCCGGAAGTAATGATTGACGTTATGTGATTCCTTTCACTAGTTTCAATCCCACTTCTTCACCCCTGTGAGCATCACCCGATGCAATGAGTGCTAAGTGGACTATTAAAAAATAATGAGAAATTAGTCCGTTACGCTATCTCTCATGGAAAAGGTCATAGATGAATGACTAAATTAATGTAGTTGATTCCCTAAAATGATATCTAATATAATGCACTGCGGAAACCCCTCATACTTAAAATACTATGAGTAATGGGATCTCGTATTGAATGGTTCATGTGGCACAATAGTTGCTAAGGTTTTTCAAATTGGTTAGCTAGCTAAGCGTCCTTGATTGTGGGGAAAACTCTACTGTTAAGCGTGCTTGATCGGGAGGAGTTCTTGGAAGGGTGACCTCTCGGGAAGTCCTGGTTACTAGGTGCAACCCCCAGAAGTGATGATTGACGCTATGTGATTCATTTCACTAATTTCAATCCCACTTCTTCACCCCTGTGAGCATCACTCGATGCAGTGCTAAGTGGACTATACAAAAATCATGAGAAATTAATCAGTTACGACTACCTCTCATGGAAATGGTCATAGATGAATGACTAAATTAACGTAGTTGAATCCCAAAGGGGATATCTAATATAATTCATTGCGGGAACCCCTCATACTTAAAATAATAAGGGTAAATGGATCTCTTATTGAATGGTTCATGAGGCACAATAGTTGCTAAGGTTTTTCAAATGGGGTAGCAAGCTAAGTGGGCTTGATTGTGGGGAAAAATCCACAGTTAAGCGTGCTTAATCAAGAGGAGTTCTGGGATGGGTGACCTCCCGGGAAGTCCTGATTACTGGGTGAAAGCCCCAGAAGTGATGATTGACGCTATGTGATTCATTTCACTAGTTTCAATACCACTTCTTCACCCCTGTGAGCATCACCCGATGCAATGAGTGCTAAGTGGACTATTCAAAACTCATGAGAAATTACTCAGTTACAACTACCTCTCATGGAAATGGTCATAGATGAATGACTAAATTAACGCAGTTGAATCCGAAAAATGATATCTAATATAATGCACTGCGGAAACCCCTCATACTTAAAATACTAAGAGTAAAGGGATCTATTCTTGAATGGTTCATGAGGCACAATAGTTTTTAAGGTTTTGCAAATGGGGTAGCAAGCTAAGTGGGCTTGATTGTGGGGAAAACTCCACAGTTAAGCTCGCTTGAGCCATAGGAGTTTTGGGATGGGTGACCTCCATGGGAAGTCTTGGTTATTGGGTGCATGACTCGAAAGTGATGACTGATGCTATGTGATTCATTTCACTAGATTCAATCACACTTCTTCACCCCTGTGAGCATCACCCGATGCAATGAGTGCTAAGTGAACTTTCAAAAATCATAAGAAATTTGTTAGTTACGGTTACCTCTCATGGAAATGGTCATAGATGAATGATTGAATTAACGCAAGTTAATCCCAAAAATGATATCTTATATAATGCACTTTGGGAACCCCTCATACATAAAATACTAAGAGTAAAGGGATCTCTTTTTGAATGTTTCATGAGGCACAATAGTTGTTAGGGTTTTGCAAATGGGGTAGCAAGCTAAGTGTGCTTGATTATGGGGAAAACTCCACAGTTAAGCGCGCTTGAGCCAGAGGAGTTCTTGGATGGGTGACCTCCGGGGAAGTCTTGGTTACAGCGTGCAAGCCCCCGAAGTGATGATTGATACTATGTGATTCATTTCACTAGTTTCAATCCCACTTCTTCGCCCCTGCAAGCATCACCCGATCCAATGAGTGCAAAGTGAACTATTCAAAAGTCATGAAAAATTAGTAAGTTACGACTACCTCTAAGGGAAATGATCATAGATGAATGACTAAATTAACGTAGTTGAATCCCAAAAATTATATCTAATATAATTCACTGCAGAAACCCCTCATACTTGAAATACTAAGAGTAAAGTGATCTCTTCTTTAATGGTTCATGAGACACAACAGTTGCTAGGGTTTTTCAAATGGGGTAGCAAGCTAAGTGGCCTTTATTGTGGGGAAAAATCCACAGTTATGCGCGCTTGAGCCAGAGGAGTTTTGGTATGGGTGACTTCTCGGGAGGTCCTGGTTACTGAGTGCAAGCCCCGGAAGTGGTGATTAACGCTATGTGATTCATTTCACTAGTTTCAATCCCACTTCTTCACCCTTGTGAGCATCACCCGATGCAATGAGTGCTAAGTGGACTGTTCAAAAATAGTGAGAAATTAGTCAGTTATGACTAACTCTCATGGAAATGGTCAATGACTAAATTAACATAGTTGAATCCAAAAAATAATATCTAGTATAATGTACTATGGAAACCCCTCGTACTTAAAATACTAAGAGTAAAGGGATCTCTTCTTGAATGGTTCATGAGGCAGAATAGTTGCTAAGGTTTTGCAAATGGGATAGCAAGCTAAGTGGGCTTGATTGTGGGAAAATCTCCACAGTTAATCTCGCTTGAACTAGAGGAGTTCTGGGATGGGTGACTTCTCGGGAAGTCCTGGTTACCGGGTGCAAGCCCCGGAAGTGATGATTGACGCTATGTGATTCATTTCACTAGTTTCTATCCCACTTCCTCACCCCTGTGAGCATCACCTGATGCAATGAGTGCTAAGTGGACTATTCAAAAATCATGAGAAATTAGTTAGTTACAAATACCTCTCATGGAAATGGTCAATGACTAAATTATCGCAGTTTAGTCCAAAAAATGATATCTAATATAATGCGCTGCGGAAACCCCTCATACTTAAAATACTAAGAGTGAAGGGATCTCTTCTTGAATGGTACATGAGGCACAATAGTTTCTAAGGTTTTGAAAATGGGGTAGCAAGCTAAGTGGACTTGATTGTTTGGAAAAATCCACAGTTAACCGTGCTTGAGCCAGAGGATTTCTGGGATGGGTGACCTCCCAGGAACTCCTGGTTACCGAGTGCAAGCCCCGGAAGTGATGATTGACACTATGTGATTCATTTCACTCAATTCAATCCCACATCTTCACCATTGTGAGCATCACCAGATCTAATGAGTGCTAAGTAGACTATTCAAAAATAATGAGAAATTAGTCCATTATGGCTATCTCTCATGGAAAAGGTCATAGATGAATGACTAAATTAATGCAGTTGAATCCCAAAAATGATATCTAATATAATGCACTTTGGAAACCCCTCATACTTAAAATACTAAGAGTAAAGGGATATCTTCTTGAATGGTTCATGTGGCACAATAGTTGCTAAGGTTTTTCAAATTGGTTAGCTAGCTAAGCGTCCTTAATTGTGGGGAAAACTCCACAGTTAATAACGCTTCATCGAGAGGAGTTCTGGGATGGCTGACCTCCCGGGAGGTCTTGTTTACCAAATGCAACCCCCAGAAGTGATAATTGAATTTATGTGATTCATTTCACTAGTTTCAATCCCACTTCTTAACCCCTGTGAGAATCACTCGATGCAATGAGTGCTAAGTGGACTATACAAAAATCATGAGAAATTAATCAGTTACGACTACCTCTCATGGAAATGGTCATAGATGAATGACTAAATTAACGTAGTTGAATCCCAAAACTGATATCTAATATAATTCATTGCGGGAGCCCCTCATACTTAAAATACTAAGGGTAAAGGGATCTCTTCTTGAATGGTTCATGAGGCACAATAGTTGCTAAGGTTTTTCAAATGGGGTAGCAAGCTAAGTGGGCTTGATTGTGGGGAAAATTCCACAGTTAAGCTCTCTCGAGCCAGAGGAGTTCTATGATGGGTGACCCCCCAAGAATTGCTGGTTACCGAGTGTAAGCCCAGGAAGTGATGACTGAAGCTATGTGATTCATTTCACTAGTTTCAATCCCACTTCTTCACCCCTGTGAGCATCACCCGTTGTAATGAGTGCTAAGTGGACTATTCAAAAATATGAGAAATTAGTCAATTACGACTACCTCTCATGGAAATGGTCATTGATGAATGACTAAATTCACACAGTTGAATCCCAAAAATGATATCTAATTTAATGCACTGCGGAAATCCCTCATACTTAAAATACAAAGAGTAAAGGGATATCTTCTTGAATGGTTCATGAGGCACACTAGCTGCTAAGGTTTTGCAAATGGGGTAGCAAGCTAAGTGGGCTTGATTGTGTGGAAATCTCCAAAGTTAAGCACGCTTGAGCTAGAGGAGTTCTCAGATGGGTGACCTCCCGGGAAGTCCTGGTTACCGGGTGCAAGCACTGGAAGTGATGATTGACGCTATGTGATTTAGTTCACTAGTTTCAATCCCACTTCTTCACCCCTGTGAGCATCGCCTGATGCAATGAGTGTTAAGTGGACTATTCAAAAATGCTGGGAAATTAGTCAGTTACGACTACCTCTCATGGAAGTGGTCATAGATGAATGACTAAATTAAGGCAGTTGAATCCCAAAAATGATATCTAATATAATGCACTGCGAAAACCCATCATACTTAAAATAATAAGAGTAAAGGGATCTCTTCTTGAATGGCTCATGAGGCACAATATCTACTAAGGTTTTTCAAATGGGGTAGCAAGCTAAGTGGGCTTGATTGTGGGGAAAACTCCACAGTTAAGCGTGCTTAAGCAAGAGGATTTCTCGGATGGGTGACCTCCCGAGAAGTCTTGGTTACCAGGTGCAAGCCCCGGAAGTGATGATTGACGCTATGTGATTCATTTCACTAGTTTCAATCCCACTTCTTCACCCCTGTGAGCATCACCCGATGCAATGAGTGCTAAGTGGACTATTCAAAAATCATGAGAAATTAGTCAATTACAACTACCTCTCATGGAAATGGTCATAGATAAATGACTAAATTAACGCAGTTCAATAAAAAAAATGATTTCTAATATAATGCACTGCGGAAACCCCTCGTACTTAAAATACTAAGAGTAAAGGGATCTCTTCTTGAATGGTTCATGAGGCAAAATATCTGCTAAGGTTTTGAAAATGGGGTAGCAAGCTAAGTGGGCTTGATTGTGGGGGAAAATCTAGAGGAGTTCTGGGATGGGTGAGCTCCTGGGAAGTCCTAGTTATTGGGTGCAAGCCCCGGAAGTGATGATTGATGCTGTGTGGTTCATTTCACTAGTTTCAATCACACTTCTTCACCCCTATGACAATCACCTGATGCAATGAGTGCTAAGTGGACTTTCAAAAATCATGAAAAATTAGTCAGTTACAATTACCTTTCATGGAAATGGTCATAGATGAATGACTAAATTAACGTAGGTTAATCCCAAAAATGATATCTAATATAATGTACTGCAGGAACCCCTCATACTTATAATACTAAGAGTAAAGGGATATCTTCTTGAATGGCTCATGAGGCACAATAATTTCTAGGGTTTTGCAAATGGGGTAGCAAGCTAAGTAGGCTTGATTATGGGGAAAAATCCATAGTTAAGCGCACTTGAGCTAGAGGAGTTCTCGGATGGGTGACCTCCGGGGAAGTCTTGGTTACCGGGTGCAAGCCCTGGAAGTGACGATTGACACTATGTGATTCATTTCACTAGTTTCAATCGCACTTCTTCACCCCTGCGAGCATCTCCCAATGCAATGAGTGTGAAGTGGACTATTCAAAAATCATGAGAAATTAGTCAGTTACGACTACATATAATGGAAACGGTCATAGATGAATGACTAAATTAACATAGTTAAATCCCAAATATTATATCTAATATAATGCACTTTGGAAGCCCCTCATACTTGAAATACTAAGAGTAAAGGGATCTCTTCTTGAATGGTTCATGAGACACAATAGTTGCTAGGGTTTTGCAAATGGGGTAGCAATCTAAGTTGGCCTTATTGTGGGGAAAACTGCACAGTTAAGCGTGCTTGATCCAGAGGAATTCTGGGATGGGTGACTTCTCGGGTGGTCCTGGTTACCGAGTGCAAGCCCTGGAAGTGGTGATTAATGTTATGTGATTCATTTCACTAGTTTCAATCCCACTTCTTCACCCTTGTGAGCATCACCCGATGCAATGAGTGTTAAATGGACTGTTTAAAAATAGTGAGAAATTAGTCAGTTACGACTACCTCTCATGGAAATGGTCAATGACTAAATTAATGTAGTTGAATCCAAAAAATAATATCTAATATAATGCACTGTGGAAACCCCTCATACTTAAAATACTAAGAGTAAAGGGATCTCTTCTTCAATGGTTCATGAGGCACAATAGTTGCTAAGGTTTTGCAAATGGGGTAGCAAGCTAAGTGGGCTTGATTGTGGGGAAAAATCCATAGTTAATCTTGATTGAGCCAGAGGAGTTCTGGGATGGGTGACTTCTCGGGAAGTCCTAGTTACCGGGTGCAAGCCCCAGAAGTGATGATTGACGCTATGTGAATCATTTCACTACTTTCAATCCCACTTCTTCACCCCTGTGAGCATCACCTGATGCAATGAGTGAGAAGTGGACTATTCAAAAATCATGAGAAATTAGTTAGTTACAAATACCTCTCATGGAAATGGTCAATGACTAAATTATCGCAGTTTAATCCAAAAAATGATATCTAATATAATGCACTGCGGAAACCCCTCATACTTAAAATACTAAGAGTGAAGGTATCTCTTCTTGAATGCTGCATGAGGCACAATAGTTGCTAAGGTTTTTAAAATGGGGTAGCAAGCTAAGTGGACTTGATTATGGGGAAAAATCAACAGTTAAGCGCGCTTGAGTCAAAGGATTTCTGGGATGGGTGACCTCCCGGGAACTCCTGGTTACCGGGTGCAAGCCCTGGAAGTGATGATTGACGTTATGTGATTCATTTCACTAGTTTCAATCCCACTTCTTCACCCCTATGAGCATCACCCGATGCAATGAGTGCTAAGTGGACTGTTCAAAAATCATGAGAAATTAGTCAGTTACGACATCTCTCATGGAAAATGTCATAGATGAATGACTAAATTAACGTAGTTGAATCCCAAAAATGATATCTAATATAATGCACTGTGCAAACCCCTCATACTTAAAATACTAAGAGTAAAGGGATCTCTTCTTGAATGGTTCGTGTGGCACAATAGTTGCTAAGGTTTTGCAAATTGGTTAGCTAGCTAAGTGTCCTTGATTGTGGGAAAAAATCCACAGTTAAGCGCACTTGATCGAGAGGGGTTCTGGGATGGGTGACCTCCTGGGAAGTCCTGGTTACCAGGTGCAACCCCCAGAATTGATGATTGATGCTATGTGATTCATTTCACTAGTTTTAATCCCACTTCTTCACCCCTGTGAGCATCAATCGATGTAATGAGTGCTAAGATGACTATAAAAAAATCATGTGAAATTAATCAGTTACGACTACCTCTCATGGAAATGGTCATAGATGAATGAATAAATTAACGTAGTTGAATCCCAAAAGTGATATCTAATATAATGCATTGCAAGAACCCCTCATACTTAAAATACTAAGGGTAAAGGGATCTCTTCTTGAATGGTTCATGAGGCACAATAGTTGCTAAGGTTTTTCAAATGGGGTAGCAAGTTAAGTGGGATTGATTGTGGGGAAAATTGTACAGTTAAGCTCTCTTGAGCCAGAGGAGTTCTGTGATGGGTGACCCCCCGGGAAGTCTTGGTTACCGGGTGTAAGCCCAGGAAGTGATGACTGACGCTATGTGATTCATTTCACTAGTTTCAATCCCACTTTTTCACCCCTGTGAGCATCACCCGATGCAATGAGTGCTAAGTGGACTATTAAAAAATCATGAGAAATTAGTCAGTTACAACTACCTCTCATGGAAATGGTCATTGATGAATGAATAAATTTACGCAGTTGAATCCCAAAAATGATATATAATATAATGCACTGCGGAAATCCCTCATACTTAAAATACTAAGAGTAAAGGGATCTCTTCTTGAATGGTTCATGAGGCACACTAGTTGCTAAGGTTTTGAAAATGGGGTAGCAATCTAAGTGGGCTTGATTTTGGGGAAAAATCCATAGTTAAGCGCACTTGAGCTAGAGGATTTCTCAGATGGGTGACCTCCCGGGAAGTCCTGGTTACCGGGTGCAAGCACCAGAAGTGATGATTGACGCTATGTGATTCATTTCACTAGTTTCAATCAGACTTCTTAACCCCTGTGAGCATCACCTGATGCAATGAGTGCTAAGTGGACTATTCAAAAATCATGGGAAATTAGTCAGTTACGACTACCTCTCATGGAAATGGACATAGATGAATGACTAAAATAAGGCAGTTGAATCCCAAAAATGATATCTGATATAATGCTCTGTGGAAACCCCTCATACTTAAATTTCTAAGAGTAAAGGGATCTCTTCTTTAATGGTTCATGAGGCACAATAGTTGCTAAGGTTTTTCAAATGGGGTAGCAAGCTAAGTGGGATTGATTGTGAGGAAAACTCCAGAGTTAAGCGCGCTTGAGCCAGAGGAGTTATGGGATGGGTGACCTCTCGAGAAGTCATGGTTACAAGATGCAAGCCCCGGAAGTGATGATTGATGCTATGTGATTCTTTTCACTAGTTTCAATCCCAGTTCTTCACCCCTCTTAGCATCACCCGATGCAATGACTGTTAAGTGGACTATTCAAGAATCATGAGAAATTAGTCAGTTACGACTACCTCTGATGGAAATGGTCATAGATGAATTACTAAATTAACGCAGTTGAATCCCAGAAATGATATCTAATATAATGCACTGCGGAAATGCCTCATACTTAAAATACTAAGAGTAAACGGGTCACTTCTTGAATGCTTCACGAGGCACAATAGTTGCTAAGGTTTTGCAAATGGGGTAGCAAGATAAGTGGGCTTGATTGTGGGGAGAACTCCATAGTTAAGCGCGCTTGAGCCAGACGATTTTTGGGATGGGTGGCCTCCCGAGAAGTCTTGGTTACCGGGTGCAAGCCCCGGAAGTGATGATTGACACTATGTGATTCATTTCACTAGTTTCAATCCCACTTCTTCACCCCTATTAGCGTCACCCGATGCAATGATTGCTAAGTGGACTATTAAAAAATCATGAGAAATTAGTTAGTTACGACTACCTCTCATGGAAATGGTCATATGTGAATGACTAAATTAACGCAGTTGAATCCAAAAAATGATATCTAATATAATGCACTGCGAAAACCCCTCATACGTAAAATACTAAGAGTAAAGGGATCTCTTCTTGAATGGTTCATGATGCACAATAGTTGCTAAGGTTTTGCAAATGGGGTGGAAAGCTAAGTGGGCTTGATTGTGGGGAAAAATACACTGTTAATCGCGCTTGAGCCAGAGGAGTTCTGGGATGAGTGACCTCCCGGGATGTCCTGGTTACCGGGCGCGAGCCTTGGAAGTGATGATTGACACTATGTGATTCATTTCACTTGTTTCAATCCCACTTCTTCACCCCTGTGAGCATCACCCGATGCAATGAGTGCTAGGTGGACTGTTCAAAACTGATGAGAAATTACTCAGTTAGGACTACCTCTCATAGAGATGGTCATAGATGAATGACTAAATTAACGCAGTTGAATCCCAAAAATGATATCTAATAAAATGCATTTGGGAAACCCCTCATACTTAAAATACTAAGAGTAAAGGGATCTCTTCTTGAATGGTTCATGAGGCACAATAGTTGCTAAGGTTTTGCAAATGGGGTAGCAGGCTAGGTGGACTTGATTGTTGGGAAAACTCCACAGTTAAGCGCGCATGATCCAGAGGAGTTCTGGGATGGGTGACGTCCCGGGAAGTCCCGGTTACTGGGTGCAAGCCCCGGAAGTGATGATTTACACTATGTGATTCATTTCGCTAGATTCAGTCCCACTTCTTCACCCCTGTGAGCATCACCTAATGCAATGAGTGCTAAGTGGACTATTCAAAAATCATTAGAAATTAGTCAGTTACGACTACCTGTCATGGAAATGGTGATAGATGAATGACTAAATTAACGTATTTGAATCCCAAAACTGACATCTAATATAATGCATTGCGGAAACCCCTTGTACTTAAAATAATAAAAATAAAGAGATCCCTTCTTGAATGGTTCATGAGACATAATAGTTGCTAAGGTTTTGAAAATGGGGTAGCAATCTAAGTGGGCTTGATTGTGGGTAAATCTCCACAGTTAAGCGCGCTTGAGCCAGATGAGTTCTCGGATGGGTGACCTCTCGAAAAGTCCTGGTTACCAAGTGCAAGCCCTGGAAGTGATGATTGACAATATGTGATTCATTTCACTAGTTTCAATCCCACTTCTTCATCCCTGTGAGCATCACCTGATGTAATGAGTGCTAAGTGGACTATTCAAAATCATGAGAAAGTAGTCAGTTACGACTACCTCTCATGGAAATGGTCATATATGAGTAAATAAACACAGCTGAATCCCAAGAATGATATATAATTAAATGCACTACCACAACCCCTCATACTTAAAATACTAAGAGTAAAGGTATCTCTTCTTGAATGGTTCAGGAGGCACAATAGTTGCTAAGGTTTTGCAAATGGGGTCACAAGCCAAGTGGGCTTGATTGTGGGGAAAAATCCACAATTAAGTGCACTTGAGCTAGAGGAGTTCTCGGATGGGTGACCTCCCGGGAAGTCTTGTTTATCAATTGCAAGCCCCGGAAGTGATGTTTGACGCTATGTGATTCATTTCACTAATTTCAATTCCGCTTTTTCACCCTTATGAGCATCACGCTACGCAATGAGTACTAAGTGGACTATTTAAAACTCATGAGAAATTAGTTAGTTATGACTACCTCTTATGGAAATGGTCATAGATGAATGAATAAATTAACGCAGTTGAATCTTAAAAATGATATATAATATAATGCACTACGGAAACCCCTCATACTTAAAATACTAAGAGTAAAGGGATCTCTTCTTGAATGGTTCATGAGGCACAATAGTTGCTAAGGTTTTGAAAATGGGGTAGCAAGCTAATTGGGCTTGATTGTGGAG
Organism: Pinus albicaulis; assembly: GCA_034641835.2. Lineage (NCBI taxonomy): Eukaryota > Viridiplantae > Streptophyta > Pinopsida > Pinales > Pinaceae > Pinus > Pinus albicaulis. The sequence continues at coordinate 544,201,683 of CM076573.1, forward strand.
AAAACTCCACAGTTAAGCGCGCTTGAGCCAGAGGACTTCTGGGATGGGTGACCTCTCGTGAAATCATGGTTACCGGGTGCAAGCCCCAAAAGTGATGATTGACGCTATGTAATTCATTTAACTAGTTTCAATCCCACTTCTTCACCCCTGTGAGCATCACTCGATGCAATGAGTGCTAAGTGGACTATTTGAAAATCATGAGAAATTAAACAGTTATGACTACCTCTCATGGAAATGGTCATAAATGAATGACTAAATTAACACAGTTGAATCTCAAAAATGATATCTAATATAATGCACTGTGGAAACCCCTCATACTTAAAATACTAAGAGTAAAGGGATCTCTTCTTGAATGGTTCATGAGGAGGAATAGTTGCTAAGGTTTTGAAAATGGGGTGGCAAGCTAAGTGGGCTTGATTGTGGAGAAAACTCCACAGTTATGCACACTTGAGCCAGAGGAGTTCTGGGATGGGTAACCTCCATGGAAATCCTACTTACAACGTGCAAACCCCGGAAGTGATGATTGGCGCTATGTGATTCATTTCACTAGTTTCAATCCCACTTCTTCACCCCTGTGAGCATCACCCGATGCAATGAGTGCTAAGTGGACTATTCAAAAATCATGAGAAATTAGCCAGTTGCGACTACCTCTCATGCAAATGATCATAGATGAATGACTAAATTAAGGGAGTTGAATCCCAAAAATGATATCTAATATAATGCACTGCGGAAACCCCTCATATATAAAATACTACGAGTAATGGGATTTCTTCTTGAATGGTTCATGAGGCACAATAGTTGCTAAGATTTTGCAAATGGGGTAGCAAGCTAAGTGGGCTAGATTGTGGGGAAAACTCCACAGTCAAGCACGCTTGAGCCAAAGGAGTTCTGGGATGGGTGACGTCTTGAGAAGTCCTGGTTACCGGGTGCAAGCCCCAGAAGTGATGATTGATGCTATGTGATTCATTTCACTAGTTTCAATCCCTCTTCTTCAGCCCTGTGAGCATCACCGGATGCAATGAGTGCTAAGTGGACTATTCAAAAATCATGAGAAATTAGTCAGTTACGACAACCTCTCATGGAAATGGTCATAGATGAATGATTAAATTAACGCAGTTGAATCCCAAAAATGATATCTAATATAAAGCACTGTGGAAACCCCTCATACTTAAAATACTAAGAGTAAAGGGATCTCTTCTTGAATGGTTCATGAGGCAGAATAGTTGCTAAGGTTTTTTAAATGGGGTAGCAAGCTTAGTGGGCTTGATTGTGGGGAGAACTCCACAGTTAAGCTTGCTTGAGCCAGAGGAGTTCTAGGATGGGTGACCTCCCGGGAAGTCATGGTTACCAGGTGCAAGCCTCAGAAGTGATGATCGACGCTATGTGATTCATTTCACTACTTTCAATCCCACTTCTTCACCCCTGTGAGCATCACTTGATGCAATGAGTGCTAAGTGGACTATTCAAAAATCATGAGAAATTAGTTAGTTACGACTACCTCTCATGGAAATGGTCATAGATGAATGACTAAATTAACACAGTTGAATCCCAAAAATGATATCCAATATAATGCATTGCGAAAATCATTCATACTTAAAATACTAAGAGTAAAGGGATCTCTTCTTGAATGGTTCGTGAGGCACAATAGTTGCTCAGGTTTTTCAAATGGGTTTGCAAGATAAGTGGGCTAGATTGTGGGGAAAACTCCACAGTCAAGCGCGCTTGAGCCAAAGGAGTTCTGGGATGGGTGACCTCTCAGGAAGTCCTAGTTACCGGGTGCAAGCCCCAAAAGTGATGATTGATGCTATGTGATTCATTTCACTAGTTTCAATCCCACTTCTTCACCCCTGTGAGCATCACCCGATGCAATGAGTGCTAAGTGGACTATTCAAAAATCATGAGAAATTAGTTATTTATGACTACCTCTCATGGAAATGGTTATAGATGAATGACTAAATTAACACAATTGAATCCCAGAAATGATATCTAATATAATGCACTACGGAAACCCCTCATACTTAAAATACTAAGAGTAAAGGGATCTCTTCTTGAATGGTTCATGAGGCACAATATTTAGTAAGGTTTTGCAAATTGGGTAGAAAGCTAAGTGGGCTTGATTGTGGGGAAAACTCCATAGTTAAGCGTGCTTGAGCCAGAGGAGTTCTCGGATGGGTGACCTCCCGGGAAATCCTGGTTACTGGGTGCAAGCCCCGGAAGTGATGATTGACGCTATGTGATTCATTTCACTAGTTTCAATCCCACTTTTTCACCCCTGTGAGCATCACCCGATGAAATGAGTGCTAAGTGGACTATTCAAAAATCATGAGAAATTAGTCAGTTATGACTACCTCTCATGGAAATGGTCATAGATGAATCACTAAATTAACGCAGTTGAATCACAGAAAGGATATCCAATATAATGCACTACGGAAACCCCTCATACTTAAAATACTGAGAGTAAAGGGATCTCTTATTGAATGGTTCGTGAGGCACAATAGTTGTTAAGGTTTTGCAAATGGGGTTGCAAGCTAAGTGGGCTAGATTGTGGGGAAAACTCCATAGTCAAGCACGCTTGAGCCAGACAAGTTCTGGGATGGGTGACCTCTCAAGAAGTCCTGGTTATCGGGTGCAAGCCCCGGAAGTGATGATTGATGCTTTGTGATTGATTTCACTAGTTTCAATCCCACTTCTTCACCCCTGTGAGCATCACCGGATGCAATGAGTGCTAGGTGGACTATTCAAAAATCATGAGAAATTAGTGAGTTACGACTACCTCTCATGGAACTGGTCATAGATGAATGACTAAATTAACACAGTTGAATCCCGAAAATGCTATATAATATAAAGCACTGCGGAAACCCCTCATACTTAAAATAATAAGAGTAAAGGGATCTCTTCTTGAATGGTTCATGAGGCAAATGGGGTAGGAAGCTAAGTGGGCTTGATTGTGGGGAAAACTTCGCAGTTAATCGCACTTAAGCAAGAGGAGTTCTGGGATGGGTGACCTCCCGGGAAGTCCTCGTTACAACGTGCAAGCCCCGGAAGTGATGATTGACGCTATGTGATTCATTTCACTAGTTTCAATACCACTTCTTCACCCCTGTGAGCATCACCCGATGCAACGAGTGCTAAGTGGACTATTCAAAAATCATGAGAAATTAGTTAGTTACAACTACCTCTCATGGAAATAGTCATAGATGAATGACTAAATTAACGCAGTTGAATCCCAAAAATGATATCTACTATAATGCATTGCGGTAACCCCTCATACTTGAAATACTACGAGTAAAGGGATCTCTTCTTGAATGGTTCATGAGGCACAATAGTTGCTAAGGTTTTGCAAATGGGTTAACAAGCTAAGTGGGCTTTATTGTGGGGAAAACTCCATAGTTAAGCTCGCTTGAGCCAGAGGAGTTTTGGTATGGGTGACTTCTCGGGAGGTCCTGGTCACCGGGTGCAAGCCCTGGAAGTGGTGATTAACACTATGTGATTCATTTCACTAGTTTCAATCCCACTTTTTCACCCTTGTGAGCATCACCCGATGAAATGAGTACTAATTGGACTGTTCAAAAATAGTGAGAAATTAGTCAGTTACGACTAACTCTCATGGAAATGGTCAATGAATAAATTAACGTAGTAGAATCCAAAAAATAATATCTAATATAATGCACTCTGGAAACCCCTCATACTTAAAATACTAAGAGTAAAGGGATCTCTTCTTGAATGGTTCATGAGGCACACTACTTGCTAAGGTTTTGCAAATGGGGTAGAAACCTAAGTGGGCTTAATTATGGGGAAATCTCCACAGTTAATCTCGCTTGAGCCAGAGGAGTTCTGGGATGGGTGACTTCTCGGGAAGTCTTGGTTACCGGGTGCAAGCCCCGGAGGTGATGATTGACGCTATGTGATTCATTTCACTAGTTTCAATCCCACTTCTCCACCCCTGTGAGCATCACCTGATGTAGTGAGTGCTAAGTGGAATATTCAAAAATCATGATAAATTAGTTAATTACAAATACCTCTCATGGAAATGGTCAATGACTAAATTATCGCAGTTTAATCCAAAAAATGATATCTAATATAATGCACTGCGGAAACCCCTCATACTTAAAATACTAAGAGTGAAGGGATATCTTCTTGAATGGTGCATGAGGCACAATAGTTGCTAAGGTTTGTCAAATGGGGTAGCAAGCTAAGTGGACTTTATTGTGGGGAAAAATCCACAGTTAAACGCGCTTGAGCCAAAGGATTTCTGGGATGGATGACCTCTCGGGAACTCCTGGTTACCGGGTGCAAGCCCCAAAAGTGATGATTGATGCTATGTGATTCATTTCACTAGTTTCAATCCCACTTCTTCACCCCTGTGAGCATCACCCGATGCAATGAGTGCTAAGTGGACTATTCAAAAATAATGAGAAATTAGTCCGTTACGACTATCTTTCATGGAAAAGGTCATAGATGAATGACTAAATTAACAAAGTTGAACCCCAAAAATGATATCTAATATAATGCACTGCGGAAACCCCTCATACTTAAAATACTAAGAATAAAGGGATCTCTTCTTAAATGGTTCATGTGGCTCAATAGTTGCTAAGGTTTTTCAAATTGGCTAGCTATCTAAGCATCCTTGATTGTGGGGAAAACTCCACAATTAAGCGCGCTTGATCGAGAGGAGTTCTGGGATGGGTGACCTCCCAGGAAGTCCTGGTTACCAGGTGCAACCCCCATAAGTGATGATTGATGCTATGTGATTCATTTCACTAGTTTCAATCCCACTTCTTCACCCCTGTGAGCATCACTCGATGCAATGAGTGCTAAGTGGACTATACAAAAATCATGAGAAATTAATCAGTTACGAATACCTCTCATGGAAATGGTCATAGATGAATGACTAAATTAACGTCGTTGAATCCCAAAAGAGATATCTAATATAATGCATTGCGGGAACCCCTCATACTTAAAATACTAAGGGTGAAGGGATCTCTTCTTGAATGGTTCATGAGGCACAATAGTTGCCAAGGTTTTTCAAATGGGGTAGCAAGCTAAGTGGGCTTGAATCTCGAGCGACCAACGCCTGCTGCTGGTGGAGCCGCAGGAGTTCGTGATCGACGGCCACCGGAAGTCCTGCTACTCCGGGTGTAAGCCCAGGAAGTGATGAATGACGCTATGTGATTCATTTCACTAGTTTCAATCTCACTTCTTCACCCCTGTGAGCATCACCCGATGCAATGAGTGCTAAGTGGAATATTCAAAAATCATGATAAATTAGTCAGCTACGACTACCTCTCATGGAAATGGTCATAGATGAATGACTAAATTTACGGAGTTGAATCCCAAAAATGATATCTAATATAATGCACTATGGAAATCCCTCATACTTAAAATACAAAGAGTAAAGGGATCTCTTCTTGAATGGTTCATGAGGCACACTAGTTGCTAAGGTTTTGCAAATGGGGTAGCAAGCTAAGTGGGCATGATTGTGGGGAAATCTCCACAGTTAAGTGCGCTTGAGCCAGAGGAGTTCTTGGATGGGTGACCTCCGGGGAAGTCTAGGTTACCACGTGCAACCTCTGGAAGTGAGGATTGATACTATGTGATTCATTTCACTAGCTTCAATCCCACTTCTTCACCCCTGCGAGCATCACCCGATCCAATGAGTGTGAAGTGGACTATTGAACGTCATGAAAATTTAGTCAGTTACGACTACCTCTAAGGGAAATGGTCATAGATGAATGACAAAATTAACACAGTTGAATCCAAAAAATTATATCTAATATAATGCACTGTGGAAACCCCTCATACTTGAAATACTAAGAGTAAAGTGATCTCTTCTTGAATGGTTCATGAGACACAATAGTTTCTAGGGTTTTGCAAATGGGGTAGCAAGCTAAGTGGGCTTTATTGTGGGGAAAACTCCACAGTTAAGCAAACTTGAGCCATAGGAGTTTTGGTATGGGTGACTTCTCGGGAGGTCCTCGTTACCGGGTGCAAGCCCCAGAAGTGGTGATTAACGCTATGTGATTCATTTCACTAGTTTCAATCCCACTTCTTCACCCTTGTGGGCATCACCCGATGCAATGAGTGCTAAGTGGACTGTTCAAAAATAGTGAGAAATTAGTCAGTTACGACTAACTCTCATGGAAATGGTCAATGACTAAATTAACGTAGTTGAATCAGAAAAATAATATCTAATATAATGCACTGCGGAAACCCCTCATACTTAAAATACTAAGAGTAAAGGCATCTCTTTTTGAATGGTTCATGAGGCACAATAGTTGCTAAGGTTTTTCAAATGGGATAGCAAGCTAAGTGGGCTTGATTGTGGGGAAACCTCCACAGTTAATCTCGCTTGAGCCAGAGGATTTCTCGGATGGGTGACTTCTCGGGAAGTCCTGGTTACCGGGTGCAAGCCCCGGAAGTGATGATTGACGCTATGTGACTCATTTCACTAGTTTCAATCCCACTTCTTCACCCCTGTGAGCATCACTTGATGCAATGAGTGCTAAGTGGACTATTCAAAAATCATGAGAAATTAGTTAGTTACAAATACCTCTCATGGAAATGGTCAATGACTAAATTATCGCAGTTTAATCCAAAAAATGATATCTAATATAATGCATTGCGGAAAGCCCTCATACTTAAAATACTAAGAGTGAAGGGATCTCTTCTTGAATGGTGCATGAGGCACGATAGTTTCTAAGGTTTTGAAAATGGGGTAGAAAGCTAAGTGGACTTGATTGTGTGGAAAAATCGACAGTTAAGCGTGCTTGAGCCAGAGGATTTCTGGGATGTGTGACCTCCCGGGAACTCCTGGTTACCGGGTGCAAACCCCGGAAGTGATGATTGACGATATGTGATTCATTTCAATCGTTTCAATCCCACTTCTTCACCACTGTGAGCATCACCCGATCCAATGAGTGCTAAGTGCACTATTAAAAAATAATGAGAAATTATTCCGTTACGGCTATCTCTCATGGAAAAGGTTATAGATGAATGAATAAATTAATGCAGTTGAATCCCAAAAATGATATCTAATATAATGCACTGTGGAAACCCCTCATACCTAAAATACTAAGAGTAAAGGGATATCTTGTTGAATGGTTCATGTGGCACAATTGTTGCTAAGGTTTTTCAAATATGTTAGCTAGCTAAGCATCCTTGATTGTGGGGAAAACTTCACAGTTAAGTACGCTTGATCGAGAGGAGTACTGGGATGGCTGACCTCCCGGGAAGTCCTGGTTACCAGGTGCAAACCCCAAAAGTGATGATTGATGTTATGTGATTCATTTCACTAGTTTCAATCCCACTTCTTCACCCCTATGAGAATCACTTGATGCAATGAGTGCTAAGTGGACTATACAAAAATCATGAGAAATTAATCAGTTACAACTACCTCTCATGGAAATGGTCATAGATGAATGACTAAATTAACGTAGTTGAATCCCAAAGGGGATATCTAATATAATTCATTGCGGGAACCCCTCATACTTAAAATACTAAGGGTAAAGGGATCTCTTATTGAATGGTTCAAGAGGCACAATAGTTGCTAAGGTTTTTCAAATGGGGTAGCAAGCTAACTAGGCTTGATTGTGGGGAAAACTCCATAGTTAAGCTCTCTTGAGCCAGAGGAGTTCTGTGATGGGTGACCCCTCGGGAATTGCTGGTTACTGAGTGTAAGCCCACGAAGTGATGACTGACGCTATGTGATTCATTTCACTAGTTTCAATCCCACTTCTTCACCCCTGTGAGCATCACCCGATGAAATGAGTGCTAAGAGGACTATTCAAAAATATGAGAAATTAGTTAGTTACGACTACCTCTCATGGAAATGGTATTGATGAACGAATAAATTTACATAGTTGAATCCCAAAAATGACATCTAATATAATGCACTGCGGAAATCCATCGTACTTAAAATATAAAGAGTAAAGGGATCTCTTCTTGAATGGATCATGAGGCACACTAGGTTCTAAGGTTTTGCAAATGGGGTAGCAAGCTAAGTGGGCTTGATTGTGGGGAAATATCCACAGTTAAGCACGCTTGATCTAGAGGAGTTCTCAGATGGGTGACATCCCGGGAAGTCCTGGTTACCGGGTGCAAGCACCGGAAGTGATGATTGACGCTATGTGATTCATTTCACTAGTTTTAATCCCACTTCTTCACCCCTGTGATCATCGCCCGATGCAATGAATGCTAAGTGGACTATTCAAAAATCATGGGAAATTAGTCAGTTACGACTACCTTTCATGGAAATGGTCATAGATGAATGACTAAATTAAGGCAGTTGAATCCCAAAATTGATATCTAATATAATGCACTGCGGAAACCCATCATACTTAAAATAATAAGAGTAAAGGAATCTCTTCTTGAATGGTTCATGAGGCACAATATCTGCTAAGGTTTTGCAAATGGGGTAGCAAGCTAAGTGGGCTTGATTGTGGGGAAAACTCCACAGTTAAGCGTGCTTAAGCAAGAGGAGTTATCAGATGGGTGACCTCTCGGGAAGTCTTGGTTACCGGGTGCAAGCCCTGAAAGTGATGATTGACGCTATGTGATTCATTTCACTAGTTTCAATCCCACTTCTTCACCCTTGTGAGCATCACGCGATGCAATGAGTGCTAAGTGGACTTTCAAAAATCATGAAAAATTAGTCAGTTACGATGAATGACTAAATTAACGCAGGTTAATCCCAAAAATGATATCTAATATAATGCACTGTGGGAACCCCTCATACTTACAATACTAAGAGTAAAGGGATCTATTCTTGAATGGTTCATGAGGCACAATAGTTTCTAGGGTTTTGCAAATGGGGTAGCAAGCTAAGTGGGCTTGATTATGGGGAAAACTCCAGAGTTAAGAGCACTTGAGACTCAGGATTTCTCGGATGGGTGACCTCTTGGGAAGTCTTGGTTACCGGGTGCAAGCCCCGAAAGTGACGATTGACACTATGTGATTCATTTCACTAGTTTCAATCCCAATTCTTCACCCCTGCGAGCATCACCCAATGCAATGAGTGCGAAGTGGACTATTCAAAAATCATGAGAAATTAGTTAGTTACGACTACCTATAATGGAAATGGTCATAGATGAATGAATAAATTAACGTAGTTGAAACATAAAAATTATATCTAATATAATGCACTTTGGAAACACCTCATACTTGAAATACTAAGAGTAAAGGGATCTCTTCTTGGATGGTTCATGAGACACAATAGTTGCTATGGTTTTGCAAATGGGGTAGCAAGCTAAGTGGGCTTTATTGTGGGGAAAACTGCACAGTTAAGCGTGCTTGATCCAGAGGAATTCTGGGATGGGTGACTTCTCGGGAGGTCCTGGTTACCGGGTGCAAGCCCTGGAAGTGGTGACTAATGCTATGTGATTCATTTCACTAGTTTCAATCCCACTTCTTCACCCCTGTGAGCATCGCTCGATGCAATGAGTGTTAAGTGGACTGTTAAAAAATAGTGATAAATTAGTCAGTTACGAGTACCTCCCATGGAAATGGTCAATGACTAAATTAATGTAGTTGAATCCAAAAAATAATATCTAGTATAATGCACTGTGGAAACCCCTTATACTTAAAATACTAAGAGTAAAGGGATCTCTTCTTGAATGGTTCATGAGGCACAATAGTTGTTAAGGTTTTGCAAATGGGGTAGCAAGCTAAGTGGGCTTGATTGTGAGGAAAAATCCATAGTTAATCTCGCTTGAGCCAGAGGAGTTCTGGGATGGGTGACTTCTCGGTAAGTCTTGGTTACCGGGTGCAAGCCTCGGAAGTGATGATTAACGCTATGTGATTCATTTCACTAGTTTCAATCCCACTTCTTCACCCCTGTGAGCATCACCTGATGCAATGAGTGCTAAGTGGACTATTCAAAAATCATGAGAAATTATTTAGTGACAAATACCTCTCATGGAAATGGTCAATGACTAAATTATCGTAGTTTAATCCAAAAAATGATATCTAAAATAATGCACTATGGAAACCCCTCATACTTAAAATACTAAGAGTGAAGGTATCTCTTCTTGAATCGTGCATGAGGCACAATAGTTGCTAAGGTTTTTCAAATGGGGTAGCAAGCTAAGTGGACTTGATTGTGGGGAAAAATCCACAGTTAAGCGTGCTGGAGCCAGAGGATTTCTGGGATGGGTGACCTCTCAGGAACTCCTGGTTACCGGGTGCAAGCCCCAGAAGTGATGATTGACGCTATGTGATTCATTTCACTAGTTTCAATCCCACTTCTTCACCCCTGTGAGCATCACCCGATGCAATGAGTGCTAAGTGGACTATTCAAAAATCATGAGAAATTAGTCAGTTACGACTATCTCTCATGGAAAAGGTCATAGATGAATGACTAAATTAACGCATTTGAATCCCAAAAATGATATCTAATATAATGCACTGTGGAAACCCCTCATACTTAAAATACTAAGAGTAAAGGGATCTCTTCTTGAATTGTTCATGTGGCACAATATTTGCTAAGGTTTTGCAAATTGGTTAGCTAGCTAAGCGTCCTTGATTGTGGGGAAAACTCCACAGTTAAGCGCTATTAATCGAGAGGAGATCTGGGATGGGTGACCTCCCGGGAAGTCCTTGTTACCAGGTGCAACCCCTAGAAGTGATGATTGATGCTATGTGATTCATTTCACTAGTTTCAATCCCACTTCTTAACCCTTGTGAGCATCACTCGATGCAATGAGTCCTAAGATGACCATAAAAAAATCATGTGAATTTAATCAGTTACGACTACCTATCATGGAAATGGTCATAGATGAATGACTTAATTAACGTAGTTGAATCCCAAAAGTGATATCTAATATAATGCATTGCAGGAACCCCTCATACTTAAAATACTAACGGTAAAGGGATCTCTTCTTGAATGGTTCATGAGGCACAATAGTTGCTAAGGTTTTTCAAATGGGGTAGCGAGCTAAGTGGGCTTGATTGTGGGGAAAACTGCACAGTTAAGCTCTCTTGAGCTAGAGGAGTTCTGTGATGGGTGACACCCCAGGAAGTCCTGGTTACCGAGTGTAAGCCCAGGAAGTGATGACTGACGCTATGTGATTCATTTCACTAGTTTCAATCCCACTTTTTCACCCCTGTGAGCATCACTCGATGCAACGAGTGCTAAGTGGACTATTCAAAAATAATGAGAAATTAGTGAGTTACGACTACCTCTCATGGAAATGATCATAGATGAATGACTAAATTTACGCAGTTGAATCCAAAAAATGATATATAATATAATGCACTGCGGAAATCCCTCATACGTAAAATACTAAGAGTAAAGGGATCTCTTATTGAATGGTTCATGAGGCACACTAGTTGCTAAGGTTTTGCAAATGGGGTAGCAAGCTAAGTGGGCTTGATTGTGGGGAAAAATCCATAGTTAAGCGCACTTGAGCCAGAGGAGTTCTCAGATGGGTGACTTCCCAGGAAGTCCTAGTTACCGGGTGCAAGCACCGGAAGTGATGATTGACGCTATGTGATTCATTTCACTAGTTTCAATCACACTTCTTCACCCCTGTGAGCATCACCTGATGCAATGAGTGCTAAGTGGACTATTCAAAAATCATGGGAAATTAGTCAGTTACGACTACCTCTCATGGAAATGGTCATAGATGAATGACTAAAATAAGGCAGTTGAATCCCAAAAATGATATATAATATAATGCATTGCGGAAACCCCTCATACTTAAATTACTAAGAGTAAAGGGATCTCTTCTTTAATGGTTCATGAGGCACAATAGTTGCTAAGGTTTTGCAAATGGGGTAGCAATCTAAGTGGGCTTGATTGTTAGGAAAACTCCAGAGTTAAGCGCGCTTGAGCCAGAGGATTTATGGGATGGGTGACCTCCCGAGAAGTCCTGGTTACTAGATGCAAGCCCCGGAAGTGATGATTGTTGCTATGTCATTCATTTCACTAGTTTCAATCCCACTTCTTCACCCCTCTTAGAATCACTCGATGCAATGAGTGATAAGTGGACTATTCAACAATCATAAGAAATTAGTCAGTTACGACTACCTCTTATGGAAATGGTCATATATGAATGACCAAATTAACGCAATTGAATCCGAAAAATGATATCTAATATAATGCACTGCGGAAACGCCTCATACTTAAAATACTAAGAGTAAAGGGGTCTCTTCTTGAATGGTTCATGAGGCACAATAGTTGCTAAGGTTTTGCAAATGGGGTAGCAAGATAAGTGGGCTTGATTGCGGGGAGAACTCCATAGTTAAGCGCGCTTGAGCCAGAGGAGTTCTAGGATGGGTGACCTCTAGAGAAGTCTTGGCTACCGGGTGTAAGCCTTGGAAGTGATGATTGACGCTATGTGATTCATTTCACTAGTTTCAATCCCACTTTTTCACCCCTGCTAGCATCACCCGATGCAATGATTGCTAAGTGGACTATTAAAAGATCATGAGAAATTAGTTAGTTATGACTAACTCTCATGGAAATGGTCATATGTGAATGACTAAATTAACGCAGTTGAATCCCAAAAATGATATCTAATATAATTCACTGCGGAATCCCCTCAAATGTAAAATACTAATAGTAAAGGGATCTCTTCTTGAATGGTTCATGATGCACAATAGTTGCTAAGGTTTTGCAAATGGGGTAGCAAGCTAAGTGGCCTTGATTGTGGGGAAAACTGCATAGTTAAGCGCGCTTGAGCCAGAGGAGTTCTGGGATGGCTGACCTCCCGGGAAGTCCTGGTTACCGGGCGGGAGCCTTGGAAGTGATGATTGACGCTATGTGATTCATTTCACTAGTTTCAATCCAACTTCTTCACCACTGTGAGCATCACCCAATGCAATGAGTGCTAAGTGGACTATTCGAAAATCATGAGAAATTACTTAGTTATGACTACCTCTCATGGAAATGGTCATAGATGAATGACTAAATTAATGCAGTTGAATCCCAAAAATGATATCTAATATAATGCATTGGGGAAACCACTCATACTTAAAATACTAAGAGTAAAGGGATCTATTCTTGAATGGTTCATGAGGCACAATAGTTGCTAAGGTTTTGCAAATGGGGTAGCAGGCTAGGTGGGCTTGATTATGGGGAAAACTCCACAGTTAAGCGCGCATGAGCCAGAGGAGTTATGGTATGGGTGACGCCCCGGGAAGTCCTGATTACCTGGTGCAAGCCCCGGAAGTGATGATTGACACCATATGATTCATTTCTCTAGATTCAATCCCACTTCTTCACCCCTGTGAGCATAACCTAATGCAATGAGTGCTAAGTGGACTATTCAAAAATCATGAGAAATTAGTCAGTTACGACTACCTGTCATGGAAATGGTCATAGATGAATGACTAAATTAACGTAGTTGAATCCGAAAACTGATATCTAATATAATGCATTGTGGAAACCCCTTATACTTAAAATAATAAAAATAAAGAGATCCCTTCTTTAATGGTTCATGAGACACAATAGTTGCTAAGGTTTTGAAAATGGGGTAGCAATCTAAGTGGGCTTGATTGTGGGGGAATCTCCACAGTTAAGCGCGCTTGAGCCAGAGGAGTTATGGGATGGGTGACCTCTCAAGAAGTCCTGATTACCAAGTGCAAGCCCCAGAAGTGATGATTGACAATATGTGATTCATTTCACTAGTTTCAATCCCACTTCTTCATCCCTGTGAGCATCACCCGATGTAATGAGTGCTAAGTGGACTATTCAAAAATCATGAGAAATTAGTCAGTCACTACTACCTCTCATGGAAATGGTCATAGAGGAGTGACTGGATGGGTGACCTCTTGGGAAGTCTTGGTTATTGGGTGCAAGCCCAGGAAGTGGTGATTGACGCTATGTGACTCATTTCACTAGTTTTGATTGACGCTATGTGACTCATTTCACTAGTTTCAATCCCACTTCTTCACCCCTGTGAGCATCACCTGATGCAATGAGTGCTAAGTGGACTATTAAAGAGAAATTAGTCAGTTATGACTACCTCTGATGGAAATGGTCATAGATGAATGACTAAATTAACGCAGTTGAGTCGAAAAAATGATATCTAATATAATGCACTGCAGACACCCTTTATACTTAAAATACTAAGAGTAAAGGGATCTCTTCTTGAATTTTTCATGAGGCACAATAGTTGCTAAGGTTTTGCAACTGGGGTAGCAAGCTAAGTGGGCTTGATTGTGGGGAAAAAACCACAGTGAAGCGTGCTTGATCCAGAGGAGTTCTGGGATGGGTGACCTCCAGGAAATTCCTGGTTACCGGGTGCAAGCCCCGGAAGTGATGATTGACGTTATGTGATTCATTTCACTAGTTTCAATCCAACTTCTTCACCCCCGTGAGCATCACCTGATGCAATGAGTGCGAAGTGGACTATTAAAAAATCAGGAGAGATTAGTCAGTTATGACTACCTCTCATGGAAATGGTCATAGATGAATGACTAAATTAATGCAGTTGAATCCCAAAACTGATATCCATTATAATGCATTGTGGAAACCCCTCATACTTAAAATACTAAGAGTAATGGGACCTTTTCTTGAATGGTTCGTAAGGCAAAAGAGTTGCTAAGTTTTTGCAAATCGGGTTGCAAGCTAAGTGGAATAGATTGTGGTGAAAACTCCACAGTCAAGCACGCTTGAGCCAGAGGAGTTCTGGGATGGGTGACCTCTCGGCAAGTCCTGGTTATCGGGTGCCAGCCCTGGAAGTGATGATTGACGCTATGTGATTCATTTCACTAGTTTCAATCCCACTTCTTCACCCCTCTGAGCATCACCCGATGCAATGAGTGCTAAGTGGACTATTCAAAAATCATGAGAAATTAGTCAGTTACGACTACCTCGCATGGAAATGGCTATAGATGAATGACTAAATTAACGCAGTTGAATACCATAAATGATATCTAATATAATGCACTGCGGAAACCCCTCATACTTGAAATACTAAGAGTAAAGGGATCTCTTCTTGAATGGTTCATTTGGCATAATAGTTGCTAAGTTTTTGCAAATGGGGTAGCAAGCTAAGTGGGCTTGATTGTGGGGAAAACTCCACAGTTAAGCGTGATTGAGCCAAAGGAGATCTCGGATGGGTGACCTCTCGGGAAATCCTGGTTACCGGGTGCAAGCCTCGGAAGTGATGATTGACACTATGTGATTCATTTCACTAGTTTCAATCCCACTTCTTCAACCCTGTGAGAATCAGCCGATGCAATGAGTGCTAAGTGGACTATTCAAAAATCATAAGAAATTAGTCAGTTACGACTACCTCTCATGGAAATGGTCATAGATGAATGACTAAATTAATGCAGTTGAATCTCAGAAATGATATTCAATCTAATGCACTGCGGAAACCCCTCATACTTAAAATACTGAGAGTAAAGGCATCTCTTCTTGAATGGTTCGTGAGGCAGAATAGTTGCCAAGGTTTTGCAAATGGAGTTGCAAGCTAAGTGGGCTAGATTGTGGGGAAAAATCCACAATCAAGCGTGCTTGAGCCAGAGGAGTTCTAGGATGGGTGACCTCTCGGGAAGTCCTGGTTACAGGGTGCAAGCCCCGGAAGTTATGATTAATGCTATGTGATTCATTTCACTAGTTTCAATCCCACTTCTTCACCCCTGTGAGCATCATCGGATGCAATGAGTTCTAAGTGGACTATTCAAAAATCATGAGAAATTAGTCAGTTACGACTATCTCTCATGGAAATGGTCATAGATGAATGACTAAATTAACGCAGTTGAATCCCAAAAATGATATCTAATATAAAGCACTGCGGAAACCCCTCATACTTAAAATACTGAGAGTAAAGGGATCTCTTCTTTAATGGTTCATGAGGCACAATAGTTGCTGAGGTCTTGAAAATGGGGTAGCAAGCTATGTGGGCTTGATTGTGTGGAAAACTCCATAGTTAAGCGCGCTTAAGCAAGAGGAGTTCTGGGATGGGTGACCTCCTGGGAAGTACTGGTTACTGGGTGCAAGCCTCGGAAGTGATGATTGATAATATGTGATTCATTTCACTATTTTCAATCCCACTTCTTCACCCCTTTGGGCATCACTAGATGCAATGAGTGCTAAGTCGACTATTCAAAAATCATGAGAAATTAGTCAGTTACAACTACATCTCATGGAAATGGTCATAGATGAATGACTAAATTAATTCAGTTGAATCCCAAAAATGATATCTAATATAATGCACTGCGGAAACCCCCATACTTAAAATACTGAAAGTAAAGGGATCTCTTCTTGAATGGTTCATGAGGCACAATAGTTGCTAAGGTTTTTCAAATGGGGTAGCAAGCTAAGTGGGTTTGATTGTGGGGAAAACTCCACAGTTAAGCTCGCTTGAGCCAGAGGAGTTCTGGGATGGCTGACCTCTCGGGAAGTCCTGGTTATTGGGTGCAAGCCTCGGAAGTGATGATTGATGCTATGTGATTCATTTCACTAGTTTCAATCACACTTCTTCACCCCTGTGAGCATCACCCGATGCAATGAGTGCTAAGTGGACTTTCAAAAATCATGAGAAATTAGTGAGTTACGATTATCTCTCATGGAAATGGTCATAGATGAATGACTAAATTAATGCAAGTTAATCCCAAAGATGATATCTAACATATTGCACTGCGGGAATCCCTCATACTTAAAATACTATGAGTAAAGGGATCTCTTCTTGAATGGTTCATGAGGCACAATAGTTTCTAGGGTTTTTCAAATGGGGTAGCAAGCTAAGTGGGCTTGATTATGGGGAAAAATCCACAGTTAAGCGCGCTTGAGCCAGGGGAGTTCTCGGATTGGTGACCTCCGAGGAAGTTTTGGTTACTGCGTGCAAGCCCTAGAAGTGATGATTGACACTATGTGATTCATTTCACTAGTTTCAATCCAACTTCTTCACCCTTGCGAGCATCACCCGATGCAATGAGTGCGAAGTGGACTATTCAAAAATCATGAGAAATTAGTCAGTTACGACTACCTCTAATGGAAATGGTCATAGATGAATGACTAAATTAACGCAATTGAATCCCAAAAATTATATATAATATAATGCACTGCGGAAACCCCTCATACTTGAAATACTAAGAGTAAAGGGATCTCTTCTTGAATGGTTCATGAGACACAATAGTTGCTAGGGTTTTTCAAATGGGGTAGCAAGCTAAGTGGGCTTTATTGTGGGGAAAACTCCACAGTTAAGTGCGCTTGAGCCAGAGGAGTTCTGGTATGGGTGACTTCTCGGGAGGTCCTGGTTACCGGGTGCAAGCCATGAAAGTGGTGATTAATGCTATGTGATTCATTTCACTCGTTTCAATCCCACTTCTTCACCCCTGTGAGCATCACCCAATGCAATGAGTGTTAAGCGGACTGTTCAAAAATAGTGAGAAATTAGTCAGTTACGACTAAATCTCATGGAAATGGTCAATGACTAAATTAACGTAGTTGAATCAAAAAAATAATATCTAATATAATGCATTGCGGAAACCCCTCATACTTAAAATACTAAGAGTAAAGGGATCTCTTATTGAATGGTTCATGAGGCACAATAGTTGCTAAGGTTTTCCAAATGGGGTAGCAAGCTAAGTGGGATTGATTGTGGGGAAAAATCCACAGTTAATCTCGCTTGAGCCAGAGGAGTTCTGGGATGGGTGACTTCTCGGGAAGTCCTGGTTACCGAGTGCAAGCCCCGGAAGTGATGATTGACGCTATGTGATTCATTTCACTACTTTCAATCCCACTTTTTCACCCCTGTGAGCATCACCTGATGCAATGAGTGCTAAGTGGACTATTCAAAAATCATGACAAATTAGTTAGTTACAAATACCTCTCATGGAAATGGTCAATAAATAAATTATCGCAGTTTAATCCAAAAAATGATATCTAATATAATCCACTTCGGAAACCCCTCTTACTTAAAATACTAAGAGTGGAGGGATCTCTTCTTGAATGGTGCATGAGGCACAATAGTTGCTAAGGTTTTGAAAATGGGGTAGCAAGCTAAGTGGACTCGATTGTGGGGAAAAATCCATAGTTAAGTGCGCTTGAGCCAGAGGATTTCTGGGATGGGTGACCTACAGGGAACTCCTGGTTACCAGGTGCAAGCCCCGGAAGTGATGATTGACGCTATGTGATTCCTTTCACTAGTTTCAATCCCACTTCTTCACCCCTGTGAGCATCACCCGATGCAATGAGTGCTAAGTGGACTATTCAAATATAATGAGAAATTAGTCCGTTACGATTATCTCTCATGGAAAAGGTCATAGATGAATGACTAAATTAACGCAGTTGAATCCCAAAAATGATATCTAATATAATGCACCGCGGAAACCCCTCATACTTAAAATACTAAGAGTAAAGGGATCTCTTATTGAATGGTTCATGTGGCACAATAGTTTCTAAGGTTTTTCAAATTGGTTAGCTAGCTAAGCGTTCTTGATTGTGGGGAAAACTCCACAGTTAAGCGTGCTTGATCGAGAGGAGTTCATGGATGGGTGACCTCCCGAGAAGTCCTGGTTACTAGGTGCAACCCCCAGAAGTGATGATTGATGCTATGTGATTCATTTCACTAGTTTCAATCCCACTTCTTCACCCCTATGAGCATCACTCGATGCAATGAGTGCTAAGTGGACTATACAAAAATCATGAGAAATTAATCAGTTACGACTACCTCTCATGGAAATGGTCATAGATGAATGACTAAATTAACATAGTTGAATCCCAAAAGTGATATATAATACAGTGCATTGCGGGAACACCTCATACTTAAAATAATAAGGGTAAAGGGATCTCTTCTTGAATGGTTCATGAGACACAATAGTTGCTAAGGTTTTTCAAATGGGGTAGCAAGCTAAGTGGGCTTGATTGTGGGGAAAACTCCATAGTTAAGCTCTCTTGAGCCAAAGGAGTTCTCTGATGGGTGACCCCCCGGGAAGTCCTGGTTACCGGGTGTAAGCCCAGGAACTGATGACTGACGCTATGTGATTCATTTCACTAGTTTCAATCCTAGTTCTTCACCCCTGTGAGCATCACCCGATGCAATGAGTGCTAAGTGGACTATTAAAAAATCATGAGAAATCAGCCAGTTACGACTACCTCTCATGGAAATGGTCATAGATGAATGACTAAATTTACGCAGTTGAATCCAAAAAATGATATCTAATATAATGCACTGCGGAAATCCCTCATACTCAAAATACAAAGAGTAAAGGGATCTCTTCTTGAATGGTTCATGAGGCACACTAGTTGCTAAGGTTTTGCAAATGGGGTAGCAAGCTAAGTGGGCTTGATTGTGGGGAAATCTCCACAGTTAAGCGCACTTGAGCCAGAGGAATTCTAAGATGGGTGACCTCCCGAGAAGTCCTAGTTACTGGTTGCAAGCACCAGAAGTGACGATTGACGCTATGTGATTCAATTCACTAGTTTCAATCCCACTTCTTCACCCCTGTGAGCATCACCCGATGTAATGCGTGCTAAGTGTACTATTCAAAAATCTTGGGAAATTAGTCAGTTACGACTACCTCTCATAGAAATGGTCATAGATGAATGACTAAATTAAGGAAGTTGAATCCCAAAAATGACATCTAATATAATGCACTGCGGAAACCCCTCATACTTAAAATAATAAGAGTAAAGGGATCTCTTCTTGAATGGTTTGTGAGGCACAATATTTGCTAAGATTTTGCAAATGGGGTAGTAAGCTAAGTGGGCTTGATTGTGGGGAAAACTCCATAGTTAAGCGCGCTTAAGCAAGAGGAGTTCTCGGATGGGTGACCTCCCGGGAAGTCTTCGTTACTGAGTGCAAGCCCCAGAAGTGATGATTGACGCTATGTGATTCATTTCACTAGTTTCAATCCCACTTCTTCACCCCTGTGAGAATCACCCGATGCAATGAGTGCTGAGTGGACTATTCAAAAATTATGAGCAATTAGTCAATTACAACTACCTCTCATGTAAATGGTCATAGATGAATGACTAAATTAACACAGTTGAATCCCAAAAATGATATCTAATATAATGCACTGCGGAAACCCCTCATACTTAAAATACTAAGAGTAAAGGGATCTCTTCTTGAATGGTTCATGAGGAACAATAGTCGCTAAGGTTTTGCCAATGGGGTAGCAAGCTAAGTGGGCTTGATTGTGGGGAAAACTCCACAGTTAAGCTCGCTTGAGCCAAAGGAGTTCTGGGATGGGTGACCTCCTGGGAAGTCCTGGTTATTGGGTGCAAGCCCCGGAAGTGATGATTGATGCTATGTGATTCATTTCACTAGTTTCAATCACACTTATTTAGCCTTTTGAACATCACCCGATGCAATGAGTGCTAAGTGGACTTTCAAAACTCATGAGAAATTAGTCAGTTACGATTACCTTTCATGGAAATGGTCATAGATGATTGACTAAATTAACGTAGGTTAATCCCAAAAATGATATCTAATATAATGCACTGCGGGAACCCCTCATACTTAAAATAATAAGAGTAAAGGGATCTCTTCTTGAATGGTTCATGAGGCACAATAGTTTCTAGGGTTTTGCAAATGGGGTAGCAAGCTAAGCGGGCTTGATTATGGAGAAAACTCCACAGTTAAGCGCACTTGAGCCAAAGGAGTTCTGAGATGGGTGACCTCCGGGAAAGTCTTGGTTACCGGGTGCAAGCCACGAAAGCGACGATTGACACTATGTGATTCATTTCACTAGTTTCAATCCCACTTCTTCACCCCTGCGAGCATCATCCGATGCAATCAGTGCGAAGAGGACTATTTGAAAATAGTTAGAAATTAGTCAGTTACGACTACCTCTAATGGAAATTGACATAGATGAATGAATAAATTAACGTAGTTGAATCCCAAAAATTATATCTAATATAATTCATTTCGGAAACCCCTCACACTTGAAATACTAAGAGTAAAGGGATCTCTTATTGAATGGTTCATGAGACACAATAGTGTTTGGGGTTTTGAAAATGGGGTAGCAAGCTAAGTGGGCTTTATTGTGGGGAAAACTCCATAGGTAAGCGCACTTGAGCTAGAGGAATTCTAGGATGGGTGACTTCTCGGGAGGTTCTGGTTACCGGGTGCAAGCCCTGGAAGTGGTGATTAACGTTATGTGATTCATTTCACTAGTTTCAATCCCACTTCTTCACCCCTGTGAGCATCACCCGATTCAATGATTGTTAAGTGGACTGTTCAAAAATAGTGAGAAATTAGTCAGTTACGACTACCTCTCATGGAAATGGTAAATGACTAAATTAATGTAGTTGAATCCAAAAAATAATATCTAATATAATGCACTGCGGAAACCCCTCATGCTTAAAATACTAAGAGTAAAGGGATATCTTCTTGAATGGTTCATGAGGCACAATAGTTGCTAAGGTTTTGAAAATCGGGTAGCAAGATAAGTGGGCTTGATTGTGGGGAGAAATCCACAGTTAATCTCGCTTGAGCCAGAGGAGTTCCGATATGGGTGACTTCTCGGGAAGTCCTGGTTACCGGGTGCAAGCCTCAGAAGTAATGATTGACGCTATGTGATTCATTTCACTACTTTCAATCCCACTTCTTCACCCCTGTGAGCATCACCTGATGCAATGAGTGCTAAGTGGACTATTCAAAAATCATGAGAAATTAGTTAGTTACAATTACCTCTCATGGAAATGGTCAATGACTAAATTATCGCAGTTTAATCCAAAAAATGATTTCTAATATAATGCACTGTGGAAACCCCTCATACTTAAAATACTAAGAGTGAAGGGATCTCTTCTTGAATGGTGCATGAGGCACAATAGTTGCTAAGGTTTTGCAAATGGGGTAGAAAGCTAAGTGGACTTGATTGTGGGGAAAAGTCCAGAGTTAAGCGCGCTTGAGCCAGAGGATTTCTGGGATGGGTGACCTCCTGGGAACTCCTGGTTACCGGGTGCAAGCCCCGGAAGTGATGATTGATGCTATGTGATTCATTTCACTATTTACAATCCCACTTCTTCACCCTTGTGAGCATCACCCAATGCAATGAGTGCTAATTGGGCTATTCAAAAATCATGAGAAATTACTCAGTTACGAATATCTCTCATGGAAAAGGTCATAGATGAATGACTAAATTAACGTAGTTGAATCCCAAAAATGATATCTAATATAATGCACTGCGGAAGCCCCTCATACTTAAAATACTAAGAGTAAAGGGATCTCTTCTTGAATGGTTCATGTGGCACAATAGTTGCTAAGGTTTTGCAAATTGGTTAGCTAGCTAAGCGTCTTTGATTGTGGGGAAAACTCCACAGTTAAGCGCCTTTGATCGAGAGGCGTTCTGGGATGGGTGACCTCCCGGGAAGTCCTGGTTACCAGGTGCAACCCCTAGAAGTGATGATTGACGCTATGTGATTCATTTCACTAGTTTCAATCCCACTTCTTCACCCCTGTGAGCATCACTCGATGGAATGAGTGCTAAGTGGACTACACAAAAGTCATCAGAAATTAATCAGTTATGACTACCTCTCATGGAAATGGTCATAGATGAATGACTAAATTAATGTAGTTGAATCCCCAAAGTGATATATAATATAATGCATTGCAGGAACCCCTCATACTTAAAATACTAAGGGTAAAGGGATCTCTTCTTGAATGGTTCATGAGGAACAATAGTTGCTAAGGTTTTTCAAATGGGGTAGCAAGCTAAGTGGGCTTGATTGTGGGGAAAACTCCATAGTTAAGCTCTCTTGAGCCAGAGGAGTTTTGTGATGGGTGACCCCCCGAGAATTCTTGGTTACCGGGTGTAAACCCAGGAAGTGATGACTGACGCTATGTGATTCATTTCACTAGTTTCAATCCCACTTTTTCACCCCTGTGAGCATCACCCAATGCAATGAGTGATAAGTGGACTATTCAAAAATCATGAGAAATTAGTCAGTTACGACTACCTCTCATGGAAATGGTCATAGATGAATGACTAAATTAACGTAGTTGAATCCCAAAAATGATATCTAATATAACGCACTGCGGAAATCCCTCATACTTAAAATACTAAGAGTAAAGGGATCTCTTCTTGAATGGTTCATGAGGCACAGTAGTTGCTAAGGTTTTGCAAATGGGGTAGCAAGCTAAGTTGGCTTGATTGTGGGGAAAACTCCACAGTTAAGTGCGCTTGAGCCAGAGGAGTTCTCATCTGGGTGACCTCCCGGGAATTCTTGGTTATCGGGTGCAAGCACCGGAAGTGATGATTGACGCTATGTGATTAATTTCACTAGTTTTAATCCCACTTCTTCACCCCTGTGAGCATCACCCGATGCATTGAGTGCTAAGTGGACTATTAAAAAATCATGGGAAATTAGTTAGTTACGACTACCTCTCATGGAAATGGTCATAGCTGAATGACTAAATTAAGGTAGTTCAATCCCAAAAATGATATCTAATATAATGCATTGCGGAAACCCCTCATACTTAAATTACTAACAGTAAAGGGATCTCTTCTTGAATGGTTCTTGAGGCACAATAGTTTCTAAGGTTTTGAAAATGGGGTAGCAAGCTAAGTGGGCTTGATTGTGAGGAAAACTTTAGAGTTAAGCGCGCTTGAGCCAGAGGAGTTATGGGATGGGTGACCTCCCGAGAAGTCCTGGTTGCTAGATGCAAGCCCTGGAAGTGATGATTGATTCTATGTGATTCATTTCACTAGTTTCAATCCCACTTCTTCACTCCTGTTGACATCACTCGATGCAATGAGTGCTAAGTGGATTATTCAAAAATCATGAGAAATTAGTTAGTTATGAATACCTCTCATGGAAATGGTCATAGATGAATGAATAAATTAACGCAGTTGAATCCCAAAAACGATACCTAATATAATGCACTGCGGAAACACCTCATACGTAAAATACTAAGAGTAAAGGGATCTCTTCTTGAATGGTGCATGATGCAAAATAGTTGCTAAGGCTTTGAAAATGGGGTAGCAAGCTAAGTGGCCTTGATTGTGGGGAAAACTCCACAGTTAAGCGCACTTGAGCCAGAGGAGTTCTAGGATGGGTGACCTCCCGGGAAGTCCTGGTTACCATTTGCGAGCCTCAAAAGTGATGTTTGACGCTATGAGATTCATTTCAATAGTTTCAATCCTACTTCTTCACCCCTGTGAGCATCACTCGATGCAATGAGTGCTAAGTGGACTATTCAAAAATCATGAGAATTTAGTGAGTTACGACTACCTCTCATGGAAATGGTCATAGATGAATGACTAAATTAATGCAGTTGAATCCCAAAAATGATATCTAATATAATGCATTGCGGAAACCCCTCATACTTAAAATACTAAGAATAAAGGGATCTCTTCTTGAATGGTTCATGAGGCACAATAGTTGCTAAGGTTTTACAAATGGGGCAGCACGCTAAGTGGTCTTGATTGTGGGGAAAACTCCACAGTTAAGCACGCTTGAGCCAGAGGAGTTCTGGGATGCGTGACCTCCTGGGAAGTCCTGGTTACCGGGTGCAAGACCCAGAAGTCATGATTGACGCTATGTGATTCCTTTCACTAGTTTCAATCCCACTTCTTCACCCTTGTAAGCATCACTCGATGCAATGAGTGCTAAGTGGACTATTCAAAAATCATGAGAAATTAGTCAGTTACAAGTACTTCTTATGGAAAATGTCATAGATGAATGACTAAATTAACGCAATTGAATCCCAAAAATGATATTTAATGTAATTCATTGCGTAAATCCCTGATACTTAAAATAGTAAGAGTAAAGGGATCTCCTCTTGAATGGTTCATGAGGCACAATAGTTGCTAAGGTTTTGCAAATGGGATAGCTAGCTAAGTGTCCTTTATTGTGGGGAAAACTCCATAGTTAAGCGGGTGACCACCCGGGAAGTCCCGATTACTAGACACAAGCCATGGAAGTGATGATTGACGCTATGTGATTCATTTCACTAGTTTAAATCCCACTTCTTCAGCCCTGTGAGCATCACTCGATGCAATGAGTGCGAAGTGGACTATTCGAAAATCATGAGAAATTAGTCAGTTACGACTACCTCTCATGGAAATGGTCATAGATGAATGACTAAATTAACGTAGTTGAATCCCAAAAATGATATCTAATATAATTCACTGCGGAATCCCCTCATACTTAAAATACTAAGATAAAAGGGATCTCTTCTTGAATGGTTCATGAGGCACAATAGTTCCCAAGGTTTTGCAAATGGGTTAGCAAGATAAGTGGGCTTGATTGTGGGGAAAACTCCACAGTTAAGCGCGCTTGAGCTAGAGGAGTTCTAGGATGGGTGACCTCCCAGGAATTCCTGGTTACCGGATGCAATCCCCGGAAGTGATGATTGAGGCTATGTGATTCATTTCCCTAATTTAAATCCCCCTTATTCACCCCTGTGAGCATCACCCGATGCAATGAGTGCTAAGTGGACTATTCAAAAATCATGAGATATTAGTCAGTTATGACTACCTCTCATGGAAACGGTCATAGATGAATGACTAAATTAACGTAGTTGAATCCAAAAAATGATATCTAATATAATGCATTGCGGAAACCCCTCATACTTAAAATACTAGGAGTAAAGGGATCTCTTCTTGAATGGTTCATGAGGCACAATAGTTGCTAAGGTTTTGCAAATGGGGTAGCAAGCTAAGTGGGCTTGATTGTGGGGAAAACTCCACAGTTAAGCGTGCTTGAACCAAAGGAGTTCCAGGATGGCTGACCTCCCAGGAAGTCCTGGTTACCGGGTGAAAGCCCCAGAAGTGATGATTGACGCTATGTGATTCATTTCACTTGTTTCAATCCTGCTTCTTCACCCCTGTGAGCATCACCCAATGCAATGAGTGCTAAGTGGACTATTAAAAAATCATGAGAAATTAGTTAGTTACGACTACCTCTCATGGAAATTGTCATAGATGAATGAATAAATTAACGCAGTTGAATCCCAAAAATTATATATAATATAATGCATTGAGGAAACCCCTTATACTTAAAATACTAAGAGTAAAGGGATCTCTTCTTGAATGGTTTATGAGGCACAATAGTTGCTAAGGTTTTGCAAATGGGGTAGCAAGCTAAGTGGGCTTGATTGTGGGGAAAACTCCAAAGTTAAGCGTGCTTGAGCCAGAGGAGTTCTGGGATGGGTGACCTCCCGGGAAGTCCTTGTTACCCAGGTGCAAGCCCCGGAAGTGATGATTGACACTATGTGATTCATTTCACTAGTTTCAATCCCACTTCTTCACCCCTGTGAGCATCACCCAATGTAATGAGTGCTAAGTGGACTATTCAAAATTCATGAGAAATTAGTCAGTTACGAATACCTCTCATGGAAATGGTCATAGATGAATGACTAAATTAATGCAGTTGAATCCAAATAATAATATCTAATATAATGCACTGCAGAAACCCCTCATACTCAAAATACTAAGAGTAAAGGGATCTCTTCTTGAATGGTTCATGAGGCACAATAGTTGCTAAGGTTTGCAAATGGGGTAGCAAGCTAAGCGGGCTTGATTGTGGGGAAAAATCCATAGTTAAGCGCGCTTGAGCTAGAGGAGTTTTGGGGTGGGTGACCTTCCGGGAAGTCCTGTTTACCAGGTGCAAGCCCCGGAAGTGGTGATTGACGCTATGTGATTCCTTTCAGTAGTGTCAATCCCACTTCTTCACCCTTGTGAGCATCACCCGATGCAATGAGTGCTAAGTGGACTATTCAAAAATCGTGATAAATTAGTGAGTTACGACTACCTCATGGAAATGGTCATAGATGAATGACTAAGTTAACGCAGTTGAATCCCAAAAATGATATCTAATATAATGCACTGCGGAAACCCCTCATACTTAAAATACTAAGAGTAAAGGGATCTCTTCTTGAATGGTTCATGAGGCACAATAGTTGCTAAGGTTTTGCAAATGGGGTAGCAAGCTAAGTGGGCTTAATTGTGGGGAAAACTCAACAGTGAAGCGCGTTTGAGCCAGAGGAGTTCTGGGATGGGTGACCTCTCGGGAAGTCCTGGTTACCCGGTGCAAGCCCCGGAAGTGATGATTGATGCTATGTGATTCATTTCACTAGTTTCAATCCCACTTCTTCACCCCTGTGAGCATCACCCGATGCAATTAATGCTAAGTGGACTATTCAAAAATCATGAGAAATTAGTCAGTTACAACTACCTCTGATGGAAATGGTCATAGATGAATGACTAAATTAACGCAATTGAATCCCAAAATTGATATCTAATATAATGAACTTTCGTAACCCCTGATTCTTAAAATATATTATTTGTTAAATTTCAAGTAAATTTTGACATAGGATTATTTTTTTGTTAATATATATATTTTTTATTTTGTTAATATATTTTTATGTTTTTGAAATATTTTGATATATGTTTTTTCAATATAATAATTATATAAATTAAGTTGGTGATAAATAGTTTTGAGGATTAGTTTAATTGGTTAGATCATGTTGTCTTACATATATATATGTTTATTTTTTAATATATTGTTTGTTAAATTTTATGTAAATTTTGACATAGGATTATTTTTTCGTTAATATATCTATTTTTATTTTGTTAATATATTTTTATGTTTTTGAAATATTTTGATATATGTTTTTTTTAATATAGTAATTATATAAATTAAGTTGGTGATAAATAGTTTTGAGGGTTAGTTTAATTGGTTAGATCATGTTGCTAAAGCACCTTCATGGTGCGAGATCATTAGGTCAATTCTTTTGGACATTGTTGGAATGGATTGTGAAAATTCCAAGATCCGAGGTCTACGAATCCCTATTGCTACAAATGAACTACTTCTCCAACTTGTAAATTCAGGTTTAACAAGTTATTAACATATTACTTCTCGAAATACTGAAGCAGATATTGAAGCAGCCTTCACTCATTAAAATACATTTATGAAATGGAAATCGAGCAAGAAAGAATAATGCAAACACAGGACACCATTATTTTTGGAGAAACGTCCCCAGAAAAACCCAATGCGGAGAAAATAATGCAGCTGATCTGAGGGTTCATATATTATGTAGTAAATTTTTGACTACAAATCTAACATGCCTTTTTGGCAATGCCTACAGAGAATATGACTCAAACAATGTTAGTGAGAAAAAATCTCACACTAATCTGGAAGCTCGACTGACCAACAACCTCGAATCTGCAAGTCCTCCACTGCGTTGCGCAATCTCTGCGTCACTCTGCATGGGGACTGTGTGGCTTCTGCTTCACTAGTCTTCTACTGGTTGGAGTTTCCCTTCTGGCGTCTTTCAGTCTCTCACCCTGAAACTTCAGCACTGGATCCGACTGACCCTCAGCAGAATCTCAAATTCGCTTGAGAATGCAGCACTGCCTCTACGTGGCACTACGCTGGATCTAAATAGGACTGCTACGCTACCTCTATTGACTTGCTCTCTGCCTTCTCTCTTGTGTATTCTATGGCTCAGGAAAATCTCCAACCGGAATTACTGCCCCTCACTGTAATCAAGAATCACTTAGATCTGATTTTCGTCTGAGCACTCCTCCATCAGAAAAATTGAATATCTATATCCCCTCGGTGTATCTTACAAATGACCTTGAAGTCTTCCTTTATATCCTTCTCATTGACAAATAAATGACTGATATTAGATTTGCAATCAATGGCTAAGATTAAATTAGACTTTATCTGCTTTTTCTGGAAGTTTCATCCACAATTTAGATTAATACTTAATAATTATTTTAACTTCCTAATTTAGACTTAGGGTCCTCATTAAAAATAATTTATTTTTATTATAGAATTGTTTTCGGGAGGAATTTCCCAAAAAAATTTCCAAGTTATCTGTAATGCATGTGTTTAAGTCTCCCCACAAAATTTGGGGCTTAGAGCACATCTGATACTACCAAAAATAAACACCCCCCTTAGCGAGGAATGTGGTCTAACAAATATGCCTTGCTGCACATTGTTTTGACTCTGAAGCATCTCCTTCTGCGCTAATTATGTCTGACATGTTATCCATCAATCATTGCATTTTTCATGCAGTGTATTGTTGTTGAGCCTACCAGGATCAATATTGCATCTGTACTGCAATGCCCTCTCAAATGATGCATCTACTCCTACCACTTCCACTGCTAACACTTCACTACAACTCACCTGCTGAGAGAAGCAACTGAAAAAATGTCCAAAATATTGAACAAGTGTTCAGGATGAATCTTGGTGCTGAAAACACTGACTCTTGATAGCTACTGCGTTTTTGATGCTCTGCAATAAGTTGTTGATGCTCTGCACTGCGTTGTTGATGCTCTGCACTTCGCTGCCCTACTACAATTATTATCTATGCTACTAAGAACTTGGCACTGTTATCCACAACAACTATCGTCTTTTCACTCCTCTGCACCAACTTAAAACTCCACCAGCCTGCTACTGTTGAATATGGGCACCCATATCAAGGTTGTGATCCAAGAGCTGGACTCCTCCAGGAAACTACCCAACTGCAGTTCTGTTGAACTAAAACTCAATGTCGTCCCATATCCCTCCTGGAGATGTGTGAGCACTAATGTCATACTCATCTTAATCGATCTGATCTCTAAGCCTGTGAGATGCCATGGCTGTAAAAAATGTCAAATATGCTCCTATTATTCCCCGTCTGATGATCTAAATGGATATATTAGTCATGCTATGCTAAGATCCTGCTCATAATATAAATATTTGTGACTAAGGTTTGTCCTCCAAATGGAAAATAGAAGTAGGTGGTTTTATGTGTTTTTGTTAATTTAAGTTCATGAATTCTTTTACATGAAATAAAACATAAAATGGAAGCATGTAATAAATAGTTTTACACCAACAATTGTTTAAGGATTTCACCCCTCCTGGGCTACAGCTCCTTGGAACAACTCTCATGGCTTGATCCCTTCTCATTATGAAACATGGAGTACATCAAATACTGAACAAGGGAATGATAATTTTCTCCCACAAAGAAACATATTGCTGCAAGTACATCACACCATAAGCATGATAACCTTCAGTCAAGGATGAAAACAATCAACAACAATAGGAAGCTTACATCAATATCCTAAACTACAGCTTCAGGAGCTGCAATTGCACCACATAACACCATGTACTACATAAACAAATCTCTCCTTCAATGACATAATGAGGAAATAAGTATGAGAAGTTACATCATTGATGAATTTTTTGTTTTCAGAAAGAATATGGAGAGTATACAACCCCTGTAAGGCCACATTAAACATCAAACTCCTCCATAAGTTGTTTCAACACTATGCTTAATCATGGCACCCTTTGGCTTCAACCTGCAAAAAAACCTAACTAGATTGCTCTATGGATCCTGAAACCTATTCCATTGAGTTTAGAATAGTAAAAAATGGTACCTTAGCCTTTTTTTGCATCCAATTTTGTCGAAAAATCTAGGAGTTATGACATCTCCTAGTTCTCCCACTATTTGCTCCACAAATTGCACAAAATCCGGGTCGGTCCTACAAATCTGCCTGCAATTTGGAAAACTGTCCTACAATTTCACCAATCGGTGGCGAAAATTGTGGGACAGTTAATTTCACTAATGACATCTTTAAACCATATTAGCGCTAACAAACTCACTTAAAGTTAATTCAACCGAGATTAGCATTGTAATGGCACGTTGTTAATAACAATAGTTTAACGTTAATTAACTCGGATTAAGTTTTAATAATCGTGCTGATGGTTCAATGCTCTGGTGCAATGCTTATGGTTTGGGTATTGGTCGCGTGATTTGGGTGCTGGCCCTACGGGGTTGGCCCGCTATCCCCCCGATGATGCTCTTTTCAAACTTTAAATACAAGTGCATTTTTAATATGGTTAAGAACTATTGTATAGGTGAGTTGCTAGCGCGGGATGTTAGCTGGGCGGAGCTCTCGTGTTTGACCCCCACTCGGTCCCTCCGATCCATAACCAAAGTTTTACACTACCATGAGGGGGCAAGTGGCAGCTCCAAGCTGAGCCACATGCCTCCTCCTCGTTGATCTTCTAACAACCACTAAAAACTTGCCAACACACAATAAAGATGCACTAACCAAACTCTCCCACTTCACAGTTAATCATTCACCAGAGAGATGGGTTGATCAGCCTATTGACCTACCTAGTTAGCATGCCACGTCAACAGTACAAAATGCTAACTGGGCTCCTTGTCTGCTCAATTTTTTTCCAAATTTACCTCTTTAAGAAAATGGACAGAACGCGTTTATGAGGCCATACGGAGTTCTTTTCGCATGAAATGAGCTGCGACAGATTCAGAATGATGAAAAATATGTGGTCGTTCAAGTTTCACATCATTCCGAGAATTTTTATTTTTGAGCAAAAATTTAGCTTTTGATCCCAATTAAAAATATTTTGGACCCAAAAATCTCACTTGTAGTAATTTAGCTTATGAAGCTTCAGTTCCTCCATTCTTCCAAATTCGATCAAATCGACGCTTGTCATGCCTTGACCTATACTTGTCTAGGCTCTTTTTCAAGCTGATCTTAGAATAAAAACTATTTGAATTATAATTCAATGTTCTTCTTGTCTTGTCCATGCTGCTATGGTCATGCAAAACAACATCATTCCCAAGAAGAATTCTTAAGGTGATCTTTTGCAAAATCCTCATCAAGGATAAAACCCTAAAAAGAAACTACGACAATTGAACTAACAAGTTCCACATAGTGAATGTTTTCAACTGAGTTCCTAACACATTAGTGTCCTACTACATGTGCTGCTACTACTCATACAACAATTTGAAAATTCTTTCTAAAAACATAAATAGAAATGCATTTTTACAACGTGGAAATAACTTGACATCCAAATTTTCCATTAAACATGACTATTCACCAGCCAAACTTAGCATGATAATGCTCAAATAAAAACACTACTGCATTTAAAGTGATTTATTTATGAACATCACTTTTACAATAGTCCAACTATGGGACATGCAACTAGTGAAAAAAAAATATTTACAAACTTTAGGTGGACAAATAGTCTGCCCACTTCCTACCCAACCAGGTAAGTGAACCCTTTATTTGTTCTTCCTCTTCTTTTGGAGTTTCATCAGGTATGGTTGCATCTTGCGGCACTCTTTCCATGGTTGCTTTCTCTTCAAATACATGCACAACTTTATTTCCCTTGCCAGGATGAAGACATGGAAACAGTCTCCAACATTTTGCACCCCAATGTCCACTGATTTTGCAATGAGTACAAAAGTACTTTCGATATCCTCTTGGCTCACATGCCTCAAACTTTGGAATAAATTTTCCCTTCTTGGGTTTCTTTCCAATAGACATGTACATCCTTTTGAGAATTACTTCCCTATTTTCGCACTTATCTACACTATGGTTAGATTAAAGGAAAAACTTACATGGAATTACATACTTCAACAAGTTGTTCAAATTTGCATTTTGTTTTCCATCTTGAAAAACAATTGATATAACACGATGTTTATACCTATTTTCTTATTTTTTGACTTGGTCCTCTTGCATGAAGAACTCGCATGGTGAGTAAAACTTTCATAGTGAGAAGGAATTAATTTATTTTCTTCTTCATGTTTTACATCTCTCTCGGGAGATACCTTCAAGTTTTCCTTCTACTTGAAGAAGCAAGAAAGTAGTAGTTCTCAGTGCAAAGTCCAACACCTTACCTCCTCACGTTCTATTTTGTGACAAAAGGTACACGATACACAATAAATGTTATCAAAAGACTGTTCTTCTGTTGCAGCATAACCCGAGCCTTCATACTTAGGTCTCTCCTTGGCTTCTATTGGATTCTTGATGCCTTGTCGGTGCACACCAAGACCTCCTCCCTTGTAACCCATTTTATATAAGAGCTTGGATCTAATTCCATTACCATACTTTTAGAAAGATACAAATGAAATTTCTTCAACACTTTTATGAAAAGAAGAAGCATGGAAATTCTTACCAATGGTTCCATTTTTTTCTGGAGGTACAAAGATGTTTGAAAAATCCCTTTTGATATTGGATGTGTCCACTTGGACTCTTTGGTTCTCTTCCTTCAGCTCCCCAAACTTTGGTGCTGATTGAACCTCATCCTCCACATCAAATGGACAAAGGGCACAAACTTGTCCATCATCTTTTTCTGAAAGACTTTCTACACATGCATCTTACATAATGGTTGTAAAAAAACATGAATTTTGTGGATAGGATGGTGGCTTGACAACATTATTTTCTCCTTCTTCCCTTGAATAATATTCTTCACGTGGAGGTGGTGTATAGCTTTCACCATGCAACTTGGTGTTCCTTTCTTCATAGAGGACCTTCACCATATCTACCATGTATATAAAATATTTTTTGAGAGCTTTTACATCTTTTGACATCTTGGTAGACTCTCGTCCTTGGAACATATCTTGTTTGAAGCCTCAACTTGGAACTTTGAGGTAGAACTCGTGGTAGAGACTTGCTCTCCTTTCCAAAATATTTATCCTCACTTGAGCTTCAAAACACCTTCAATTGCAACAACAAACAAAACCTTTTTGCACAAATAAAACCATGAGCTATGATACCAAATAGATCTAAATGGATATATTAGTTATTCTAATCTAAGATCTTGTTCAAAATATAAATATTTGTGACTAAGGTTTGTCCTCCAAATGGAAAGTAGAAGTAGGTGGTTTTATGTGTTTTTGTTAATTTAAGTTCATGAATTCTTTCGCATGAAATAAAACATAAAATGGAGGCATGTAATCAACAATTTTACACCAGCAATTGTTTAAATAGTTCACCCATCCTAGGGTACATCTCCTTGGATCAAATCCAATTTCTTGATCCCTTCTCATTAAGCTTATTGAATGAAACAAGGAGTACATAAAATGATGAACAAGGGAATGATAAGTTTCTCCTACAAAGAAACATACTACTGAAAGTACATCATCCTAAAATCATGCTAACCTTCAGTGAAGCATGAAAATAATCAGCAAGAATAGGAATCTTACATTAAGATCCTAAACTATAGCTTCAAGAATTGTAATTGCACCACATAACACCACGTAGTACATGAAAAAATCTCTCCTTCAATGACATAAAGGGGAAAGAAGTATGAGAAGTTACAAAACTGATGAATTTCATGTTTTCAAAAATAATATGGAGATTTTACAACCCCTGCAAGGCCATATTCAACATCAAACTCCTACATAAGTTGTTTCAACACTATGGTTGATCATGGCAACCTTTGGCTTCAACCTACAAAATATCCTATCTAGAGAGCTCTATGGATCCTGAGACTTGTTCCATTAAGTTTAGAATAGTCAAAAATGGTATCTTAGCCTCTTTTTGCATACAATTTGGTCAAAAACTCCAGCAGTTATGACATCTCCTAGTTCTCACACTATTTACTCCACAAATTGCACAAAATTCGGGCGAGTCCTACAAATCTGCCTGGAAATTGGAAAATTGTCATACAATTTCGTCATCCAGTGGCACAAATTGTGGGATAGTTAGTTTTGATAATGACGGCTTTAAACTAGATTAGTGCTAACAAACCCGCTTACCGTTAATTAAGCCAATATTAGTGTTGTAATGATGTGTTTTTAATAACACCAGTTTAATGTTAATTAACTTGAATTAATGTTTAATAATAACGCTTATGGTTCAGCGCTCTGGAGCTCCGCCTGTGGTCTTGGGTATTGGACGCATGATTTGGGGGTTGGCTCCCTCTTCCCCCAACGACACTCTTTGCAAACTTTAAATACATGTGGAATTGTAATATGGTTAATAACTATTGTATAAGGGAGTTGGTAGCATGAAATGTTAGCTAGGTGGAGGTCTAGTGTTCGACCCCCGCTCGATCCCTCTGGTCCATAACCAAAGTTTTACACTTCCATGAGGGGGACACATGGCAGCCCTAGGCTGAGCCAGGTGCCTCCTCCTCATTGGTCTTCTAACAACCACTAATAAACTTGCCAACACACAACGAAGACGCACCAACCAAAATCTGCCACTTAGCAGCCAATCATTCGCCAGAGAGATGGGTTGAATAGCCTGTTGTGGTGCCTAGTGAGCATGCCACATCAGCAGTATGGAATGATGACTGGGCTCCCTGTCTACTCAATTTCTTGGCAAATCTGCTTGTTTAAGAAAACAGACAGAACACGCTTCTGAGGCCGTACGGAGTCCATTTTGCACGAAACGAGTTGCACCAGATTCAGAACAACGAACAATACACTGTCGTTTAGGTTTTGCGTCATTCCAAGAACTTTGATTTTTGAGAAAATAAATTATCTCCTTGTTATCTGTGCATCACTGGAAAAGCTTACGCATTCCTTATGGAGCTCATAGATCTGCTTCCCAGATCTTGACGAATTGAAATTCCCCGACTAGAAATCCACTGAGAGAGAAAATACCCTCATTGTGGTGCTTCTTATTTTGACACTTTGTGCTCGACAAAATCAAGATATGCTTGTAGAAACTACATCCCACCAGCTATGTGATGAGGATCTGCACTGATACTTCTACCTTGGAAAAACTCTGATATGGAGATCTTACCTCTTTGTCAACCCACTCAGAGAGAGATCTACCCGGAAAGTTTAGCCCTCCAGGCCTAGACTACACAATCTCTTTGGGGATTTGATTTTCTCATTTCTGTAGCTTTTTGGCCTCCATCATGTGTTGGATCTGCTCTTCTTGTTTCCTATTTCATGCTTTGATACCATGTGAAAATTCCAAGATACCAGATCCAAGAATCCCTATTGTTACAACTAAAGTACTTCTCCTACTTGTAAATTTAGATTTAACAAGTTATTAACAAATTACTTCTGGAAATACTGAAGCAGATTCACTCGTTAAAATACATTTGTGAAAAAGAAATTGAGCAGCAAGAATAATGAAAACACATGATACCGTTATTTTTGAACAAATGTCCCTAGAAAAACCCAATGTGGTAAAATCAGTGTAAAATATTTGAGGTTTTATATATTATGCAATAAATTTATTAATACAAATGTCGGATGCATTTATGGAAATGCCTGTAGAGAATATGACTGACAAAAATTTAGTGAGAAAAAGTCTCCCACTGATCTAGAAGCCCGACTAACCAACAACATCGGATTTGCAAGACCTCCATTGTGCTGCACAGTCTCTACATCAATATACGTGGGGACTGTGCAGCTTATGATAATGCATATTCTGATGGTTGGATATTCCCTTATGTCCTCTTCCGGTCTTTCATCCCAGCTCTCCAGCACTGCATCTCAATGACCCTCAGCTAAATCTCGAATTCCCTTGAGGTTGCAACACTGCCTCTGGGTGTGACTATGCTGGCTCTATGTAGGACTGTTATGTTGCCTATGTTGATCTGCTCTCTGCCTTCTCTGTTGTGTATTATCTGGCTCAGGAAAATATCCAATCGGAATTACTACTCCTCACTGCAATCAAGAATCACTTAGATCTGATTTTCATCCAAGCAATGCTCTGTAACAAAAATTCGATCTCTAGATCCTATCAGTATA
Source organism: Pinus albicaulis (assembly GCA_034641835.2). Lineage (NCBI taxonomy): Eukaryota > Viridiplantae > Streptophyta > Pinopsida > Pinales > Pinaceae > Pinus > Pinus albicaulis. The sequence goes on from CM076573.1 coordinate 544,238,048, forward strand.
TCTGAAAAATGACCCTCAAGTCTTCCTTTATAGCCTTCTCATTGACAAAATAACGACCAAGATTATCTCTCCAATCAACAACTAAGTTTAAATTAGACTTGATCTACTTTTTCTGGAAGTTTCATCCATAGTTTACAATAACACTAATTAATTATTTTAATTTCCTAAGTTAGACTCAGGGTCCTCATTTAAAATAATTATTTTTTCATATAAAATTGTCTCTGGGTGGAATTCCCCAAAACGTTTTCTGGGTTATCTGTAATGCATGTGCCTAAGCCTCTCCACAAAATTTTTAGGCTTAGAGCACATCCGATGCTACCAAAAATCAAGATGGATCTCCTTTTATATTTTGTGGTAAACAAAATGGTGATACATGTTTTTAAGTATTAATTCGAAATATATTACAAAATATTCTTTCACTATTTTAGGATATGTTCTATTTTATTTTATAAGATTCAAAATATTATTATTATTTTTATTATTAATTATGAAAATAATTAATATATAGGCTAAACATATACAAAAAAAGAGTATTAATAAGTAATATAAATTAATTTAATAAATATAAATTAAATTGATTTTCACATTTACGACATTTTTTTAAAAATAAATTGGAAGTAAGAAATTAGATGATAAGACATGTTGAACAAATTACTCACAAAACTATTCGTATGTCACATTCAAAGCCAAATTACAAGCCACATAAATAGTGTTCATGAGATCCAACACATTCCAAACAAGGAGAATATTGTTGAGAAAATATCTCAACAAAAATACAACAACCAACAAACTAATATTACCTATCTACTATTGTAAGAATTATTCTAGGTCCCCCTTTAATGCTTACATTACATCATACAAATATTATTATAAGAATCATAAATTACATATATTCACTTTTGTCTCACTGGTCTTCATCAGTACCCATAACCACTCTAGAATCTTGCAAACATTGTTCTTTATTCACCACCTTATCTTCGAGTTGTCACTTCAACTCCATTTAAAACATACACTCCTTTAACCATCTTTGAAGAAATTTTTATAATTGGCACTTCTCAATCTCACTAAGGACAATATTGATACTAGACCACCCTATGGACAAACTCCCATCTATCAAAACGCGGCGAACTACACTTTTGATAGCTGTGTAGGTGAGTTCTCTTGATACTAAGTGTATCCAACAGTCAATTATGAAACTGACCTTTATACACACATGGATCTCATAACATAACCTATAACTGATTCTCTTGAAGCCTGTAATATAGCGAGACACATTAACATATAACATACTCACACAATCAAACTAGCGATATGCTCTCTCAGCGTCCAAAAACATTGAGAACTGCTATTTTAAATTGTGTTAATATATTCAATAATTGGTCTTCATATACTATACTTTTTGCACACGAAGTAAATATGAAATATAAATTGATTGAAAAAAACTGAAGCTACATGCATAAAACCACCCAATCATGTAGCAAACAATGACTTTCGAAATCGTCAACAATGGAAAATATTTCCTCCCAAACGTGTAGATCTCCCAAGCATTGTTGGAGATGGACATGGAGCCCATAAAGCACTAGACAGGTGTACTTGTTCTCTGCGCTACGTATATTCAACCTTGGATTCATAGATTTTAATATGGAAAAATGCCTATATTTTCTAGAACATGATGTAAAGTTCTTGTAGATGTGATAGCCACTCTAGGCTTAAGATATGTGATCCATTTGCAGTGAATACATGATCCTAACAGTGATCACATGGGATACCCAATGTATTCTTCCTCTCCATTCTGTGAGAATGAGACGGGTCTCTATAACATTTTCCACCAAGAGCGAATTTATGACAACAAGATCTTGTTGGCCTCATCTCACGCATTAAGCATTTAGAAGAAATTGAAGCCCAGAACCATCTTGGTATCAACGACGGGATGCATCTATTCACTCTACAAGCTTTCTGTTTGAATGAGACTTGAAGGAGCAATGTCGTGGATGACATAATTTCTAGTGACGCAAATCTTTGCAAAACAGAGGGGTGGATTTGCCTTGCTCACTCCAATTTGGATGCAACAGAGTTAGCATATGATGAATTTATCCTTATCTAGGTGGCCTTGATCACATGCATTGATACACATTCTTCATAGAAATAAGATTTTATTGAATTTGGAGATGAGGAGTTGTTGTGTTAATGTTTCAACCAATTAGGAAAATATCACTAAGAATGAATCACATAGACTAGGACTAAAACACCTCAAACGATTCCCCTTCTACCATATGATTCCACTCTACAACATACTCGATCATTGCCACATTTCATGGTTCTTTGGATGTGGGATCAACAATTATTCGATCCATTGCGAGAAAAATAAAATTATGGATTTGTGTTCCCATGATCTGTTTGGTGATTTGATGATGTTCACTGATGAACTCAAACTCGATTAATGGATTACACATATATATTTCAGCGCTGATGAATGGGGATACATACCGCAATAAATTCTGAAGATCGACAACTTAAAGACTTAATCAATTTTGTGCTTCCCAGAGATGTGCTCTAGCGAACAGATCTACTCACAAGCTTCACATAGGAGGCTCAACATGATTTGACAGTCTGCGTAGAACATTAAAGCTTCTCAGAGAAAGCAAACAGTAATATTTTCTTACACACCATGATCCCCACACACCTAGACTATTCTATTTACAAAGGTTTATCTCACATGTGCCTCACATTTTCGTAGCCCTCCCATAAGGGAATTATGCCAAAATAGGATCTAATACCAAGTAATAAATTAGAGGAGAAAACAAGTTGCACAAATTACTCTCAAAACTATTTGTATGTCATATTCAAAGCCAAATTATAAGTCACATAAATAGTGCTCATGTGATTCAACAAATTCCAACCAGGGAGAATATTGTTGAGAAAATCTCTCAACAAAACTCCAACAACCAACAAACTAATCTTACCTACATACTATTATAAGCATTATTCCAAGTTTAACAAACAAAAAAACATAAGTTCCCCATGAATTAACAATCCATTTATATATTCAGAGTCTCAACTATAGAAACCTAAAAACTATAATCATAACCTGCTACGAAACGAGCATTCATGATAAAGTTTGATTACTTAAAAATTTGGGCATTAACATAAAACGAAGAGCAACTGATATTCATTTCTTTAAAACTGCAACGAAAAACATGTCATTCGAAAATATATTAGTATTATTCACAAACTCAAAACTTGTTCTAGCTTAGCAATGTTTAATTGAAACAGATCATTCCCTAAGCGCCTATCCAAAAAAGCATGTGAATTACACTTAAAGATATCTCCAACATTTGTATTTTATTTTTTATTATATTTATATATAAAATATAAAATATAATAAACCTAAAAACTATAATCATAGCTCGCTACGAAACGAGCATTCATGATAAAGTTTGATTACTTAAAAATTTGGGCATTAACATAAAACGAAGAGAAAATGATATTCATTTCTTTAAAACTGCAACGACAAACATTTCATTCGAAAATATATTAATCACAAACTCAAAACTAGTTCTAGCTTAGAAATGTTTAATAGAAACAGATCATTCCCTAAGCGCCTGTCCAAAAAAGAATGTGAATTACACTTAAAGCTATCTCCAACATTTGTATTTTATTTTTTATTATATTTATATATAAAATATAAAATATAATAAGATAAATATAAATTATAAAATCATAAAGTAAAATGGGTAAAAAGTTGAGAAGTGATTTTATTATAAATGGTTAATAAAAATAATCACCTCTTCCAGTCTTGGACTACCTCCAATCAAGGTGGCTTATATAGATGTCTTCGTATGGAGACTCTAAAAAACACCATAAAGCAAGTTTACATTATAGCAATTCCTCACTTAACCCTCCACGCCAATCAATATTCTAAAGTAGATGGTTTGGGATAGGAATTTCTACTCAATATAATTTAAGCAGTGGGGCACTTTGCTAAGCAATTTGAATGTGTCATTTTGACATTGTTCCTTCATAATCGGTTGGTTAGCAACCACATTGGCAATTTTGATTGATCACGAGCTTTACCTCCAATCCACCAAAGGTGAACTAGGTTTTCGTCATTTTAATTGAATCTATATGTTATCAATTTCTTTGTCCTATTTTATAAATATAATATTATTCACTAATTTATTATACTTAATTACACTGTAATACCTATTTGAAAACAACTTTTCTAAATCCCTACATGTACCATTATGAGCCCTTGATTCTAATGTTAGACGATTCAAATCATCTCTACCTTAGATTAAAAACTGTTACATTTTTAATCAGTTACAAGAAAATATATATTAATAAACATCAGAACTTAGTTAGGGTTTCTGATGTCATTTTCTTCTCGGTGGCTGTGATCTCATTTTCTTCTCCTGTGGTCGCGACTCACTTTCTGCACGCTGGGCGCACTCTACAAGCAGGGCGCACTCTGGTCTACTTCCAAAATAGTTCAGTGGTCTTCTGATCAGATTTCCAGTGATCACTCCACAAGTTTTTAGCCTGTCCTCAAAGTTCTCTGCGAGACCGTGGGAAGCTCTAAAATAGAGTGGGCAGGGAGGAGAATAATTGGCTCTATGCTTTATAAAATCCATGCAGAGTTCATATTTTTATGGGGCACTGAATCCTTGATGAGTCAAGAATTATCTGACCGGGATGGTTACAAGAAATGTTTGAACGCAATGCCTGACTTTTATGGACCTCTTGAACGAGCTAAAACCCTCATGGGTACTGCTTCCGTGGGTAAGGAAGTGGTGAAAGAAGTAGCAGATTTAAAAATTGATGTTTTCAATTACCAAACGCTGTGTGAAGCAATCCAGGAAGTGCATTCAAGGAGAAGAGCTACTGGAGAAGGCAATGTGTGGCGATATGGACATAATCTGTGAAGCCATAGACTATTGTAAGGTTTCCCTTCGTGTTACAGAAGAAAAGCATTTGGAGAATGAGGCCATTGCATTGAGCAGGATTGAAAAATCATATTCCTCTGTTCTGAAAATGGAGAAGAAAACCCATCCCTGCCACTTTCAAAGCATCAAGAATGTACTCGCCATCATGTCTGCATGGATTGCAAGTTCTGAATGGTACATATATTCTTCTGAAGCAGTCAAAAAACACCAAGAGGGAGTAGTTGAGCAGGATACCAGAGAACATGCAGAAAACTACAAGGGCAGTGCAGAAAGAATGAAAGAAAATATAAACACAGTAAAGTTGGATGGGGAGAAAAGTGCAGAGTCATTCCTGAAATATATATATGAGAAATACCCTCATCCAGATGTGACCAAATAGGTGCTACTTCGATTGGGACAATTGCTTTCCTGTCAGACTTCAAGCTCGGCCATTACATGAAAATCCCACCATGCTTTATGTTCCTTATACAAGTATGCTATGTTTAAAATACTCTCCTTCAAAGTTTTATATATAGATATATCCTCATGCTTATGGCACTCACCCAGCTCTTGTTTTTTCTGCTCTGCAATTCTAATACCATTTTAACACTCCATAAAGGTACAGATGGGAATTTCATATTGAAGCACAAATAATTATAAAATAAGTAATAGCCACTGTTCTACCAAATTAAATGTTATTTTTGCTGTCATTCTGGACCATTAAATGCTCCAAAAAACTAGGTTTTTATTTATCAGATGATTGAAAATAAAATAAAAATTGAGGTGTTTATTCTGTCTGTGTCAAAGGAACTGGTGTTAGGCTTTGGCATTTTTTGAGGAGTTTATTTTTTTTGCCACAAGAACTAGTGTTAGTCTTGTTTAAACCTGTTATTGAACATCTTGGTGAATTGATAAAAGCATTGCTTTTGTTTAGCTTCAAAATTCTCTTTTCCATTATGAAACTTTCCATACACATCATAGATAAACACACTATATTATAGATATACATTAGAATTCTTTAGAACAAGGTATTCCATTTTTGAGAAAATCAGAATGAATTTTCCATTTGCAGAACGTTCTTTAGATCACTGCCCACATTTTTTCTGTTCTGTTTACTGATCTCTTGTTGATGCAATGCATTTTATAAGCACATTAGTGGCTGGAACAGTCAACCTGGGAGTTGCATTGTGGATGTTGAGGTCAGTGAAAGATATATGCCTAACAGCTCTTTTGCCTGCAAGTAGCCCATAGACACGTCACAATGATCATGTGTTCTACGATGCATAAGTCATATGGGGTTTGGCTGGTCCAGAGAGGATATTTGGCAAGCTTGGAGTGTATCCCCAGTTAAATTGGTTCTTCTTGGGTGGGGCAACTGCTCCAGTTTTAGTGTGGTTAGCACACAAGGCCTTTCCAAGAGTCAAGTGGATTCAAAATAGATTGATTGACAAGTAATTTAGTAGTGGTTTTCATAGCATAATGCCCTGAGGCCAACCTTATCAATGTAAGTAATCTACGGAATGCTAGGGCCTTTCTCGGGATCTTGTTCCAAGTTAAAATGTAGAAAAGGTCGCATACAATTTTTATTCATGCTTCAAGTTTCGTTCATTCTTCATGGTCTTTGAAATTCACATTGGTTAGAAAAGGTTGAGGCAACTACCTAATTCCATTTAACTTTAATGTGGAAAATTTACATTTAAACTGTTGGTCTATTACCTTCTGTACTTTTACACAAATATACATGTTATCGAACCTGGAGACATTCTGGCTGCATAATAATCTACTGAAAGGTTCAATTCCTACTTTTCTCGGCAATGTGACAAAGTTGGAGAGCTTGGATTTCTCTCACAATCATCTATCTGGCAACATTCCCACGAGTTTGATGAGGTTGTCAAAGATTACAGAACTATATCTATGGGGAAACCAGCTGTTTGGAGAAATATCGCATAATATTGAAGGGCTGAGGAGCATAAAATCTTTGGACTTTTCAACCAATCAGATGAATGGAACAATTCCTTAAAAAATTGCAAATATGAGGGATATGGAAACCTTGGCATTGTGGGAGAAAAACCTCATGGGGTCCGTCCCTACACAGCTAGGAATGCTTGTTAACCTGAAAAACTTTGAAATTCACATTGGTTAGAAAAGGTTGAGGTAGCTACCTAATTCCATTTAACTTTAATGTGGAAAATTTACATTTAAACTGCTGGTCTATTACCTTCTGTACTTTTACACAGAGATGCATGTTATCGAACCTGGAGACATTCTGGCTGCATAATAATCTGCTGACAGGTTCAATTCTTGCTTTTCTCGGCATTGTGACAAAGCTAGAGAGCTTGAATTTCTCTCACAATCATCTATCTGGCAACATTCCCACAAGTTTGATGAGGTTGTCAAAGACTACAGAACTATATCTATGGGGAAACCAGCTGTCTGGAGAAATCCCGCATAATATTGAAGGGCTGAGGAGCATAAAATATTTGGACTTTTCAACTAATCAGCTGAATGGAACAATTCCTGAAAAAATTGCAAATCTGAAACTTTCCATACACATCATAGATAAACACACTATATTATAGATACACATTATAATTCTTTAGAACAAGGTATTCCATTTTTGAGAAAATAAAAAAGAATTTTCCATTTGTAGAACGTTCTTTAGATCACTGCCCACATTTGTTCTGTTCTGTTTACTGATCTCTTGTGGATACAATGCAGTTTATAAGCACATTAGTGGCTGGAACAGTCAACCTGGGAGTTGCATGGTGGATGTTGGGGTCAATGAAAGATATATGCCAAACAGCTCTTTTGCCTGCAAGTAGCCCATGGATAGGTCCCAATGATCATGTGTTCTACGATGCATCAGTCATATGGGGTTTGGCTGGTCCAGAGAGGATATTTGGCAAGCTTGGAGTGTATCCCCAATTAAATTGGTTCTTCTTGGGTGGGGCAGTTGCTCCAGTTTTAGAGTGGTTAGCACACAAGGCCTTTCCAAGGGTCAAGTGGATTCAAAATAGATTGATTCACAAGTAATTTAGCAGTGGTTTTCATAGCATAATTCCCTGAGGCCAACCTTATCAATGTAAGTAATCTATGGAATGCTAGGGCCTTTCTCGGGATCTTGTTCCAAGTTAAAATGTAGAAAAAGTTGCATCCAAGTTTTATTCGTGCTTCAAGTTTCGTTCATGCTTCATGGTCTTTGAAATTCACATTGGTTAGAAAATGTTGAGGTAGCTAGCTAATTCCATTTAACTTTAATGTGGCAAATTTACATTTAAACTGCTAGTCTATTACCTTCTGTACTTTTACACAGAGATGCACGTTATCGAACCTGGAGACATTCTAGTTGCATAATAATCTGCTGACAGGTTCAATTCCTGCTTTTCTCGGCAATGTGACAAAGATGGAGAGCTTGGATTTCTCTCAAAATCATATATCTGGGAACATTCTCACGAGTTTTATGAGGTTGTCAAAGATTATAGAACTATATCTATGGGGAAACCAATTGTCTGGAGAAATCCCACATAATATTGAAGGGTTGAGGAGCATAAAATTTTTGGACTTTTCAACTAATCAGCTGAATGGAACAATTCCTTAAAAAATTGCAAATCTGAGGGTTATGGAAATCTTGGCAATGTGGGAGAACAACCTCATGGGGTTCGTCCCTGCATAGCTAGGAATGCTTGTTAACCTGAAAAACTTTGATATCGCCACTAACAAGCTTACTGGGTAGCTGCCATAGAATTTGGGTACACATTCTGATCATTCGCTCGTTGATGTTTCAGAGAACAATTTCAGGGGTCCCCTGCCTACACATCTATGTGATGGAAGGAATAATTCCTGAAACAATTGCAAATCTGAGGCATTTGGAAACCTTGGCATTGTTGGAGAACAACCTCACGGGGTCCATCCCTACACAGCTAGGAATGTTTGTTAACCTGAAAAGCTTGGATATCGCCACTAACAAGATTACTGGGTAGCTGCCACAGAATTTGGATACACATTCTGATCTTTTGCTCGTTGATGTTTCAGAGAACAATTTCATGGGTCCCCTACCTACACATCTATGTGAGGGAAGAAATCTTTACGCGTTGGTTATATTTTCAAACAATTTCAATGGGAGCTTGCAGTCCTTAGACTCCTAGTCTGCAATACGCACAACTCTATGAAAACCAGCTAACTGGTAAGGTTCCTCTGGCATTATGGAGCTCTCAAAATCTTATCCAATTGAAGCTCTGTAATAATATGTTTGAGGGCCACATTTCTGAAGATATTGGCAGGGCTTTAACCTGATTTCTCATATAATCTGGAGGTACACAACTCATGTCCTGGGCATACATGAATAACATATTTTAGATAACGAAACATACCTCGATTGACCTGTAGAATTTGTATATATGCTCAACGTATTCAACAACTTCCATGTGATTATAACCCAAAAATTTATGTGTAATTATTAATCATTTTTATCCAACCTACATCGTAAATAAACACAAAGCTATCTTACTGCTATAAAACCCCTTTGTAATTGGGTGTGGATGTGGGTAGCTTTGGCTTGACAACAAAATGGAAAGAAACAAAAACCCAACAGCAAAGTATTGATTCACTATATATATCGAAAGGATAATGAATAAATGTCTCCTAAGGCCTTCCTATTTTTGTTGTTGCCTTGTAGTGATTTCTTATTGGGTGCCGCCATTGCAGGGCCTGTCATTTCCCATGCACACATCTTAGCAAAAAAAATCTTATTTAGCCTTAACAATTAAGCAATACAAGGTTTTAAGAAACCCACTTACCTTTTTGTTGCCATGTTTCGCTTGGGAACAATGCACCTGTTCTCCACCTCGCAGCGGTCCTGTTCCTGCACCTGGCAGTACTAAAAACCTCGATCAAAACTGAAGCCACAAATGGGTAGGTGAGAAAGAGATGCCATGTGTCTTTTGAATTATTCCTACATAGTTCGCATCTCCTTGGACCTTGAAAGCAACAAATACCTACCCAAGTGCCTCCTGACAGTCCCCTAGCACCTCAGTGGTATAAGCTGGAGGACAAGAAATGGGACAAACTCCTCAGGTGATAACATGGCAGCATGATGTCATGAGAAAATATTGATTAATCATTAGATATATTTTTTCCATCATGGTTTACACACCTGGTTAGAAATCTGAGGACCTCTGGGCTGTCTTTGCTGATTGTTGTTGAAGTGTAATCATTTCATTTAAAAAACCCCTACATTAAGATCCTATTATGGACAACCAACCATATAAAGCACTTCAGAGCCCTGATCTAGGGAAATGTGAGAATAAATGTCATACCATTTCACAGTCTTGGTTGTATTTTATTAACAACCAAAAACAATAGCAGTAGGGGACAACGTTTCACAGTCTTGGTTGTATTTTAATAACTGCCAACAACAATCGCAGTAGGGGACAACGTGGATTGGGGCCTAGAGAAACAGAAAAGCATTATTAATATCCCATTCTCCAGCTTCTGCCTAGAGAAACATAAAATAATTATTATCTATTTGAATGCTGTGTTTTGAAGACATGAAGATAATTATGTTAATATTCGTTATGTTTTTGGATGTTTAAGATTACATTTTCAAAAATAAACTCAGACATGGTTCCAAACTGCAGTGAATGATAATAGAATTTTCAATATAACCATAAGGCTCTACACATCCAAGGTTTATTGTTGTTAAATTTTTATATTTTAGTATGCAGTTTTTTATAGTTAATATCATGATGTTGTGATGCACTTCACCTATTTTAGAAAACAAAAACGTTAGAATTTGAAAAATGCTAGATTACTCTTTACAACGTTTCTTTTGCAACATATGGTACAATTGCTAGTATAAATATAAATTTAAAGTAAAATTATGTTTGGCCGATAAATCTTCTCTTTGAATTAAGTCACTTTCATTTTAGTCTACCTTTTTGTTGTACACTTGACAGCTGTGTGCTATTAGAATTAATTAGGTTAGTTAGGTTAGATGAATAATGAGACAGGTGTTGGGAAAACAAATTCACTTTCCGATGCTGGCACTGAATAATGTAACACATGGGATATTTGTGAGAAAATAGCCTTGGAAAATGTAACCGTTTTGCTAGAAAACAGGACTGCTATAGTGATATTTGATATTTGGCTAGAAAACAGGTCTGCTCTTGCGAATTGTCATATTTGATATTTGGCAAGAGAATAGGTTGGACAGCTCGTATTTTCACTAGATATTTGCAGTTTATCTTTATTTCTCATTTCATACAAAATGCAGTAGGATACCACTTGGTTTCTGCAGCTTCATGGGGGATACACGCATTTCTCTAAAGAAATGAGCGATTTTCTTGACAGAAGCTTGAAATTTAGTAACATAGATCCAATTTTGTTGACGGCAACTTTAAATTTAGAGGCAGAAATTCATCTTGCTTTTATGGTTTTACACAAACTGCAGCAGAGTACCGCTTGGACTACGCATCTTTGCAAAAATACACAGCTTTCTTGACAGGAACGTGTGATTTGCTTGACAGTAGCTCGAAATCTGGTTACAGATATCTAATTTTGTGGACATAAACCCTAAATTTGTAAAAAGAATTACTGGAACTTCATCTCTTGTGAGAAATTTTCGGATCGTTGTTTAGCGTCACTTTCTGTTCACGTGGAACATTTTCTAGGGGAAGAGGGCTCTGCTTAATTTCTTAGCCTCGAAAAGTGATGCAGACTTGAGAAATGCTCGGGACGGACAATATGAGAAAGTTACAGGGGTAGGTCTTTTGGTTATAAGGCTTTATTTGATAAATTTGTAAAGATGATTGTTATATGTATTCCAAAACCTTAAATTGCTAAAATATCAAAGAAATGCAGACATCATATCTTTTGCAGGGTTCCATGCTATTAACTCTTATTTGTTTTCCCTCGGCTGAGGTAGTTATGCTATTAGGTTCGATCAACAGCTTGATTGTTAAATTAGGTGGACTGTTGTTAATATAATTTTGCTTTATTTAAAAGTCGAGAACAATATTTCCGATTATATGATAATAGAATTTAAAATACGCATTGTAAGAGTGAAGGTTTGAACTTTGTATACATGCTACACTTCCTTTGACATGGGAAGATTTAAGCAAAAATCAAGAATGTTGTTTTATCACGGTTCAATGTTTTAGGTTGTCGTATAGCAGTGATTTAATCATAAAATTCACGCTGATATGAAGGGTTGCAGAAAGATATTTGGTATCGTTGAACATTCTATTTATAGGGCATTCTGCATATATCATGTAATAGAAAAATTCATTACTACAAGGCAGCTAAGAGACTAGCGTTGATAATACACTGTCTTTTTGATATATTGACTAATACTTTAATGTTTTGTTTTTTAAAATATTGCTAAATTTTTATGGTTTTTTCTTGAAAAATAACACAGAATTGAATATGTTTAAAACTATATTTAACAACTTCTTAAAAGTACATTTTTAGCCCTCTAGTCTTTTTTTGTTGCTCAGTTTTTTCTGCTGAATTGGCCCAAAAAACAACCAGTTGTTAACTGGACTCATTTGGATGCAGCACACAGGCTAAGATATGGCTTAACACTAGGGTGAATGTCATAAGTAAAAACAATAGCTACAACAAAAGAATGGAAAATTGCTGAAAGCAATCCTTGAAACTCCTGTGTACATCACGCAGAGCTGGAATATGCAGAGTTCTATATACATGCTTCATGTGAAGCAAGATTCTCATCCTCTAGAAGATAAAATTAAGAAACAAGATCAGTTGTCAGACACACTACTATTAAGTTACATTTCAGGCATACAGATCATTCAGGCAAGATGTTTAATAGAATACCAAAAACTGAACATTAGTTGGATACAAATAGAAATTTTTAATTAACAAATTACAAAACTACCATTTCCAAAGTCATTCAACTCCCAGATATAATCTCAATTCACACAAACATTACCGCTGCTATAATCCCATATACTTGTGAGATGATTTGATGAAGGAAGGATACACCATTTTCACTAATGCAACACCTAGCCTGTTGGGCCAATCGTTGCTGCAATATTTCCTTGAGGTCTCTTGCCATCTGCACCCATATCCATTGAATATCTGACTTGAAGCCTAAAAAGCATAATAGGATAATGAAGAAAAAAATAAACGACATAAAACTAGCACCCATATCAATTGAATATCTGACTTGAAACCTAAGAAGCATAATAGGATAATGAAGAAAATAATAAACGACATAAAACTAATGGACTTATTTATTTTTCACATGTATGATAGTACTCTAAAACAAGAGGAGATCACAAAATCTGTAACGTTTACACTGCAGAATACCAAAGCTATAAATTTTTTTGAAAATATAAATATAATAAAGATAATTGGGATACTTCCATAACAAACTTATTCAATCAAAATGTGAATCAAGATCATAACATTTTTCAAGGCCAATGAATTTGCATGGTAAGAATGACCCGCTTACTTTGTGAAAAACAATTGTAAAAAGAATTTGATTCTGCAGTGAGGAAAAACAATTGTGCTGAATGCAGGTTGATAATGTTTATCTTTACCAATGATTCTTATAGGATTTGAAATTATTTATTTAATTGGAAATATAAAATTTAAAAAACAAAAGAAACAAATAAAAAAAACACATGCCAAGATTTAAATGGTAAACTACTGCTGTGCATGTGTATAAATTCATTAATCAGAAAAAAGTATGTATGTCCAATTTCATATGTAAGAAATAAACAAAGCCATTGCATGTTTAAGCATGCTACAAAACCCCGCTCTAAAAGAAGCAATAAGCCACATTTTAGAGTGCATATGAGGGGAAGCAAATTACCGGTTAAACTCCTTCAGGTACACTATAGCGAGCTTGTGCATTTGCAATCAGGAGAAGGATATGCTCACTCTGGTTGTTAATGTTGTCTTTGTGCATTTTTTCAACAACATACTTGACACACTTATTCCAAATCTAAAAGCAAATCACAATATCCTATACTGATCACAAACATCTAAAAATTTGTGTGGACAGTGATCAAACATTTTCTTCAATCATTCACCCTGTCCTTTGATATTCATGCATTAAAATATTTACTAAAACTTTTTGGTAGACAGAAGAAAACTCGTAGAAACTATATTATAAAAGACAATTGAACTCTATTCATGCATTAAAATATTTAGTGAAACTTTTTGGTGGACAGAAGAAAACTCATAGAAACTATATTATAAAAGACAATTGAACTCTAATAAATCACAAATCTTTCACAAATCTCTCTCTTCATATCAAATGTCCAAATCTATAAATGGTATTTTTTAAAAATAGAATATAGATGGATATCTATTCAGAATAAATCATGATTTGCTTTGATATTCATGCAACTATATTATAAAAGGCAATTGAACTCTACAGAAGGTTAATCAATCAAAAATCTCTCTCTTCAAATTAAATGTCCAAATCTATAAATGGTAATTTTAAAAAATAGAACATAAATGGATATCTATTTAGAATAAATTATGAGTTGTTAGTGGCAGAATAAATCATGAGTTAGTGGCAATTTTAGAGAAATCGTGCAATCTTCTAGAATTTTATAATTTGTATAATTTATGTAGTCTTTTTGAAGAAATAGAAAAAAAAAAAAGCGAAAAGCAACAATTATTAGACTCACTTTTAACTAATAATCAACAAAAATTTAAATAAATTGTATAATCAAATTATTCAAACCATAAATTGTATTTTTACAGACTATGTCATTACACTACTATATTTACTCATTGTATAACATTTTTACTCATAATTGGTGTAGAAGTTATATATATATATATATATAACTTATACTTAATTGGGAGGGATTAAATTCTTGAAAATATAAATTAGCATGGTTAATAAAATTACAATATTTTTATTATATATTTTTTCAAATAAATATTAAAATAATTATTATGATTAACTATTATATATATAACTAATTAATTAATTTTGTTTTTATATCAAAATATTGATATGTATATTTTCAAAATTATTTTATTTTTAGATATTTACACTATATTTTAATTAATATTAAAATATATTTCTATTAATAATACTTTTTTTTTTAATAGATTATGTAACTTTTCCATATTATCATATTAAATTATAAAATTTTAATTAACTAATATTTAATATAAATTTATATTTTGTAACTTATAATAATAATCAACATTATTATTAATTAAATTTATATATAATATATTATACATAATCTAAATAAAATAAATAATATTAATTTTACGTAATCTAAATAAAATAAAATAAAAAATTATTTTATATTGTTTTTTATAGGAAAAGATAAATTAATGTATTTTTATTTGAGCTATATTTTTATTGATGAAAAATTCATATTAATCATTTTTATTTACTGAGAATAGAGAAACTCATTTTTTGAACTTCCTAACTATGGGAGTGCTACTTGATATGACATTTCTTATGATAAAAACTAATGAAATATCACCAGTAACTATGAGAATGCTACCTGATATGACATTTCTTATGATAAAAACTATTGGAAAAACACTTTATTGGATAACTAAAAAATTTGTAAGGTAAAATAAAAGACCCATGATAAAAAAATGACATTCACCCTCGAGCTGATTTTGAAAAGCACCCCATCATTGAGCTGATTTTGGAAAGCACCCCATCACCGTAGCAAAATCATGAAGATTCAAGAACACATAATGAATATCAATCAATTGCATTTGAAAGCACCCCATCATCGTAGCAAAATCATGAAGATTCAAGAACACATAATGAATATAAATCAATTACATTTGAGCTCTGAGCCTTGATCGCTAAAAATAAAATTGATAATTCATTATTAAAATTGGGTTAGGTTCCATTACCTAAATGACGTAGGCATGCAATCAATGTCACATTCCTAACTTGGTGCAAGCATCATTAGCATGCATGAACTCTTTGAGCCAAGTGAAAGACGCCTGCACATTGAAAAAAAAAACTCACGATCTCACATTTTGGTCATTGTAGAAAATTGGTTGAGCACCAAAGCATGACGAAATCCAAACTCTGATTGTGTTTACGCATTGAAGTTCATCTCTAGATACTCGGATCCCCATTGTTATAAAGTCCTAAGACTTTTCTCGTGTGAGGCTGCAACTTCCAGTCATGGTTCAGGAGATGCATATGAATTCTATGTGAATTTCTCATATTGTATTTTAAAATACTGAATATTGAACATTATACATCTTGTGTTAGTTTTGAATTTTAAGTTCTAGAGACATTGACAATTCCCACTTTACTTTTATTCTATTCAATTGTGGCATTGCTACATCCAATGAGAATGCTCAATCACATAATCTAGTTAGTTTGGGCTTACTTGCAAGCTCAACATTCACGTTTCTTACCATTGAATAGAGTAGATGCTTAACAGTTGGAAGATGTCATCTTCAAGATGTTAGCAACGACAAAATGACGATGAAACCTCTTACATTCACTAAAAAATTCAACCTTTATGGTATTTTTTCATTTGAACCTTGATTACAAGTTGTTGATATTTTGAATTTAATATTTTGGGTGTATGGTTTTCATTAGTTTCTAAAGTTATAAAAGATATTATCATTAATCTAGAATGATATATCCATTTACCATCAAATTTTGATTGGACCTAGTTATAGAAATTACAGTGAAACTGGAACGAACCCACTTCATGTAATCAATGTGTTAACTTAGGAAAGTCAAACTTTTCTTTAAAATGGAATTTAGTTAAGTAAATTAAACCATTAGGGGAATTTTGAGGTCTAAAATGGGCCTCTTAAGAAAAATGTACAACAAAAATAAACTTTATAACAACCAATAGGATTCAAGATGATGATGTCAACCATGGGGGATGATTTACTATTTTTTAAATAAAAGGGTAAAAATATTAAAAAATAATAGAATAATAAAACTACTTTTTCAACTCGTATTTTCAACTTATCTCCCAAAATTTTTACTCAAATATCGAGTGGAAGTACTTGTTGGATGCAAAATTTAATTCCTCATCCAAGGAGTACCCATGTTGCATACTTTCGATGAACTCTACTACACGAAAAATGAGAAATACATAAAAAACGTGATTGTAATCACATTTTTTTTATGTATTTCTCATTTTTCGTGTAGTAGGACCCATCGAAAGTATGCAACATGGGTACTCCTTGGATGGGAAATTAAATTCCGCATCCAACGAGTACTCCCGCTCGAAATTTGAGTAAAAACTTTGGGAGATAAGTTGAAAATATGAATTGAAAAAGTAGTTTTTTCATTTCTCCCTCTAAAATTTGATGATGTCATCAAATCTTATTTGATTTTTTCCACTATTATTTTATAATTTCCTTAGGAGGCCCATTTTAGACCTCAAAATTCCCCTAATGCTACCTATTTCTACTAAATATCTATTTCATTCATTATCTTCAAAGGCAAAGAAACATACTCTCACATGAAACGATTTGTCTGCAAATAGTGTTATTTTTAGTGAATGCTTGTCACATTTTGTTGGGAGGCCTGGTAATATTATTCTGTTATTTGTCTTTATACTGTTCGTTAACCAAGAGTTTTTACAAGGAACAGTTAGAGGAATAGCATTGAAATGGAGTTTCCAAACAATGACCAACTTTCCACTGTACTTCACCCATATAACTTTGGCACGCCAGTTTCCATGAGTTAATCGCGGCTATCCATCGTAACAATTTTTTGTGTTAATTTTGGAAATAAACTTGGTCAAAGCATGATGGTCATTGAAATTTCTTGGCAACATGAAATAATGATTCTAAATGATGAGTTGAAATAGAGAAAACACATTTGCCATTTTGCTAAGACAAGACCTAGAATGTGAAGCTTCATGTGCAGTTAAAGTTTGGTCATATTTTCTTGGTCAAGAAATGAAGAAATTGCTTGCAATTGAAATTGTTGGTTTTCTTTCTTGAGACACAATTATTCTGATTTGAAAAGACAACAACTCTTTAGAAGGTTAACAACAACAGTTTATCGTAAATTGCAACTCCTTATACATAGCTTTGTTAGCTCATATTTGTTGGGTTTCAAAAGAAAGAACCCTGCACTGGTATGCTTTTTGTTTTGGTTCCACAACGTACCATATGATATGCTCATAGCATATTTGAAGAACATGGGTAAAAATTGATAGTGGTGGGTGGTATATGAAGAGTACCATAATGTTTATCCTCCAATTTCACTAAGAAAAAATTGTATTCATTTGTAATGGGCCTGATAAAATGACATTATGTTCTTTCCTAGATATACATAAACCTAATTATTTCTTGCTTGATTATGAAAAACCGAAATACAAATTTTTCAATTTAAAAATCCTATCGTCCTCTCTTTGCACCTTTTGGGGCCGCTGCTAGTATTATATATTTTTATAATAATAATAATACGATCAACACGTCCTAAGCTTCAAAATCTTTAGAGGAGAGCACCGCCTAAAAAAATATCGGTATTTCACCACAACATGGACAGGAAGGACAAGACGCTAGTGATTGAGTCCTACGTGGTTGACGTGTGGGAGGGGAAGTAAAAAATTATATCGATATAATAAAAGTATTTTTAAAATTTTGCATTTATTAAAGATAAAAAAATATATCTTACACAAAGTGTAAGATATATTTTTTTATCTTTAATAAATGCAAAATTTTAAAAATACTTTTATTATATCGATATAATTTTTTATTTTTAAGAAATACAAAATTTAAAAAGCACAAATTTCAAATAATGGGTAAACTATTTTGTCACTCACTTAAATTATTAATAAAATGAATATTTTTTCTAGATAATTATTTTTTAATTAATTCTATACTGATTTTCTCAACATCAAAATTATGAAAAAAAATATATATTAAAATTTATATAAAAAGAAAATTTCACAAAACAATTTAATTTTTTTTTATTAATAATTAATATTATATACAAATCAAAATTATATAATATTTTATTTTATTTTATTAATAATTTATATTATATAAAAATTAGAATTATATTGGTTAAAAATACTGTATAAAAATGCAATTTTTCACAAAATTTAAATGATTTATTTATTTATTAATAATTAATATTATATAAAAAATAAAATTATATAATATTTTATTTTATTTTATTAATAATTAATATTATATAAAATTAAAATTATATAATATTTTTGTAATAATTTTTTTTATTAATAATTAATATTATATAGAATTAAAATTATAGCTTGCTACATTAATAAGAACATTTCCTCTCATGCTAGGATTTATAAAAACGACCCTTACAACCAATATAGTTGGATTGAGATTACTGACATTAATGATCAAAAAGACCTACATAGCAATCTCTTATTCCCCCCCATTAATTCTAACTTTTATAAGAAAAAGAATCTAGATAAAAATAGTCCCTACAATGGTTTAGAGAATGGCATTTCTAGCCTGAGGAATGGAGGTAATATCCTTTTAATGGGTGACTTTAATGCTCAAACTTCAAGAAACCAAGCTATTCTTCTTAGTAATCATTCCAACCCCAATCCTCTTTGGTTAGACGAAGACCTTACTCTGGCTAGTTGGTACAAAAGGAGCTCTGAAGACCTCAGGGATAGTTTGTTTGGGTTGGAGCTAGTCAAGCTCTGTAGTGCTCAGGATCTCATAATTTGCAACGGTCTAAAGAAGTGGCCCAATTTTAGCGAGATGACCTGCATCCATGGGCTTGGTAGCATTGTGGTAGACTATGTTATTTCCGATCTCCCTTTATACAGTGAAATAATAAATTTTGACATCTTAGACGACCACGAGCCTGACTCTGTTCATAGGCCTTTACTCATAACTCTCAATTTTGTCATGCATAGAGATCCCATAGAAGATAATCCTTATAGTCAAAAGAACTTAATATTTGATAGAAATAAAAATGATCTCTTTCTAAATGAATTAAAAACTAATTTTCTTCCATTATCTAGTATAAACAACATAGATGACCTCTATCATAATTTTACTACTACCCTCTCATATTCTATAAACAAGTTCTCAATTGAAGTCTCAAGTAATAAAATAAATTGAAAAACCAACCCATGGTATGACAAAGATTGTAAAAGTGCGAGGAGATCAATTAAGGAAGATGTTGATGAATCTCTCAAAATTGATAAGATAAAAATCTACAAAGCCCTAACTAAAAGGGAAAAAAGGAAATATATTCGTAAAAGACAAGAGAATCTCTTACACCTCTCTAAGGTGGCTCCTAAGAAATTCTAGAGGCAGATTCTATCTAGGAAAAATAAATATAATAATCAAATTTCTTTACATGACTGGAATTCCTATCTTAAGAAGCTTTATGAATCTCCAAATGCCAACAATTTTGAAACCCTGCTCACAATGAAAGAAGTTTTCTCATTAGAAGACATTGATTTTGGGGTTAAATTCTTGAAAAATGGGAAAACTAAAGACATTGAAGGTTACCAGGAAGAAATCTTAAAAATTGGAGGTCCTGTACTCATCCCCCACATCCACAAGCTTTTCAACCAAGCGGTCAAGCAAGGGTTCCCTAAACCTTGGACTCAGAGCCTCATTATACCTATTTTTAAAAGTGGGGATACAAATAACCCCTCTAATTATCAGACAATTATGATCAACCCTCTCCTAGCCAAGTTATATGGTATTATTTTGGAAAAGAAGTTGAGCATTTGGCTTAAAAGTGAAGGTGAGCGGGCTAAAGGCCAAGTGGGTTTTAGAAGGCAACACTCAACAACGGACCACCTCTTTACACTTAGGATCATTGTGGAGGAATGCCGCAATGATAAATCCAATCTTTTCCAGTTGCTTTGTGGACTTTAGAAAGGCTTTCGATACGGTTCCTAGAAACAATATATGGAATAGATTAGAAGAGCTAAATGTTCCTTTTGAGCTAAGAGTAGCCGCTATAAGGTTATACGAGAATGTAATTGCCAAGTTAAAGAGCAATGAGGGGTGGTCGAAAGATATTAAATGTAATATCGGAGCTAAACAAGGTTGCCCCCTCTCCCCTACCCTATTTGGCATTTACATTGACAAGCTAGAAAGTTGTTTAGAGGAAGAAGGATGTGCTGGCACGATCTTAGCTGGGATAGTCATCATCCTTCTTCTCTATGCTGATGATATTTTTTTTCTCACAAGGTGCCCATCTGATCTTGATAAGAAACTTAAACTTCTTAAGGATTTCTGCTCTACCATGGGTATGTCTATTAACACTGACAAAACAAAAGTTATGATTATCAAATCCAAGAAGGACACTTACACTAATTTTATGTATGACAATAATGACTTGGAGGAAGTGTCTTCTTACAAGTACCTAGGAATTGATATTCATCACAAGCTCAACTAGAACTATAACATTCAGAAAAGGATTAATGGGGGGTGGAAAGCTTATTTTGGTCTTGAAAATAATTGTAAAACGACAAACCTCATAATGTGGTATAGAAAGAAGTTCCTCTTTGAAACTTTAGTCACTCTTGTTATCTTATATGGATGTGAGGTTTGGGGATTTAGGCATCTCTGAAATCACAGAAATGAGAAAATCTGACATTCAATAACGTATAACCTTAAAATTAAAAGCAATACACCCTATCCTATTCTCCTTATAGAAGTGGGTCTTTCCCCTATCGAGAGCCTAGCTATGACTAGGCTTTTGTTGTACAAGCACAAGCTCAATAGCAAAGGAGACCATAGACTTCCTAAGCTAGCTTTAAATTCTAAATGGAAACCACCTAGGAAGCAACGGGGTTGGCATAAAGACAAAGGGCCTAGATTAAAACCATTGGGTGTTGAGAATGTTGCATTACAAAACATTAATAACATTAAAAAAATTGTCACTTCTAAGTTCAAAGAAAAAATGTGGTGTGAGAAAGATCTAGCAACTAAAAGAAAATTAAGATATTATAAGGAGGTCATCAACCCCACCCTAGAAGATCAAAAGTATCTCTCTATTTTAACTAGCTCAAAGAAGAAAATTAATATAGCCAAGATTAGAATGAACTCTCATGAGCTCCATAGTGAAACGGGTCATTGGACAGTTCCTAAAACACCATGGATGGAAAGGATCTGCCATCTCTGTGAGAATATGAACATCGAGGATGAAAATCACTTCCTCTTAGAGTGCCCCGCGTACAACCACATTAGAGCTCAATTTCATAATATTTGTTGCAATACTGACCTTCCTAACCTTTTAAGATGTCAAAATTATAGTGAGCTTGGGAGGCTTCTCTCCAAGATTTTTGAGCATAGGAATAAAATCTAAAATCAAACTAAATAACTCTTTTTTTTAGGTCCAATAGACTAAACATTGGTCTCAGTGGACGTTAACCATCATCATCATCATCATCAATAATTTTTTTTATTAATAATTCATATTATATAAAATTAAAATTATATAATAATTTTATAATAATTTTTTATTAATAATTAATATTATGTAAAAATTAAAACTATATAATATAATATTTTATTTTATTAATAATTAATATTATATAAAATTAAAATTATATAATAATTTTTTTTTGTTAATAATTAATATTATATAAAAATTAAAATTATATAATATTTTTATTAAAATTATATTGGTTCAAAATACTATAATCATTTGTATAAGGGATTGGAGTTACCCGCAAATACATAATATTATGTGATGGATGATTTTATAGTTATTATTATCCAGTATAGATAATATTTGCAATCATCATCCATAAGGTACAAGTACTATTTAAACTTGCTGGGACTACTTACTTTAAGTTATAGTTACAGTTTGTTTAAATACAAAAGCTAGATTGACGAGAATTACGAAAGTCGCATGTAATCAATTTTATCCGGGTAATATCCATGGGTGCTCTTAAATGTTGAGAAAACGGGATCTTGTTTCTTTTTTTTAAAATAGTTGGTTAACACGATTCTTCTCCCACTTCCCTTTTGTGCATTCTATTTTGCAATTGGAAAAGAATGAAGTTATGAGTAATCTGAACTCGGTACGAATTAAATTAGAGTTAAAGAGCATGGATTGTTTTCATCTTAATTATCTTTTGGCAAAACAAGATATAAGAGGAGATGTTTAAAGAGATGAAATTTTGAAACAAATTCATGATAAAGAAGTATACACATGCCATCATCACAAACTACATTGTAAAACCAATAATAACAAAACTACATTGGAAAACTAATAACCACAAAAAGAAAATTTTCCCAATCTCCATGGATAACCGTAAGAAATATTCATTTAATAATTACTCATATAAAAAAATTATTAATATTGAAACAACGATGCAATTTAAAGGAAAATTGGTAGTATTTTGTTCTTCCTCACAATGATGTATGATGTATTAATAAGCTCCTTTTAATATGTTCATATATTCAGTTAGTGATATTGTAATATTCAATCCATAAAAATAAAATAAAATTTAAAACTTACCAAAACCTTTAATTATTTATTGTGCCTAACTTAACCATTACACTTCTATATAATTTTCCTATCTTCTAATTGTAATTATGGGTTATACAATATAAACTATTCATATTCTGTGAAGCTACTCTAATTACATGCCGCAATCCTATACATACATTGTTTAAACAACATTCAAACTATTTGGCAAAGACTATAATACAAACATTGCATATGGTTATGAGCTGTACACCAGCTACGTTACTGACAATGTACCACACTTTGGAGTTAGCGCTTGTACAATGCTATAAATAAATATCTATGTTATTAATTCGGGTCCTGTAACAAGATTTTCGGATATACAATTGCATTTGTCTGGTCATGGGTGATTAATATGGTAGTTCACAGTTGACATGGAATTTAATTAACTCCATCACCGTAGGCCTACGGATTCCAGCTGTAAACTTCTCCACCATTGATCTGTCCAGACATAAGATCTACGGTTGATTTCTTATCTAGGGTTCAGGGTTGGCTTTTGGGTAATGCCTACCCCCAAAACCTAACCGTTTTCTCTTTTGCTTTGAATGTCGCTCGAGCTTTGCTAATCGCCTCCATGGTGGGGTTACTATGCCTTTCTTCACCTGGCTAACCTTTTCAGAGTCTTGGCTTCTGTTGACAATGGTGTGCTCTCCACCTTGCTCACATGTTTCATTCTGTCAAGACTGTTCTCACAATGTCTACGATTTTTACAGGTATATTCAGATATTTCTTGTCTTACAGGTTTTACATATTATCTTGTTTATGAAACTTAGTTCAGCTTTAATGGTCTGGGTTTCCTCCAACTTCACGATTCTTGGAACAACTCTGGATCTACCTTTCATGTACAGAAGATACCAGACTTCCCTTATCTTTGTTGAGAAATTTGCAGGTACAATCTATTATGTTATCGATTTTCAGTGTTTTTAATTTGTTATTCCTTCTCTATTCTCATATTAACCTTCAAGTTTAACCACAAAAAGTTTTTTATTGTAGGTGCTTCTATACCACCACTTCCGAATGGAGTTAAACTTTAGGTAAACTTCCTCCTGCAACTAATTTTTTTGTTCGTTTTCTCCTGTAATTATTTTTCTCAGGTCCATGTGTTTTCTCTTACCCAATTGTTCTCTTTCTTTCGAGGTAATTTTCATTGCAGTCACTTCTGATTCGGGTTCTAAAGCAAAGCTTACTTTGGAGTCACTGACACATATTATATATAACAGGTACTCACTCCTAATGGAGTCTTGCTGCTGCCATTTGGGTCCATAGTGACTATAGTGAGTTTTGGGTTTTCTTTGTTTTTTTTAAATAAAAATGTATCTATGCCTCTTTGTTTAATTCAAAGGATTTTTCCACATCCAGGCATTTCCTAGGCTCAGTAATTCTCTAAAACTCCTTCTAAATGATAACTTTTACCTCGGATAAGGGTTTTCGTTGCTGTAATAATATTAAGTTGTGTTTTTTTTTTTTTTTTAAAGATTGTCAACCAACATAGTCTTTGGCATTCACTAACCATTGCTTTACTTATTTTCTGTACAATGCTTTCTTCTTACACTGGTGGTGTTTGTGTGCTATTTACTTTGGCATAATAAAAGTATTTATCCTTTCTCATTTACATTGTTTTCAAGAAAAAGAAAGATATTAATTACGTTTTATCCATTATATTGTTATTTCCCATTAAATACCGAGTTTGGGTTGCATTATTTGCGAGTACTCAGTTTGATGGGTTACTTATTGGCTTGGAAAGTTCTGTGCTACTTCTATTTAATCATCCATAGAAAATGAAATACTAATTCATGTATTTAATAATATTGGTTATATATATACTGCTCTCACTAGCTTTCAAGATGTTTATAGTATCATTTTCTTGATGTTTCGTTTATCACAGATTTATTGTTATATTTTCCTGTTTCCACTGCTTTCCTACAGTTCTTTTTCCTTACTATACTCTTTGTATATTTTCTGCATCCTACTTAATATAATTATTTTCTTTTATTTAAGCACATGTCCATTCCATCCTGTCCATGTATATCATAGATGCAGGGAACCACCTACATGGACCTTTCGTCAAGATTGCACCGAGTTAACAGTTCCCTGTCGTTATTTATTCATCTAATTCTTATCTGACTTTTAATTAAAGGGTTTCGTTGTTATCTTATCATCAGTACTGTAATAGTCTAACAGACCCTTTTAAATTTTTAATAAAAAAAAACAACAAATTTCTTTCTTTTATATCAGCATTCCTATATAATTTCCCTAATTCTAAACAGAGAACTTGAATATTCAAATACACAGCAAATTTATTTACTTTTCTGACTTTCAGCTTTTGTTGATGGTAACCTACCTTCCTTGATAGAGGTGATTACGTCCTTGTCTCTTCCCCCATGCTCCAAGACTGAGCTATACATGTTGACAGAATACTAGAAGAGACGTCGTAACAATCCGATCCAGACTGCTATTCCAACAATTTCAAGAAGTTAGAGTATTCCACTGGTTAAACCAACTCTAGAATTCTTCTCTACAAATATTCCTTCTCCAATTACCGAACAGAAGCCCTCTTCCTCACTAGGATAACCCTTTATCCCTAGAGGTTGGGTAACTATTTGAACTAATTCTGTTCAACTAACTCACAATTCTTGAATTACTTTTTACCATCAGTCTATTTCTTTTTTATGGAATCAACTTCCATATTTAATTTTATTAAATCCAAAAATTAATTTATGTTCATAATATATCATTTTCAATATAAATATTAATAATTGTATTGATGTCTTAACAATGCACTTAATCATTAGTTAACATTAAACCAGCTGTTACAACTTCCCCCTGGAAGTGAACACCATCCTCGGTGTTCCCATTCTGCTCCAGAAAATAGTTCTGGATATGATTTATGAACAAAACCTTCATCCTCCAAGGTAGCCTCATCCGGGCCAAAGTGCTTCCACTAAACTTTAACCTGGGTGATGGATCGTTTCCGGAGCATGATTTCTCTCCGATCGATTATACATTGAGGCCCAACTAGAAACTCGTCATTCGGTTCGACTTGCAATCAACAAAATTTGAGTTAATTTTTCTCATAAACTTCAGCATTTCTAATCAATTCTTGTATCCATATCCTACCTGAATACTTTGCCAATGGATTATGTGCTTTGGATAGTGAATGTATCGTTTCAATAACAGTACATGAAAGACGTTGTGTAAATGGATATGACTGGGCAGTGCCAATCGATAAGCCACGGGTCCTACCCTTTCCAATATTTGAAAAGGGCCATAAAACCTGGGATCCAACTTGGCACAAGAGGCCCACCTTAAAGTGTTTTTCTTCGGTTTGATCCTTACGTACACATGGTCCCCCACCTCAAACTCACGATAAGTCATTTTCTTATCTGCATACACTTTTTGCCTATATTTCGTCTCCATTTCAGCTAGCATGTTCGGTCCAAGCATCAACTTGGTTTCTGGGCTACTCCAATTAATAGGAGTTCTGCATTGTCGTCCATATAAGGCTTCGAACGGACTCATTTTAAGGTATTCCTGATATTTTTGATTGTATGCAAACTCCACTAGGTGCAAATATTCTTCCCACCTAGTTGGTTGTTGCATTACATACATGCGTAACATATCTTTCAGGATCTTATTTACTCGCTCCATTTGTCCATCTGTTTGCGTATGGTAGGCAGTGCTGAAATTAATTTGAGTTCCCAATCTTGTAAATAATGTTTTCCAGAAAGCTGAAGTAAATTTTACATCCCTGTTAGATATGATAGTCTTTGGGATACCATGTAGTCTAAAAATATCACGCATAAATATATCTGCTATTTGCACCGTCTTATAAATGGATTGCACTAGTATAAAGTGTGCTGCTTTGCTTAACCGATCCACTACAACCATAATAGAATCATTTTGTTTCTTTGAACTTGGCAGACCAATGATGAAGTCTAAATATATCACCTTCCACTTACACTCAGGTATCGGTATAGGTTACATCTACCCGACTGGGTGTTGGTGTTCCACTTTCACTTGCTGGCACTCTAAACACTTGTTTAGATATTCTGCAATATCTCTTCTCATACCTAGCCAAAAGTAGCTCTTCCTAACTTCTGTTAGCATCTTCTGATACCCAGGATGTCTAGAATAGTTACTTAGATGATGCTCGTTTAGAATTAGTTCCTTTAGCTCCAATCTGTTTGGAGAAAAATCCCCTTCCTGTAAGTTAGCAATACATCCTTATTAATTTCTTAATCTACATATTTTCCTTGATTTCTGAATTCTTCTGCTTTTTTCCACACGAACTGGTATTCAGGATCTTTGTCAGCTTCTGTTTTTATTTGTTCCAAAAATCTTCACTCAACATGATTATAATATAGTTCACATACACCATGCAATTTTTTGCTTAATGCATCAACTACTTTATTTTTCTTACCCTTCACAAGCTGCAAATCAGTGTCAAACTCACTCAGGAAAGCATTCCATCTTACCTGGCGAGAATTAAGATCATCTTGCTTAAAGTAACTGGTTAAACTACTATGATCGATTTTAAGTACAAATCCATTTCCAAGCAAATAGTGCCTCCAAACCTAAAGTGCATGCACTATTGTTGTCAACTCCAACTCATAAGCCAAGTACCACTGCTCATGCTCCTTTAGTTTTCGTGATTCATAGGCAACAACCTTAACTTCTTGTGACAAAATCAACCCAACTCCTTCTTTACACGCATTTGTGCAGATTTCAAACTCTTTGTTGGGATCTACTACCCTTAATACTAGAGTTGTAGTCAATAATAGTTTCAGCTTTTAAAATTTGTCTTGACATTCCTTTGTTCATTTAAATATTTTTCCCTTCCTTTGTAAGGAAGTAAATTGGAAAATAAATCTTTGAAAAACCTTCAATAAACCACCGATAAAAACTGACCAGACCCATAAAAGATCAGATGTCTGCCACGTTTTAGGGTATTTTCCATTCCATAATCGTTCTGATTTTCTCTAGGTCAACTGCAATACCCTTAGCAGAAATAACGTGACCAAGGTACTGTATTTCTTCCTTGAAGAAATCATACTTGATAAAATTAACATACAACTGATGCTTCCTTAGCATTTCCAGCACTATCCATAAGTTCTCTTTATGTTATTCCACATTCTTGGAATAAAATAAAATGTCATCAATGAATGTTAATACAAAATTATCCAGAAAGGGGTGAAATATACCATGCATCAGCCTCATAAATGTTGTTGGTGCATTAGTCAATCCAAAAGGTAGCACTACAAACTCGTAATGTCCATACCTGGTATGAAAAGAAGTTTTATGTATGTCTTCATCTTTTATACGGATTTGATGGTATCCCGACCTTAGATATATCTTGGAAAACACTGTAGCTCCCTTCACTTGATCAAACAGATCATCAATCTGTGGTAAAGGGTATCTATTTTTGACAGTTAATTTGTTAAGCTGGCGATAATCCATGGACATTCGCATGGTTCCATCTTTCTTCTTCACGAACAACATTGGTGCTCCCCAAGGGAATACACTTGGTCGGATGTACCCTTTATCTAGTAGTTCATGTAAGTGCATATTTAATTTAGTTAATTATGGTACACTGATTCGGTAGGGTATCCTTGAAATTGGTGATACTCCAGGTATCAATTCAATAGTAAAATCTATGTCCTTTCTAGGCGGTAAGCCTGGTATTTCCTCTGGAAATACGTCCATAAACTCTTACACTATCGTAATTTTCTCCATCATTAGAGCCTTTTCTTTGGAATTAGTAAAGCCCACTTGGATGGCATATAACTAGCATCCCTTCCCCATGCACTTACCCATTTGATATGTTGTGATTGGATGCAGTTGCAGTGGTTTCTTTATACCTTGAATTTCTTTACGGATTCCATCTTGAATTCTATATTATATAACTTTTTCTTTACAATCTACCAACGTCCAGTGTTTCTCCAACTAGTCCATACCAAGTAGCACATCATAAGAACCCAAAGGTAATATATTCAGATCCATAGTTAGTTTTTGTTGACTAATTTCTAGTGCACAATTCGGAATTTTAGCACAAACTTTCCTCTTTGCTCCTGTGGCTAATTGTACTAGCCATGGATTTCTGAATTTCTGAATCTGCAATTTACAAGTCTCTACTAATTTGGGACTTATGTAGCTTAAACTTGCACCCGAGTCTACCAAAATAGAAATAGGATGAGATAGTAATTTACCTTCTAATTCTATGATCGTTGGTTGATAGTCTACCTGTCGGTCTTCCAGGGCTGCATTAATTCTAGGTACATTTTTGGCTACATCTCCCACTGTTGAGGCCTCCTGTAAGTTAGTAACCGCCTTGCTTCTTCCTCACTACGGAAAATTTCTGTAGTAGTGTGCCTCACCACACCCCCAACACTGTAAGGGTGGCTTCTGATTTTGTGTTGGTTTTGGTTTATTTGAAGCTTCCATGGGTTTATCTTCTGCAGGCCATCTTATTTTTTGATGATTCCGACCAAACTGTTTGCTAACTAAACTTCTAGCAACACTCTTGAAATTACTAGTTCTATTTTTCTTAAAACCAGAACTGCCCTTATGTTCCTTCTTTGCCTGCCAGTTTTTACCTTGTTCTCCTTTTTCTTTAGCTTGCTGGTATCACATTCTTTCCTTCTGGATTGCATCATCCATAGTTTTGGGATTCACAAAATCAATCTGCTCCTTCATATAAGTCGGCAAAATACTCAGGAACCGTTGTACCTTTACCTTCTCATCCTTTAGATAAGGAATGTAACAGAATAAGGAATTGAACTTAGTGATGTACTCATCCATCGTCATTTGTCCCAGCTTTAAGTCATGGAACACTCTAGATTTTTCATTATAGAAGCATTTAGTTAAGTATTTATCTTTCAAATACTACTAGAACGAGTCCCAAGTCATGTCCTAATCATCTATACTACCAACATTTTTCACTTCCTCCCACCATAGTGTGGCCTTCTCCCTCAACTGATAAATGGTCAATCTGGCTTTAATATTGCTTCTATATTTGTAAACTTGAAAGTACTTGTTCATGTTTATCAACCATGCCTCAACTACCTCCTCCTCAAATCCATCAAATGTAGGTGGTTTTATCTTTCAAAATTCACCTTGTAATTCCACTTTTTGTCTCTTAACTTCTTTATGATCGGATACATTCTCTGGCTCAACTTCATTGTAATTTTTATTTCTATTACTCCACTGAGACTGACTTCTTTCCATTTTGTCAGTGGCATGGTCCTTTGCTTTTTGCTCATTTCCTTCTTGTAGCAAATCCATATTAGCGCTGGGTTGTTCAATCCCTTGATTCTGTTTGTCTAAGAGACTTTTTAATATCCTCTCATGTTCTTGCATCAAACGTGCATTATCACTTCACACCCTCTCTATTTCCTCTTGTAACTTTTGTACTATATTTAGTAGAATGTTGGTTTGGTGTTGCTGCTTTTCCAGCAGTCTATTAGTTTGTTGGTGCTGGTTTACACTCAACAGTACCGACATCTCTGGATTCATTTTTGATCAGGGTTGGGTTTCCCTGGTATTCTGGGGTGGTTGTTGCGTTTTTTTCTGTCTCATAATGTCTGATGTTATATTTCTTTTCTTTCTATGTGCATCAGTTTATACAAAACTTAAAACGTTAGTTGAACCATAGGGTCCCAACGTAAACACTACTCTGATACCACTTGTAACATTCAATCCATAATTTTTTTTAAACTTACCAAAACCCTTAATTATTAACTGTGCCTAACTTAACCATTACACTTCCATAAAATTTTCTTATCTTCTAATTGTAATTATGGGTTATACAATATAAACTATTCATATTTCATTAACTTACTCTAATTACATGCCACAATCCTATACATACATTGTTCAAACAACATCCACACTATTTGGCAAATATTATAATAAAAACATTTCATATGGTTATGAGCTGTACACCGGCTAGTTACTGACAATGTACCACACTTTGGAGTTAACGCTTGTACAACACTATAAATACATATCTATGTTATTAATTTGGGTCTTGTAACAAGATTTTTGGATATATAATTGCATCTGTCCAGTCATGGGTGATTAATATGGTAGTTCACAGTTGGCATGGAATTTAATTAACTCTGTCACCGTAGGCCTACAGATTCTAGCTGTAAACTTCTCCACCATTGATCTGTCCGGACTTAAGATCTATGGTTGATTTCTTATCTAGGGTTCAGGGTTGGTTTTTGGGTAATGCCTACCCCCAAAACCTAACCGTTTTCTCTTTTTCTTAGAATGTCGCTCGAGCTTTGCTAGCTGCCTCCATGGCCGGGTTACTATACATTTCTTCGCCAGGCTAACCTTTTCACAGTCTCGGCTTCTGTTGAAAATGGTGCACTCTCCACCTTGCTCACACATTTCATTCCGTCAACACTGTTCTCGCAATGCCTGCAATTTTCAGAGGTATATTAAGATATTTCTTGTCTTACAGGTTTTACATATTATCTTGTTTATGAAACTTAGTTCAGCTTTAATGGTCTAGGTTTCCTCCAACTTCACGGTTCTTGGAACAACTCTGGATCTACCTTTCATGTACAGAAGATACCAGAATTCCCTTATCTTTGTTGAGAAATTTGTAGGTACAATCTATTATGTTATCGATTTTCAGTGTTTTTAATTTTTTATTCCTTCTCTATTCTCATATCCGCCTTCAAGTTTAACCACATAAATTTTTTTATTTCAAGTCCTTCTATACTGCCACTTCTGTGTGGAGTTAACCTTCAGGTAAACTTCCTCCTGCGACTAATTTTTTTGTTCTTTTTCTCCTGTAATTATTTCTCGCAGGTCCATGTGTTTTCTCTTACCCAATTGATTTCTTTCTTTCGAGGTAATTTCCGTTGCAGTCACTTCTGATTCAGGTTCTAAATCCAAGCTTACTTCGGAGTCACTGACACATATTACATATAACAGGTACTCACTCCTAATGGAGTCTTGTTGTCGCCATTTGGGTCCACAGTGACTATAGCGAGTTTTGGGATTTCTTTGTTTTTCTTAAATAAAATGTATCTATGCCTCTATGTTTAATTCAAAGGATTTTTCCGCACTTGGGAATTTCCAAGGCTCAGTAATTCTCTAAAATTCCTTTTAAATGATAAATCTTACCCTGGTGAAGGGTTTTCCATTGCTGTAATAATATTAAGTTATGATTTTTTTTTTAATTTTTTTTAAGATGGTCGACCAACAGAGTCTTTGGCATTCAGTAACCATCGCTTTACTTATTTTCTGTATAGTGCTTTCTTCTTACAATGGTGGTGTTTGTGTGCTATTTACTTTGACATAATAAAAGTAGTTATCCTTTCTCGTTTACATTTTTGTCAAGGAAAAGAAAGATATTAATTACGTTTTATCCATTGAACAGTTCTTTCCCATTAAATACTGAGTCTAGACTATTTTCTTTGTGAGTATTCAGTTTGATGGGTTACTTCTTGGCCTGGAAAGTTCTGTGCTACTTCTAGTTAATCATCCATAGAAAATGAAATACTAATTCATATATTCAATAATACTGGTTATATATATATATATATTTCTATCACTAGTTTTCAAGATGTTTATAGCATCATTTTCTTGATGTTCGATTTATCACAGATTAATGGTTATATTTTCCTGTTTCCATTGCTTTCCTACAGTTATTTTTCCTTACTGTACTCTTTGTATATTTTATGCATCCTACTTATATAGAATTGTTTTCTTTTATTTAATAACATGTTCGGACCATCTTGTCTGTGTCTATAATAGATGTAGGGAACCACCTACACAGAGCTTTCGTCAATATTGCACTGAGTTAATAGTTCTGTGTCATTAGTTATTCATCTAATTCTTATCTGACTTTTAATTAAAGGGTTTAACTGTTATCTTATCATCAGTGTTGTAGCAGTCTAACAGGACCTTCTAAATTTTTAATAAAAACAAACAACATATTTTTTTCTTTTATATTAGCATTCCTGTATAATTTCCCTAATCTAAATATAGAACTTGAATATTCAAATACACACCAAATTTATTTACTTATCTGACTTTAAGCTTTTGCTGATGGTAACCTCTCTTCCTTGAGAGAGGCGATTACATCCTTGTCTCTTTCCCCGTTCTCCAAGACTAAGCTATACATGTTCACAGAATACTAGAAGAGACCTCGGGACAAACAGGTCCAGTCTACTATTCCAACAATCTCAAGAAGTCAAAGTATTCCACTGGTTACACCAGCTTTGGAATTCTTCTCTGCAAATTTTCCTTCTCTAGTTTTCGAACATAACCCCTCTTCCTCACTGGGATAGCCCTTTATCCCTATAAGTTAGGTAACTGTTTGAACTAATTCTGTTCAACTAACTCACAATTCTTGAATTAATTTTTACCATCAGTCTATTTCTCTTTTATGGAATCTACTTCCATATTTAATTTTATTAAATCCAAAAATTAATTTATGTTCATAATATATCATTTGCGATATAAATATTAATAATTGTATTAATGTCTTAACAATAAACTTAATCATCACTTAACATTAAACCAACTGTTACAGATATGATTTTTTTTTTTTTTAAATTAAAAATGTGAGTAAAAATATACAAATAATCTCCATCAATATAATTATCAAAACATTTAAATTAGATAATGATTAAAACTTTCAAATTTTAAATAAGTATATCTTTTCTCACTTGTATTATATTATTATACAATTTTATTTAACCAATTTTTAATATAAATGATATATATTCTCAAGAAAAGATCATCAAATTTTATATAATAAAATAATTATGTCAATAACTGTGTTTATTTTGGAATATGGCTTTTAGAATTTTAATTTAATTATTAATAATAGTATGATAGTGGTTTAAGCTCAGTAGAATATTACAAAATATTGTTGGTAGTATTTATAGATCAAAGTTTGGGATTTATTTTAAAAAAAATTATGCCTTTTCTCAGCTAATTTTTAAATAACAAGTATACTTTTTTCTCACTTCTATTATATTTTTATGCAATTTGATCTAAACAAATTTTAATATAAATAACATATATATCTTTGAAAAATGATAATCAAATTTTTATAAATAATATAATAAAGTAATTAACCAATATTTAGTTTCGAATAAGACTTCTACAATTTTAATTTAATTATAATAATTATTAAATGAATGGTAAGAATTTAATAATATGGAATGTAAAAAATAAACTTAAAACTAAATAGAAATATACTTTTGACCTAGTTCGGAAACTAAATTTTAGTTTTCCTGTGACAATTAACTAATGACACCGAAAGTTGTTACTAAAAAGAGCAGGCCTTTTGGACACGATCGGATTGTTAAGAA
This sequence comes from Pinus albicaulis, assembly GCA_034641835.2. Classification (NCBI taxonomy): domain Eukaryota; kingdom Viridiplantae; phylum Streptophyta; class Pinopsida; order Pinales; family Pinaceae; genus Pinus; species Pinus albicaulis. Next base: position 544,272,748 of record CM076573.1, read on the forward strand.
AGAAATGATTGCTTTCTGAAAAATTGGTGTAATTATATTTGAGAGACTTTGTTTAAACGCTTTCAAAGCAATTTGAGAGACTTTGTTTAAACCTTCTGCAAGCAATTCTTGTGGTTTGAGTGTGTACCTTAAGCGTAGCAAATCTCTAGCTGTTCAATTGTGTATTTGGTTCGGGGTTTCTGTAGGGCTGTTTTCTTTGTGTACTCATAGTATACAACAAAGCACGAGGGTTCGAAGAATAAATAAATATTATATATTTTTATTATATATATATATATATAATTTTATATAATTTTATATTCTTAATAAATGAAAAATTTTAAAACACAAATTTCAAACTATTTTGTTAATAAATTAAATTATTAATAAAATGAATATCTTATTTAGATAATTTTTTTTAATTAATTCAATATTGATTTTCTCAAATGAGATGTGGTCATTTATATATATATATATATATATATATATATATATATATTTATAAAAAATTTCACAAAACAATTTAATATTTTTATTAAAATTATTTTAGTTGAAAATACTATAATCATTTGTATAAAAGATTGTGGTTAACCCAAGTACATAATATTATGTGGTAGAAGATTCTATAGTTATTATTATCTAGTATATATAATATTAGCAATCATCATCTATAAACTACATGTACCATTTGAATTTGTTGGGATTGCTATAAAAGATTGTAGTTAACCCAAATATATAATATTATGTGGTAGAAGATTCTATAGTTATTATTATCTAGTATATATAATATTAGCAATCATCATCCATAAGCTACATGTACTATTTAAATTTGTTGGGATTGCTTACTTTAAGTTATAGTTACAACTTGTTTAAATAGGTCCTTCGAGAGGTTAGATTGGCCAGAATTACGAAACGGGAATGTAATAAATTTTATCATGGTAATCTCGGTAATCTCGATGGGTTATGGGATGATAGAGTAAATGTGGTTTTAAATGTTGAGAGATAGGGATCTTGTTTTATTTTTTTGTAAGTAGTTGGTTATGGGTGCAAGTCTTGGAGGTCTCTTTCCTTACAAAGAGTATCACATACTTCAACATGATTTTTTTCTAATTCTTCTTCAGCTTTTTCTAAGTGCATTCTATTTTGTAAATTAATTTTTTCCTATTATTCTTTTTCCTCATTCCATTTTGCAAATTGAAAAAAGAAATGAAAAAGAATGAAATTATAAGCAATTTGACCTAGATACAAATTAAATTACACTTAAAAGTATATAGATTGTTTTCACCAAAATTATGGATATTTATCTCTTTACAAGACCAAACAAAATAAACTATACACATACTATATACATGCACACTCAAGTATATACATGCTATCATCACTAAACTACATTGTAAAGCCCATAAACCCATAATTAAGGAAAATTTTCCCATTCTCCATATATATATAACAATAAGAAATATATTCATTTAGTAGTTATTATCATTTAGTAGTTATTAATATAATAAAAGTTATTAATATTGAAACAATGATACAATTTAAAAAAAAAGTATTTTTGTTTGTTTTTCTTTATAGTGATGTATAAATAATTTATTTTTAATATGTTCAAATATTTATTTGGTGATATGTTTACAGGGTATTGGATGGATGGTGCTTGGTGCTTGGTTAAGGCACTTTTTAGATGTGATGTTACTGATATATTGGACATGTTAAAGATGTAATCCTGCCAAACTAACAAAAAAAATATATTTAGTTGGTGATATGAACTTTGTGTCTTTTTGTAATTAACACAGTGAGTAACAATATATAAATAATCTCCATCGATATAATTATAAAACATATAAATTAAATCAATGATTAAAACTTTCAACTTTTAAATAACAAGCATGCCTTTATACAATTTTTATTAACCAATTTTTAATATAAATAATATATATTTCCAAAAAAAAATCATCAAATTTTGTATAATAAAATAATAAAATAATTATGCCAATACTTATGTATATTTTGGATTATGGCTTTTAGATTTTTAATTTAATTATTAGTAATGGATAATAACGGTTTAACCTCCGTCAAATATTACAAAATATTTTTATTGGTATTCATAGATCAAAGAATGAGATTTATTTCAAAAGTAATTATACATTTTTAAGTTAATTTTAAAATAACCAGAATACTTTTTTCTCACTTCTATTTTATTTTTATTTAATTTGATCTAACCAAATTTTAATATAAATAATATATATTATTGAAAAAAGATAACCAAATTTTTTATAAATAATATAATAAAGTAATCAACCCATGTTTATTTTGGAATTGAGCTTCTATAATTTTAATTTAATTATTATTAGGTGGATGGTAGGGATTTAAATCTATGGAATATAAAGAATATACTGAGTAGGATTTACATATCAAAGGTTGAGATTTGTTGGAAAAGTGTTATTCCATTTTGTCTTCTCTTTTTTTTAAAGCTTGAAAGGACTAAATCTTCATCATGTCCAATATATCACCCCCATCATGGCTGGGAATTGAACCCTTGACTTCACATCAAGGAGTGTCTTAACAGAGCATGTCGACAATTAACCCCTTGACTTCACATCAAGGAGTGCCTTAATAGAGCATGTGGTGAATCTCCATGGCTAAGAATCTTGTTACGTATTTTTAAAAAATGTTTAACTCATATATTAACTTATTTTTTATAATTAAAAACAATAATAATTCAAAACAACAATATATTTTTTTCAGTATTCTGAATGTAAGATGTATCATGACATAGATGTTTCGATACTTATTTGTGTTTACTAGCAATTTAATTTATATAATTTGCTAATTTTACTAAATTTCATGTATATTTGATATAATTAATTTTTTAATGTTTCATGTTCTAAATTTTCTCATTTATCTCAGATTTAAGAGATAGAATTAAACTCATAAAATATAAATTAGTTGGTTTGTGTGAAACTTAATTCCTATTAAGTCTTAGCTTCATTTAATTCCTATTAAATCTTTTTTTTTCTAAGTTAAGTTAATCTATTAACAGAGGAAATAGTTTACATCATGGCTGAAGCCTAGTCCTTGCCCAATCCTGTGGCAATCTTGACAAAAATTCAGAGAGAAAGACTGCCCTCAGAGAGGGAAACCAGCCTTGAACAATTTTTGAACTGTTGCATTGCCCTCGCAGGGGTACCATCGGATGATGCTTCTGAAGGTTAATTCGATTACATCAATAAAAAATAGAACTATAATCTGACATAACAAAATAAAAATAAAAAAAGCCCGATAGTATGGGCCGATAGTAAGCACATAAACCAAGAAAAGAAAGAGCAACTACTCATCAGCTGGTTCTTCCATGAATCTGCACCAGAGTGCATCCATGTCTCCATCTTTCTTGAACAGGTCCGTGATGGAAGTGACAACCTTCCTGGAAAGTGTTGGATCTCCTTGCGCCATTTCCATGTCCCGAATCCCGCTCACTTGCCCAGGATCACCTTGCGCCTCCTTGCCCTATGTGTGCATCGACCCTGCCTGATGGTCCGAAGTCTGGGCAGTTGCTTTACATAGACCCACCGGGCCAGTGCTCTGTTCATCCGCCTGGGGCTCTTCATGGAAGACCACAGTAATTGAGGCAGTGACTCGAGGGCGATTTAGAGAAAAATTGAAAGAAAAATGCGCCATATGAGGCATGGGAAAAGGTGGACCAGCGGGAATTGGAGGCTCCAAGGAGCCCAAGCGGTGGCCAGTGCCATGAACATGACCCCTCCTACTTTTGGTGTTGGGATAGTGGCCCAAACAATGGTCACTGGAATGAGAAGACGATTCAGAGGTGGAGCTGGAGGGAGCGCGTCGGAGTTGGCTTCTGGTGCTACCCCTGCGGCACCTCATCTGTTGGCGAAGGCGAGGCATTGGCACAGTCTCTATAGAGGGCACGAGAAGAGGCGGAAGAGCAGGAGTGATGGAGCCTTGAGGAATTCGAAAATTCGAAGAGACCGAAGTAAACAGACAAAGACCAAAATGCGAGAAGTGGAGATTATCACCAAGGTCCAAACAACAGCTCAGTGGGCTTCTTTTTCCAGTCACAGTGCGCACACTGGGGAGCCCAGCAGTCGGAGAGCACCTGCAATTCATCAGCTGAGGAGCGTTTGAGAAACCAGAGCAATTCGCCATGTTATCAAACCGGATGAGATTGCATCGAAGAACGCCCGACATTAAACCCACATTGATGAGAGCTGAAGGCCAATGCATTGAGTTGCATGCAAAATCACACAGAGGAATGGAGGTAGGATTACAAACAACTCCGAAAATAAATGCCATCGATACGTTGGTAGCAGTTCTTAAATTCCACTCTTCAACCATGACTTGGGTGGGCAGGTGTCTCCACGTTGTGCCACACCCAAGTCCCATCACTTTAAACGCTGCCCTCTTCACCCGCATCCAGGAAATTCCTATTAAATTTTAGGTTCAAATCTCATAAATAATTTTTTAGAATGAAAATAATTAAGAAAAATAAACTAACCCCTAAATTATCCTCAATTTAAATCTAACCTAAATATTAAAAAATAACCTAGCCTAGATATTAAAAAAAAAACATACAATTCAAAAATTAGGTCTGAGCTTCATTTAATTCCTATTAAATCTTAGGTCCAAATCTCATAAATAGATATTTAGAATACAAATAATTCGAAATAACAAACTAACCCTTTAAATTATCCTCAATCTAGATCTAACCTAAATATTAAAAAGTAACCTAACCTAAATATTCAAAAGAAGACATACAATTGAAAAAGATATCCAATAGCACAAGATTCCAAATATCAAAATAGCATAATGAATAGATAGATTTCCAAAACAAACTGGAATAAATTTGAAAAGGAAAAACCACAATGAATGTCAAAGACAAACTGAAATTAAGCTTTTCAAAGGAACGACGATATTGAAATATCATTATCCACATTTTGCAATAATAATGAATGCTCATGCATGGTACTAAGCACATCGCTATCATTCTTTTGTCCAGAAGCGAGGGAGCGATGCACAACCCTATCATCGTTTTGTCCACGGACGAATAAACCATCTTGTAGTGTGGAGTCCCAAATTGCGAGCTTATTTTATTTTGGCAGAGCATCCCCTCCACGATATTTATTACAAATTTATATCCGCCCATTGATTGACTCATATTTTCAGCCCTGCTTGGCCACATAAACTCCAACTACATGCATATCACATAAACTCCAACTGCATGCATATGTATTGGAGTGACACAACAAGAAAAGTTCTCTTTTAGTATCATAAGTTAGTAGCACTTACGTTATGTGGTGTTAATGTGGCCTAAATGTTTATGTATCATATTAAAAATGGAGTATATACCATAAGTTAGCACCACTTAAGTTATGCATTGTTAATATGGTGTAAATGCTTATGTATCATATTAAAAATGAAGTATATCACCATAAGTTAGCACCACTTAAGTTATGTGGTGTTAATGTGGTGTAAATACTTATGTATTATATTAAAAATGAATTATATCACCATAAGTTAGCACCATTTATGTTATGTGGTGTTAATGTAGTGTAAATGCTTATGTATCATATTAAAAATGAAGTATATAATCACCATATTTGGTGGACAAGTTAGCACCATTCTTACTATTTCGTGTTAAAGTGAAATATTTTTTTTATTGATCTTATTGGAAGTGGAGTATATCACCATATATTTAAAGAAGTGGTGTATGCTACATTGTCAAGTTCTATAAAGTAGGGTAGTTAACTTTGTGTTTGCCATGTTGGCATGTAGGGTAGTTAACTTTGTGTTTGCCATGTTGGCATGTACAAGCGGATTTGTTAATGTGAATTGTCACCATAACTATAAAAAAATTACAAATATTTATATTATGAATATATAAATTAGAACTAAACTCACAAATATTTATTTTATAATATTTATTTGTTTGTCATGTTTACATGTAAAACTAAAATTCAAAGTAATTGTTTTCTAAATATTTTATTTCAATTATTTACTTTTTATATTATTCTCATGACAAAATAAATACACAAATCCATATTACATAGTTATTTATTTTATGAATAAGCCAATTAAGATAAATATTTTTATATTATTGTAATTTCAAAATAAAATAAGGGTGAATTCAATGGAGTTGCGTTACTCTTTTTTGGAAGAACCTCTATTCCAAAGGTTGAAAATGTATCTTTGTGAGGGTATTTTTTAAGTCCTCCATCAAAGCTTTTGAAAGGTCCATCTAGTAATAAATAAAACCCTAAATTAAACTACATAGCTCCATCGTCAATATGAACTTGATCTTTTCGAACTCTTTTCCTCAGCTGGAACTTAATCTTATCGAACTCGCTTTTGTAGTTTGGGAAGTCTTCGGCTAATTTCACCAGGCTCATAGAGATCTGATCCAAGGCTTTGCCAAGGATGCTCTTCATAGACAAATAATGATACAGTGTCTTCATGAATTATGTTAGTATGCCCCTTGTTTGTCCCAAATCTGGTATTAAACCTCTCCATTCCTTAGTATCCATCTTTGTCTTCGCATGTCTATTTATGTTAACTTCCAATTTTTCAATGAGCTTTTGAATTTCCTCTGATGTGTTCTTGTGGTATGCTTTCGCTGCCTCTTGGATCACATTGATTGCAGGCCTCCTTCCTCTCGGCTTGCTCGGGGGTGAGCTGGGTTGGGCTTCTACCGCCTTCCCTTTATCTTTCCAGCCATGGCCTCAAGCTACAGGGCTCTTGGAATGGTCGCGAGCTGCAGGACTCTTGGAGCATGCCATCCCACAATCTTTGACTAGGTTTCTGGGTAGGTGACCTGTCCACACAATCAAACAAAGGCATAATTCCATATAATGAAAATGATCAAAGGTCCATGCACCCCAGTTATCAAAATAAAGGTGGCCCGAGGGTCTCTTCCCAGGACTTCTCCCCTGCCCATCCCTCTGCGGACCCATTGCCCTCATACCCTGCTTAATTTTCTGCCACCCCCTATCTCTGGCAGTTGCAAGCACCCCATACATTATCCCCATAACCAAAAGAGCTCATGAATTCCTTCATTCTCCTGATCTCCCTTCTGGTGTCCTCTCTCTCATCATACCTTCCACCCTCGAAATTGACAAAGGAGGCGTCGCTGCCTATTGCTCGGGCCTAGGTGTAATTCCCTCTCCCATTCCTCATGCGCACTGAGCCCAAGTAGCTCAAGGTGGTATAAACCAGCAAAGCCTTTAAACTAAACACAACCCATGACTCCTCCTTAACTCTATACCCTAGAAGTATTGCCCGACCCCTCACCATTCCATATTGTTAGCATCCCTTACCTGACAGACTCACACTCAGGTGTAAGTTGAGGCCATGCCCAATTCCTACTCTTAAACAGAGGCAGAGACCCAAAAGAACCCCAACATTCCCCCAACCAGAGTTTTAATGGTTCCGCTCTCCCCTACCCAGCAGAAGACTATACCAGTCCATCTTAATCACCTTATGCTCCCATAGAGACTAGCCCAAATCATAAAACATAAACATGGCATGAACAAGGGAGAGGAAACTAAGCACATACCTGAGTTTCATCGTGGTGGAAGTGCAATGGAGGTTTGTGATCCTGTTGTCGTGCTTGTACCCAAGTATTTCGTCATAAAAAAACCCCCACGCCTTCCTCCACCCTGTTTTAAGCTCCATGCTTGAGCCTCTGTCCCGCTACCTCACCTCGTGCTACATGCGATAGTACATCCTGCCTCCCTTGCTACTCATGTGGAAGGTGGTTGGCTTCAACCCCAGGGACACTACCATTAACACTGATGGGAGGGCCGATATTATTCGTTACACCCTGATCAGGGAGTTGAGTCCGAGAAATATGGGTGAGCTTTGCCCTTCGACCTTTCCTGCTCTTTTATGCTCTATAGCCTGATCCATCATTCTTCCCCAAGATTAGGAGGCATGCTTAATTCAATAGGTTCATTCAGGTGAGCGCAACCAAAATTTTCTTGGAGGTCAACTCCTCTGTTTCCTTCCCTCCTTACATGGGTGATAATGATATAATCAAATTTCTATTTTGTATCCTTCAATTCCTGCACATGTGAAGAAGTACGCCATATTTGGCTTAGTTTTCCCCACTTCGTTCCTTGATGAGTTTTTTTGAGAGTGTTCGTAACCAACTGAGAGTCTCCTTCGATTACTAGTTTTTTATATCCTAGCCTGATGGCCAAGAGTAGACCTTGGTGCACTCCTATGAATTATTCTTCATTGTTGCTGGCAAAGCCACAGGAGTCATCATATATGAATCTTGTTATGCCATGTTGATCTCGAAAAATCCCTCCAACCCCTACTTGCCTCAGATTGCCTTTCGAGGCTCCATCAAAGCTGAGTTCGATGAATCCTTCTAGAGGAGGTTTGAATATCCTGATGGTGTCCCCTATGTCAGGGATAACTTTCCAAGAAGATGAGGAGATCATGTTAGGCGCTAGGTGGAGGCCCTGGAGAATTATTTCTTCCTGAGGAGCCATTTGCTAATCATCTGGCATACATTTCTCCGAGAGGATGCACTAGTCGAAAATGATGAAATTAGTGACTAGGTGACTAAAAAATTTAGTCACCACAATTATTTCAAGTGAATTACTACTAAATTTGATAAATTTTAAGTGACCGAACTAAAAATGACTAATTTAAATGACTAATTTAGTCTAGGGTTAAAATATACGACTAGATGATTTTATTGTACCAGCTAGCATGCGCTCTCATAGGTCAAGAGCGAGATGACCTACCTGCAACCTCCCAACCTTCATGGCATCAGGAGGGGGACTCGAGGCTCCCCTTCCTCCTCCTCTATAAGTCCTTGCATTCAAGAAACTGATAGCAGCCATCAACAAGCTCCCTTTGACTAGATCTCAGCAAATGTTCGTGAAGAATTTGGATAGCATCCCTTCGATGGCCCTTCAAATCGAAGAAACTTATCGATCTGCATTGAACCTAGCTAAAACAGGGCTCATTGGACAGTTTACTGGGCTTTGGCACTCTCCCAAAGCTGTGGAAGACTGGGTGTAGAGGAACTGGATTCCTTTAGTCTCGGAAGGCATCAAAAGCCACTTCGTAGGCAAAGGATACTTTGTTTTGGTTTTTGAGAATGTGGAAGACAGAAGCCTCATATTTAGGAATGGCCCATATTTTATGGGTCCTAATGGACTATACTTAAATAAATGGACCCCTAACTTATATCATGCTCAATATGTGCCTTCAACTATTCTATTGTGCGTAAGCCTCCCACATCTCCCATTGCATTGCTAGAACTAGAAGTCTTTCCAAACCATTGGAAATACCCTCAGAAAGTATATTGATCAAGAAGTGAGAAAAGATCAATATTCATGTGCACGTATATGTGTCGAGGTGGATTTGGAAGTTGGGCTACCTAAATCTATTGAATTAACGGTTGCTGACTGGATCCATATCCAGCAGCTGGATTATAAGAAGCTTCCATTTAAATGCAGGCACTATCACGACTATGGCCATTTTGCAAGGCACACTAGTACATTTGGTCAAAATTCCAACAATTTAGTTCCAACACTTTTGACGTATTATCGGAAATTTCCCCAATTTTTATCAATTTTTCAAATCCCACCAACAATCGTCGCTCTAGTGACATTTTTGGAGTATCCTTGGAACAACGACGTTTAGGACAATTGTCGGAATACCAACGTTACATGAAAAACCATTGAAATACCGACGTTACAGGAAAAACAGTCGATATTGCGACATTTAGGAGACCGTCGTCGGTCTTGCGACATTTAAGGAAACCATCGGTCTTGCGACGGTGAGGGAAAAACCGTCGGAATACTGACATTTAAAGGCCTATGATAAATTTTATATTACAACTCTCAAGCTAAATAATTTGATTTGTACTTTTTGTTTGGGGTAGCATTTAATTTACTACATATCGGAAAACACATGACATTCAATGATGTACTTCAGTAAAAAAAAAAATTATAGACATTGTGACTATGCATTTCAAAAGCTTATAGAGAATGTAGGTTTTAATACCTAAAATGAATTTAAATTAATGCATCACTCAACAAATTTTTGTTTTATCTTGAAATTTTGTTTTACCATAGATAGGGGTTGTTTGATCTCATAGTTCAGCATTATATGGTGGGATACATTAAGGGTTGACATGAAATGTTGTAGGCTGAGCTCTTAGTGTTGAGGAATATTGTGGAAGTTAAAAAGTAAAATATTTGGTTTAGGTTTTTTTTTTTTTAATTTTTTCAATAATTTTTTTTTTTAAATTTCATTTGAGAAAGGCTGTATCAAATTTGCTAAGTTGTGACCGCACGGGTGCCTTTTGCACATTCGTGCGGTCCATTTTCCATTTTCTCCCTTGTGTCTTCATTCGTTCTGGCGTGCCGTGTCAGGGCACCCGCCCAAACGCGTTCGAGTCGGATCAAGTTGTTTTGTTTAAGGGCGCCCACCCAAACGCGTTCGGGTCGGGTCGGGTCATTTCGTTTGAGGGTACCCACCCAAACCTGTTCGGGTTTGGTCGGGTCATTTCGTTTGAGGGTGCCTACCCAAACGTGTTCAGGTCAGGTCAGGTCGTTTCGTTTGAGGGTGCCAACCCAAACGTGTTCGGGTCAGGTCGTTTTGTTTGAGGGCGACCGTATCAAATTTGCTAAGTTGTGACTGCATGGTGCCTTGTGCACATTTGTACGACCCGTTTTTCGTTTTCTCCCTTGTGGCTTCATTCGATTGGGTGCACCGTGTGAGGGCGCCCACCCAAATGCATTTGGGTCGGGTCGGGTTGTTTCGTTTGAGGCCGGCCATATCAAATTTTCTAAGTTGTGACCGCACGGGTGCCCTTTACACATTCGTGCAGCACATTTGCCATTTGCTCCCTTGTGCCTTCATTTGGTCCTGCGCACCATGTGAGGGCGCCCACACAAATGCGTTCGGGTCATTTCGGTTGAGGGCAGCCATATCAAATTTGCTAAGTTGTGACCACATGGGTGCCTTGTGCACATTCGTGCAGCTCGTTTGCAATTTTCTCCCTTGTGCCTTCATTCGGTCGGGTGTGTCGTGTGGTTTCGTTTGAGGGCGCCTGCCCAAACCCATTCGAGTCAGGTCATTTCAGTTTAGGGCGCCTGCCCAAATGCATTCAGGTTGGGTCGATTCGGTTGAGGCCGCCTGCCAAAAAGCGTTTAGGTCGGGTCATTTTGGTTGAGGGTGCCTGTATCAAATTTGCTAAGTTGTAACTGCACAGGTGCCCTGTGCATGTTTGTGTGGCTCATTTGCCATTCTCTCCCTTGTTCCTTCATTCGATCGTGCGTATCGTGTCACGCCGTGTGAGGGTTCCTGCCAAAATGCGTTCAGGTCAAGTTGTTTCATTTGAGGGTGGCCGTATTAAATTTTCTAAGTTGTGATCGCACAGGTGCCTTGTGCACGTTCGTGCGGCCTGTTTTCTCTTTGCTCCATTGTGCCTTTGTCCGGTCAGGTGCGTTGCATCATTTTTTTTTAGGGTGCCTACCCAAACCCGTTCGGGTCGAGTCGTTTCGGTGGAGGGCGCCTGCCCAAACGCGTTTAGGTCGGGTTGTTTCGGTTGAGGGTGCATGCCCAAACACATTTGGGTTGGGTCATTTCGGTTGAGGGCACCCGTATCAAAGTTTCTAAGTTGTGACCGCACAGGTGCCCTCTGCACGTTCGTGCGGTCCGTTTTCCGGTTTCTCACTTGTGCCTTTGTTCGGTCGGGCGTGCCGTGTGAGGGCGCCTGCTCAAATGCATTCGAGTCAGGTTGGGTCGTTTCGTTTAAGGGTGGTCGTATCAAATTTGTTAAGTTGTGATCACACGGGTGCCTTTTTCATGTTCATGCAAATCATTTTCCATTTTCTCCCTTGTGCCTTCGTTCAGTCGCGCACACCGTGTTACACCATGTGAGGGTGCCCGCCCAAACGCGTTCAGGTCAGGTCGTTTCATTTGAGGGTGGTTGTATCAGATTTGCTAAGTTGTGACCGCACGCGTGGCTTGTGCACGTTCGTGTGGCCCGTTTTCCATTTTCTCCCTTGTGCCTTCATTCGGCTGGGCGCGCTGTGTCGTTTCATTTGAGGGTGCCCGCCCAAAACCGTTCGGGTCGAGTCATTTCGGTTGAGGGCGCCTAACCAAACGCGTTCAGGTTGGGTCGTTTCGGTTGAGGGCGCCCACCTAAATGCGTTTGGGTCAGGTCGTTTTGGTTGACGTCGCACGTATCAAATTTTCTAAGTTGTGACCACACGGGTGCCTTGTGCATGTTTGTGCGGCCTATTTTCCAGTTGCTCCCTTGTGCCTTCATTCGGTCATGTGCGTCGTGTTCCTCCATGTGAGGGTGCTCGCCCATACACGTTCAGGTTGGGTCATTTCGTTTGAGGTCGGCCGTATCAAATTTGCTAAGTTATGACCGCACAGGTGCCTTGTGCACGTTCGTGCGGCCCATTTTCTGTTTCCTCCCTTGTGCCTTCATTCAGTCCAGCTCATTGTGTCGTTTCGTTTGAGGGTGCCTGCCCAAACCTGTTCGGGTTCAGTCTTTTCAGTTGAGGGCGCTCGCCCAAACGCATTCGGGTCGAGTCGTTTCGGCTGAGGGCACCTGCCCAAACATGTTTGGGTCAGGTCATTTCGGTTGAGGGCACCTGTATCAAATTTGCTAAGTTGTGACCGCATGGGGTCCTTCCACAGGACTCGTGCAGAACAGTGTTCAGGGTAGGCGCATTCAAGTTGAGTCGGGTTCATGCAACGCGTCCATGGTCAATACGTGAGAAACAATGTTTGAAGGCACGAAAGTCATTCATTAGGGTCAGGTCGGGTCGAACGCGACCTGAATGCGTTCAAACATTTTTCCAACATAATATTAGAGCTAAGGTGCAAGAAAGAGACTGAAGATCACATCCTAGTTGGCATTATGGGAAGGGTTATAAACAAGGGTTTCAAGTTTGTTGGGAATCTCACTACATTCATAAAGGGTTTCATTTTGAAGATCATTTCTAAGCTAGAAGTAATGGATGGAAGTTTATTTTCTGCTTTGTCTGGGACTTTCAAGAATGAGACTGTATGGGTTATTGATAATGGTGCTTCTAGACATATGATGGGAGAATGCATCCAGCTTCAGACTTTGTCAGAAGGAACCTCCATCTCCTAGCTCAATATGAAATTTCATGTCCTTCTCATTTAGGTAGCTGAAATACTTCTTGTTCATGGTCATGTGGAAGGATTCCCATGCCACCTAACTCATATTGAACCTGAGTGAACTTTGAAAGATAAGTGATGATGGGCTCATCTTTGCTCATTTTCTTACTTCTTAGCTTCTCTTTGAGAGCAGGCTTCATGACATCATTGGAAGCATGAAACAAATTGAAGATGTCTTTAAATTTAAACATCTCATACACTGTCTTCTTCTCATTGAGATGAGGAATAATATGATCTCTGACCCACTCTAGAATGATCCTTCTTTCCTTGGTGTCATTCTTAGTATGCTGGGCCAACCATTGGGGATCTTGAGGTGGCACTATTGCCTACTTGACATACTTTGCTACCCCATTATCTTCCAACACTACTGTGATTTTCTTCTTCCATGCACATAAATTTGAGGCTCCTTCTAAACTTTGATTTGACCTTAGCCCTAGGACCGACATATTTTTATCCAAGGAATTGCTCTGCTCTGCTCTTCAAACTATCACCCTAAAAACAATCTTGTCCTCATGTTGTCCTAGCTGGACTAACCTTGCAAACACATAGACCCTTGCTCCTACTTTCTTGCACTCAGATAGTCCCTATTTCCTTGTGCACAGGTTTCCTAGTTCCTAGTGTAGAGGACTCCCTATTATTTAGGGCTTGACTCCTATTTCCTAGCGCAATTCTGCCACGAGGAAAGCTCTCTTCAATGATGTGTATTGGCTCCTCCAAGCTACACACTCACAACAAAGATCTCTCACACAATTTTGTGCTCTCTCTCACAATCTCGTGAGTTGTGTCTTGTCACAGTCCTTTGTGCACAAAACAACTATGAAACTTTGTGCCTTTGTCCTCCTTTATTGATTTGATCCATGCTAAAATTGGCAAGTTACAAATTTAGAACATGTGTTTTGATTGAATAGTTAACAGAGTCTAAGGATTGAAGCTCCCAACTCGTCCTCTTCTAAATTTATAACTACCTCTCGAACTTGTAGTCAAACTGAAGAAGGTCCATGTAACTGATCCTCCAACACTACGCATGAATTCACCATCTCCACGAACTCATCCATGGGCAAAGGAAGACAAATCATGGTCTTTTTGGCTAAGGCACGCACCAAAGAAGACCTTCTCTCGCTACACTTTTCAACAATCCCATTGTCCATCTTGATTACATACGATGTCATTGGATTCATGGTCTTCATATCACACTTGACTAATTGTGGGTTTTGCTACTAACAACTATCGATTAAGACGATTCATTGCATCCTAGGGTTGACAGGATCACAGCTATGCCATCTCCATGAGATCAAGTTTAACGATCACTTTTTTGAGGGAGGTTCTGTTGTTTGTTTTGGGACTCAAGAGGTTCTCTTGTGACTTTCTCTCATTGGTATGATTAGAGAGGCCTAGATTTATCTGTTCAAGAGTCGATTCTCTCTATACAAGAGACTTTGGATGGCCTCTCCAGATTCAGTACCACTAAGAGCATTTCTTATTTATTCCAGCATATTTGGGTTCTTGGTGGCGTGAATCCTAGGTGGACTCCTTTTCCTTGGAGTTAGATGGCATAGATTCATGAGACAATGAATTTTTCCCACATGGTTAGTAGGCACATCACCTCTATGATTTTAGAGCTTGATTTTCCTAGTTCAAACTATGGTCTCCTCAGGTTGGCTTGAGTAAGCCAAATCTCCATTGCAAAATTCTTCTCATGAACCTCTATAAAGAAGAGAGGAATTACCACCCTCCATAAAGAAAGGAAGCCTTTCTTGGTTCCATCCCTTTTCCTGTTCCTGGTTTTCTGCGCTGTTACTTGTGCGTGGTTCAAAATTTCAACTAGTATCCCCCAACAAAAATTCAGTGAACACTAGCGTAGCTAGGATCCCTTGCAACAAAGATGGTAAATGTGATGTAGTTATTTGTAATGCAATGGTGATGATTATGATTATGTCTGATACTAGCTAAGAAACATTAGGCATGGGATGAGTGGGGCATGTTAGGTGATGGGATAAAAGTGAGTCCAATATATATATATATATATATATATATATATATATATATATATATATTAAAACTTGGCCTTTAATTTTCTTAAGTCCCTTTTGATTATGCATCTGGTTCCCAATGTAACCTTGGGGTGATTCAAATGGTCATTAACACCTAGGGTCTAGGCCTTGGTTCCCCATGAGACCTTGCTTTGAAGGGGCATGTTAAAAGTAACCTATGAGAGTATATATGCTTTCATTGTCCTTGGGATTTGGAGATCATGAAATCAATAGCAGAGTTATGTTGTTGGTTAGAGTTTGTTAGGTGTGCAAGGTTATGCTATTTGTTTGATCTTTCATACTAGAGAGTTAGGAAAATACTGCTAGCATTGGTTAATTGCTTTTGAGATATGATAATATAGATAATTTAATCTTAATAAATGTCCACAAATAACTAGAAAAGTAGGTAATATTTTATTGAATTTATTAAAATATTAATTATCAATATTTATATTTTATTTGTTTGAATTATATTATATAAAATTAAATTTTAAATATATTGTAATTTTATATTTAATTAATAATTAAAATAATAAATATTAATATTTTAACTATTAAAAAAACAATTGTTTCAAAGCTTGATGGCATGCCACATAAGATTTTATAAAAGTTTGATGGCATGTTTTGATTTCATTAAAACAAATAAAAACCCAAAGTGTTTTATTTCATTAAAACAAATAAAAGGCTAAAGTGTTCGAAGCCCCTGTTCAACTATCAGGAAGACGAAGATGAGGTTGAAGCCCCTATTCGAAGCCCCTATTCGACTATCAAGAAGACGAAGACGAGGTTGAAGCCCCTGTTCGACTGTCAGGAAGACGAAGACGAGGTTGAAACCCTTGTTCGACTGTCAAGAAGATGAAGACGAGGTTGAAGCCCCTTGTTCGATTGTCAGGAAGACGAAGATGAGGTTGAAGCCCCTATTCGAAGCCCCTATTCGACTGTCAGGAAGATGAAGACGAGGTTGAGGTACTCGCACATGGGTGCTCCTGTTCAATTTCATTAAAAAAATAAAAGCCTAAAGTGTAAGAAAGCCCTTGTTTGAAGCCCCTGTTCAACTGTTAGGAAGACGAAGACGAGGTTGAGGTACTCGCACATGGGTGCCATCGTCTAGAGAAACTTCTAGATCGATTTGGAGGAAAAATATCTGTTCTTACTAAAATTATATGTGCTGGTTATTTGGTGCCAAATTTTTTTCTCTCGGGGCTCGGAAATTTTTCTATATAATTAGATCTTTTATCATGGAATCTTCTTATATTGTATTGCGGGTGCTAGTGAAGACCTTCTATTATACTTTGGCTCGGGATATCCAGGAGATATATTCTCTTTTACATTTTCTTTCCCTATCATCAATTTCAACTGATACTAGTGATTATTTATTTAGCCTCTTGTGCCCTCAAGTCCTATATCTATTTCTCTAAGCCAATTTTCTGTACAGATCCTGAAAAAAAAAGCCTGGCTGGAAGAAAATAAACATCTAGTATTTGCATTTCTAATATTGGTACGATTGAGTTGGGCAACTTGCAACAATTATACCAAAAAGGGTGCTACAATGATCTGGTAAGTCACATGCCAATTTTTTTTAATGCATAAACTTAAGTTCGAAGTACAATGGAGGACAAAGGAGAATAGTTAGGACTCATTGAAATGCCACAGTTGGCTATGCTTAGTTTCAATTAAAGATTTATAAGTTTTTTTATAAATTGATAATTTGATAAATCATGGATGTGATTCCCTATTGTAGCTGCTTAGAGTACATTCTCTTTTTTTATATTTAAAATATGACTTTCTTGTTTCTAGTGTTCAAGATTTGAGGGCTCTCTAGTGACTAGTTCTTATAATGGTCACCTTTTCCCCCTTTTTTCCCTTGGGTAAAATGTGTCTTATATTTCATTACTAGACAATAAAAGGTACATCAAGAATTATGAATTTAAAGACACTACCTATTGCGACTGTTGATGCAACATCCATAAATTCATTTTTGTAACAAACATTATAATAGAGGTGAATAAAGTGGTGACTGCAACTATAAGAATTGTAGAGGTGAGACAAAACTAGACGATCATAAGATTTTGTGCTTATTGTGACATTTCCTTCCTGTGCCTCCTTAATCTAGGCACAACAATCTCTAGACAAAATTTTATTCTTCAATCAAAAACTATAATTTCAAACACATACCTGGTGATGCATGCTTTAGAAATTTGTATGGAAATAATGGACTAGGATTTGTAGATAAAATAGTGTATTTATCCAATCAAGCATTCAAGCCCTGTTGCGATAAGGAGTCCACATATTCTTTGGTTATTTACATTGTGGATTGCTTCAGAAAACTGTTTTAATTAAGGGTTGTTCTTGAAATATATGTACAAATAAAAGGATATTAACTTATGCATTCTCCCTAAGTAAGAATTTGTTCTCTGATCAAGAAAACATGTTCTTCGTAGAAATATCTCGGCCCTTAATGGAGTGAGCTCAATCGATAATGAATAGGAGAAAATCGCAGCCCGTAGAGAAGATAATTTGTCATCATTAATGGCCAAAACTTCACCTTCTTACAAGGATGGAAAACCTCTACGAATGAATATCCAGTATATACGTAAAAATTATGCAAATTAGAGATATCATATCAATATAGTGATATGTACCATATATGAGATATCGTTTCATCAAGAGCAGGGTCACATTCCATCATATGGATAACGCGATTGAATCATACCAGACCATGACCATATGGGATATATGGAAAAGTTCTAAATTTTAGTCATCACATCATGAAGAGCTGCAAAATGAATTGTGTCAATGAAAGAGATTTCCCAACAACCCTAAATAGAGACCCGATTCACATCAGGATATACACCCTTACTAACAACATGGATAAATAAAACCTCATACTATTGCAATCCTAATATATGCTCTAACAACAGGTTCTATAGGAGATCCATGAGAACCTCAACATAACGTAGAGATGTTTTAGCATCTAACTAACCTCAATATAAAGCTCTAATGGAAGGAACCCTCTTATTGAGATATAACTGTTGAGTCCCAAACTTGCATCTTTCCTATACACCTCTCTAGACTTTTTCCCTTTACCTGGACCTCCTAAGTCATCAACATCATTGCATATTAATCAAAAAGAGCATTTAAAGTGGTTTTTAACTATGTTTTGTGTCTGCTGTTTGAATTAGATTTTTGCTCATTTGAGCTGCGGAATCTTGTCACTTTCCGCAGCCGCTTCTTGTCACTTTCCGCAGCCGCTTCTTGTCAACTTTCCACAGCTATTTTGTTAAAGTCTATATTGGAGGTGTCTTCAGGCAAATCGAGCCACATGGGAAAGTTGGAACTGACGTGGATATGGACCGAGTCCTATTGGCTCAGTCGAATTCACCAAAGAAGGTCGTGGTCAAAGGAAGGCAAGCAGTGGTCAACGTAAGAGTCCTACGGTGACAGAACTCTATTTTTCACCATGTGAAGACTTGCGTGACCGTTCCTTAGTCTCAGGGGACAAATCAACACCTGTAAATGGCTCCATAAGCCGAATCCAACAGCCACTCTCCATAGATTTAATCTTCACGGCAGCCATGATGCTATATTTCTGGACGTGGTTGTTCACGTGTCTTCTATCATCGCAGACTGTAGGGAATTAGTTATGTCATATTCTGCTATAAATAATGCATTCTCATGCGCATAATAGTTAGTTCTTGTAATGTAATTCTGTTGTAAAGAAAGCCACTGTGCCGTAACACTTTTTTCCATTGTTATGACTGCATTTTGAATATATGAGAAGACTCTGTTCATCAGCGTAATTCGTGGTTGATAGCTGTTGTCCGAGGTTTGTGCAGAGGGTCCCGGCACACGCTGAGGTTTTGTTTATTATTGTACAGTTGCATGCTTTATTTCTTTACGTGTATTATGCCATAGTTATTCACATGTATATACTGCATCTCTCATGGTATTAACGTTTCACTTCTGTTTATAATTTTTCATGCTTTATACTGTTGTTAACTGACCAGTGTTTTTGTTTCAGATTACAATAGGCATCCCGGGCATTTGCATATAGTTTTATGATGACTAATGACATGGAATCACTCTTGTCCTTCTGCTGATTTATTTTTCTTAGCTTTTCATTCCAGCACTGTTTTATTTATCTCAGTTTTGTACATTTGCTTTATTAGTTAGATTAGATATTAAGTTGCTCATGTCATTTTCAGTTACCTCCGAAAGCCATAGCGAGAATAATGGTGAGGGATTGAAGTATGAGTGTGTGATTTGATATCAGTTTATTTTTCTGCAAATTAGATATCAAATTGCTCAAGTTGTTTATGATTATCTCTTAAAGCCATAGCGAGACTAATGGTGAGAGGTCAGAATATGAGTTGATGTAATTTGATTTAGATTTACTTTGCTTGCAATTCTTGAATTTCTTTGAGCACAGTTTCTTTTTGCATTTAGACAGCAGCAAGGGTAATGAGTTTCATGCTCAATAGTTCACTGTTTGTTTAACTTTGTTTAACTAGTATAGTGGCACATTTTCATTTTCTTTTAAGAATTAATTTTGTCAATTGCATGTTTAAAGCCCTTTTTTGAAGTTTGAATTTTGGTAAATCATTATAAAGGACATCATTTCCTTGAACAATCATAACCATACTTGTCTTTTAGAATTTCCATCTCACATTAAGAAACCAATCAAGATAAAAAGAAAAAAAACTAATAACGACAAAAAGTAAGAGATAGGTTATCTTGCACATATAGTGCGCCACACTTCGTCAGCTTACGAATCCCGGATTGAAAAATTAATGTAGAAATTTAGGACACACTAAATTTACCAAAAATTTTGGCGCCGTTGCCGGGGAAGTGTAACTAGGTAGCCAATTTTCTTAAAAAAAAAAAAAAACAACAATAAAATGAAGGGAAAAATTGATAACTTCTTAAAGTATGCTCTCCTCTTGCACCTAGTGTGATCTGGAGGATCAGAAAAGAGAGTTATTGGTTCAATAATTTCTTAAGTATGCTCTCTTCCTGCACCTAGTGTGATCTGGAAGATCAGAAAGAGAATTATTAGCCCAACTTAAAAAAAATAATAATAAAAAAATGACATGCATAGAGCAAGAGATTCTAGGGGAAGGTTTATAGCTAGAGCCAAGAGTTCAATTTTCACAACTCCATCTTCTTCAAGGCTTAGAGAAGATTCACCACCATCTACCCCTAGCCTTAAGATTCCTGGAATTCAAGAAGCAGCTGAATTAAAGGATTCTCCTACACCATCTACCAAATCTCATTTAGAAGGAGACCCTTTCTTTATTGTAATTTCACCTGAAAAAAGAAAAGGAAGAAACTCCCTATCATCCTCCCTTGCTAGAAGAACCAAAGGACTCTGAAGAAATTATCATGACAGAGGAAGTAGTAGATGGATTCAGAGGTAGAGGTAGAGGTAGAGGAGGAGGAAATAATGGAGACAACAATGGTGGAGGTAATAATGGAACAAATAGGGAAGGAGATAATTCGTTTGGATTCCCTATAGTTAATGAGGAAACTCATACAACAATGAAAAACATCTCACCATCTGTCCTCCCCAACTTTTATGGATTGCAAAGTGAGGATCCTGAAACATTTCTGTTTGAGTTTGAAGTTGTGTGCCGAACTTATGACTATATGGAAGACTCTCAAAAACTCAAACTGTTTCCTTCAACATTGAAGGGAGCTGCTTTGAAATGGTTCATGGGATTAGCCACTCAATCTATTAGGACTTGGAATGATATGAAACAAACATTTTTGGATAGATACTTAGACTATTGTATGCCCACCAATCACAAGGATGAGGTATTCAAAATGATGCAAAAAGAAGATGAAAATTTGGAAGACTTACTTGAAAGATTTCAATACAACTTGAAAAGAGAAAAGATGAGCAAATTAGATGATGAAACCTTGAAAGCCCTCATATTAAAATCCATTAGAGATGAATGGATAGATACTTTAAACATGATGGGGAAAGGAGACATTTCTCAACTTCCACTTCGTGACATAACAGAACTATGTGTCCATCTCTCAAGAGGAAAATCTAAAACAGGAAAAGGGCCTAGGGATCCTTCTCTTGTCAGAGCTAACAAATCTGCAACTGGATCAGTAAGTAGGGTAGAGATTGGCAATATGCTTGATGAATTTAAAACTGATATCTTAGGGAGCCTTAGTGAACAACTAGACACCCTTAAGATCCAAAACAAGCAGAAAGCAGAAACAGATGCTCTAGCCATCTTTTGTCTGAAATGTAGGAAGAAACATGCTTTAAGGGAATGTCCCTTAGATGCAAAAGTTGTAGAAACATGTATGATTTTCTCAGAGAATCATGAGACCAAGGATTTTCCTTCCATTCCTGGACTCAAAGCTGTCTTTCAAGAAGATCCAAATTCAGTAGAATCTCTCTGTTTTGTTGCAAGAAGACCTTGGCAGGGGCAACAAACTCAAGGGTTTAACAACCCTATGAATTCTCAACCCCCACCAAATTGGAATCCTTGGCAACAGCCTTGGCCCCAACATCAAAATCCATATCAGCCATGGGTACAAGGGATGCAAAATCTTTATGGGAGATTTGCTCAATTTTATCAATATCCTCCATCTTTTCAAAATCAACAAGCTCCACAACTTCCAAACCCAAATCCACAACTTTCATTGCCATTTCCACAACAACAATCTTCTCAACAAAATCCAAATTCTCAACTCATGCTTCCATTCCAACAAAAGACAGCCCAGCCATTGCCAAATCCTAACAATAAAAATCCTCAGAATACTTACATGATAGAAGGACAACAATTTCCTACCTATATGATTGTTCCTCTCAATGATGTACAACTCAGGTCTGGTAGATTTTTAGAAAAACCTTCTATAGATGTCCAAGAGCAAGATACCTCTAAGGAGGACTCTCTTAAAGTCAATAAGGGTTCTGAGGAAGCATCTCTTCAAAACTCAAACATTCAAAAAGAGAAAGAAAAGTTAACCCCCACAACTCCTATAGTTGAGCAACCTGCATCTTCATCCACACCTCCTTTCCTTGAAAGATTACAAATTGATAAAGGGGTGGAAAAACAAATCTTGTTGCCTAACTATGATTTTATAGATGAATTAAAGAATGTTTGTATCAAGATTCCCTTGCTACAAGCCATTAGAGAGATTCCTATTCTAGCAAAAACAATAAAGGAGTTGAGTCTCAAAAGACCGGGAAGGAAACTAAGAGATACAAGAAGAATCCACCTGGTAGGAAAAATTGCAGATATCATGATGGGAAAAATTACCATGCAGAAGTATGTAGATCCAGGTAGTCCAATTGTCAAGACACATATAAATGGGATAGAAATTCCAAACACATTGATTGACTTAGGGGCTGATATCAACATTATGAGTAGACAGACTATGGAATAGCTAAAACTTCCTAATCTTCTTTTTACACCTACTTTACTGCAACCTGTAGATCGATCAATTATCAAACCAGATGGTGTATTAGAAGATATTTCAGTCTCCCTAGATTCTTTGGAATATCCAGTAGATTTTATGATTTTGACTCCCAATATTAGTCTAGGAGGGCACCCACTTATCTTAGGAAGACCTTGGCTAGCCACAGCTGATGCTTTCATTAGTTGTAGATCTGGGGATATGTACATTTCTAATGGTAATTCGACAAAGAAATTCAATTTGTATCCTCCAGCAAAAGCAATCACAAAAGTAGGAGACAATGAATGGGTCGATGATGAGGACACTATACAACCTGTCTTTACCATTTCTGAAATTAGTGAGGATAGTCAAATTCTGAACACATTAGAAAATTTTGAGATATCTTCAGAATATGACCCCACACAATTTTAGTTGGTATCTGACATTGAATATTTATCATCAAGACAAATGTCTCTTTACTTTATGGAAGAGTCTGGTAGTTCTACCATTGAAATTTTTCTAGGAAAAACATTGAATATCAACAAAAATTTGGAAAAATCACAACAGGAAGAACTAACCAAAATCTTGCAAAAACATTCTACTGCATTTGCATGGGAGTATACTGATATGAAAGGTATTTATCCTAAGACTTGCATTCATCATATCTATATTGAGGAAAACAGTAGACCAATCAGACAACCTCAAAGAAGGATGAATCCAAATCTTAGAAATATAGTGAAAGAAGAGCTCCAAAAACTACTCAATGTAAACTTCATTTATCCAATTTCAGATAGCCGATGGGTTTCTCCTTTGGTTATAGCACCTAAAAAGAATGGTAAATGGAGGGTATGCATTGATTACAGGGAATTGAACAAAGCAACTTTGAAGGATCACTTTCCTTTGCCCTTTATCGATCAGGTATTAGATACATTAGCAGGCAAAAAGTACTTTTCATTTTTCGATGGTTTTAGTGGCTATAATCAAATTCAGGTAGCACCTGAAGATCAAGATAAGACCACATTTACTTGTCCATGGGGAAATTTTGCTTATCGAGTACTTCCTTTTGGGTTATGTAATTCACTCGCAACATTCCAAAGAGCAATACTAGGAATTTTTTCTGATCTAATCCATGATTGTGTAGAGGTTTATATGGATGATTTTACATTTTATGGTAATTCATTTGAAGAGGCATTAGAAAATTTGGAAAAAGTCCTTATAAGATGTAAAGAAACAAACCTTTCATTAAGCCATGAAAATGCTTTATGATGTTTACTGAAGGTATTGTTTTGGGCCATCATATTTCAGGAGATGGGATTAAGGTTGATAGATCAAAAGTTGAAGTCATCTCCAAGTTGCCTATTCCAAATTGTCAAAGAGATGTTAGAAGTTTTCTAGGATTTACTGGATACTATAGAAGATTTATAGAAAACTTCACTAAAATAGCATCTCCACTCTTCAAATTTCTTACAAAAGAATGTGAATTCAAATGGGATCTTGATTGCCAATCAGCCTTTGAAACTTTGAAAACAAGAATATCTGAAGCACCTATCTTAAGAGGACCAAATTGGAAACTCCCTTTCCATATTTCTACAGATGCTTCAGATACAGCTCTAGGAGCTGTGTTGGGTCAAAAATATTTAGTCCCTTATGCCATTTACTATACCAGTAAAAATTTGACTCCCACTGAGTTGAACTATACTGTAACTGAGAAAGAGTTTTTAGCTGTTGTTCATGCAATCAATAAGTTTATACATTATATAATAGGCTATGAAACTTTTATTCATACTGATCATTTTGCAATTAGATATCTAATGAGCAAACATGTTACTAATGGCAAAGTGACAAGATGGCTCCTACTTTTGCAAGAATTCAATATTACTGTGTTGGATAGACAAGGGAAACAAAATACAGTAGCTGATTTCTTGTCTAGGATTCAGAATACTAAAGAAGATTCTCCTGTAGAGGATAAGTTTCCTGATGAATACTTGTTTGCAGTAACTATTAAGACTCCTTGGTATGCAGATATTGCTAACTATTTGGTTACGGGGAAACTACCTTCACATTTATTTCCAAGTGAAAAACGAAAAATTATTCAGGAGAGTTCAAAATATTCATGGATTTCTAACGAATTGTTTAAAACAGGGCCAGATCTTGTGATCAGAAGATGTGTCAGGGAAGATGAAATGCCTAATATTCTTAAGGCATGTCATGATGAACCATGTGGCGGACACTTTGCAGACAAAAGGATGGCCTATAAAATCCTCTCTTTAGGATATTATTGGCCTTCCCTCTTCAAAGATGCAAAACAATATGTCAAAAGGTGTGACAGCTGCCAAAGAGTAGGGAAACATACCCTTTCAAATGAAATTCCATTGCAACCACGGGTACTCATTGAACCCTTTGAAAAATGGGCTTTAGATTTCATTGGACCTATTAATCCACCATCTAAGCAAAAGAAGTATATATTGGTTTGTACTGATTATGTTACTAAATGGGTAGAAGCCAAAGCATTAGTATCTGCTACTGAAAATTCAGTTGTTCATTTTCTTTATGAGGATATTTTTACTCGCTTTGGTGTTCCAAGAGAAATTGTGGCAGATCAAGGAAGCCAATTCACATCCAACTTGGTGGAGAAATTGATGGAAGAATACAAAATCAAGCACAGAAGATCTACTCCTTACCATCCGCAAGCAAATGGTCAAGTGGAGTCCACAAATAAAATTCTTGAAAGTATCATCACCAAAACTGTTCATCTACATAGAAGAGATTGGGCAGAAAGGCTTCCTGAAGCCTTGTGGGCCTACAGAACTACATGGAGAAATACAATAGGACATTCTCCCTATGAACTTGTTTATGGGAAAGAAGTCTTGCTCCCCATTGAGTTCCAAGTCAAAACCTTCAAGATAGCAGTTCAGTTGGGGATGGACTTATCAGAAGCACAAAAGAATAGAATGGAGCAGTTAAATGAGCTAGATGAGATCAGACAAGAAGCAATTTTAAGAACTGATCTAGTTCAATATCAAAGAGCTAAATGGCATGACAAGTACATCAAAGAGAAGAAGTTTCAAGAAGGAGATTGGGCATTGTTATTTGATTCCAAGTTTAAAGTTTTTCAAGGAAAATTTCAGACTCATTGGCTTGGGCCATATGAGATTGACAAGATCTTTAGCAATGGAGCGGTAAGAATCAAGACCATTGATGAGTTTCAAACTCCTCTTATTGTGAATGGCCACAGATTGAAAGTTTATCATAAGCCACTCTCAAAAGAAGAATTTGTCAAAATGTTTCAAGAAAATTCTGCAATCAGGCTGGTACAGAAGAATTCTTCTTCTCCACCAGCCTAGCTTTTGTTCTTTTCAGTTTAAAAATATATATATATACACAAGCACGAAAAACCAATCACTGAGTTAATTGTCCTTATACGAAAATGTAGGGTATCGGGGAACACGTGACACCTATATTTTCTAAAAAAAATTCTCTCTTATTTCCTGAAGTTTTATGACAACTCATCCATTTCATTCAACTTCATTTCTGTTCTAAATTCCACTCCCTTCATTTCATTCACTCCATTTCATCTATTCCATTTCATTTCACCAATAAAAATTTTCTTTCATGACCATTTTCACTCAGTCAATCATCATCCATCCATTTCCATTCACCCAAATAATTGTTATGTCAGTTTCCGTAGCTGACACCAGTTTCCGCAGCCAGAAGCAGTTTCCGCAGCCACCACTCTGTTTTTGAAAAATGTACAGCCAGATGTTAGTTCAAAATTCATGAAATCAAATGCAGGTATGAAGACATATTATGAAGACATGAGGCATTTAAAGGCATTGACAAGGAGCAACTGATTGAATATTAATGAAAAATGGCAAGAATTCCAAGGTATGAGTAAAAATTTATTTCAAATGGCATTCAAGAACATTTTTATATAGTTATAAACCCTAGCTCCATTATATGCAATGATTGTGTTGACAAATTTCGTAACCATTCCACGATCTCTATACAATCTCTCCACAATCCTTGCATTCATTTTAAAACGGTCTCATAATCAAGCCCCGGTCTTCACTCGTACTTTGATACTCCACCTGTAATTATGAAACGTGGTTGATTTGAATACAGCGTCTTTCAGCCGCACAAAATCCGTAGCCGTTTTATAAATGTGCTTGCGTCTACTCTGCAGCCACCCAATTTTAAATATTGTCGGATGCGTTTTAATTCCCTTACTGTTCTATTGATCTCATGGCTGCATTTCCACCGTGCTCACATAACCCTTCTCTGTTCCATTTCATCCCATTTTGTTCTCTGTTACGCTACATTCCGTGTACCCATTCTCTGAGATCCGCTTACATTCACTGGTCTCCTTCATAAACCGTGCTCATTTCTGCTAATTCAGCCGTCTTACCTCCGTTAAACCCTCCTCACGCAGATGAGTTTTAAAAAGTAGAAGTAAGGATGGGTCAGTTGTTGAGAACAGAACCAGAGGGACCCAAATTCATGGAAGGATACCTGCAAGTCAAAGACAGATTGAAAAAAGTAAAATGGCTTCGGTTTATTAAAAAATTTAAAGGTCACAATAAGGAGGTAAGGAAAACGTTTGCAAGGTCTTTCAACGGTCTGGAGGTAGAAATTGGGGACCTCAAATTTACGGTGACTGAGGCATCCATAGCAGCTGCTACAGAACTCCCTCAAGGAGGTGAGCGCTGGTTCAAGAACAAGAACATTGGAGATGAAGTCTGGAGAGTGATCCTACGTAACCCAGGTATGGATATCACCATTTTCAAAAAGGGAATTCCTGTTCATGCTTTGAAAGAAGAATGGGCCACTTTACTGTTGGTTATTCAAAAATTTATCACCTGTGAGGGACGTTTTGGGTCAATGTACATGTATCATACCCGTCTATTGATGAATTTTATAGAAAACCAGACCCTCAATCTGCGATACGTTTTACTCAATAGTTTGAAAAAGATGGCCGTAACCATCCAAAAACATCTGGGGGACGTAGAACCACATTTGTATCACCATGGTCTTGTAAAAATCCTGATAGAAAAACAATTAAAAGAGAAAAAGGATACCTGGGAGCATTTTTTAATTAGGAATTTCTTTGAAGAACCCCAAGAAACTCCTGAAGGCAGTACACCAAAAAGGAGTAGGAGAAAGAGAACAGATGATAAAACCCAAATAACTCCTACTAATACAGTTGAAGAAACTAGTAGGAAAGAAGGACTATCTAAAAGAAGGAAGGAAAAAATTGAGGGTAAAAAGCCCACAAAACTAAAAGAGAAAAGAAGCACTGAAGCTGTGCATCAAACCCCTTCCTCAGAAGAAGACCATCAAGTATTATCTGAGAGATTAGTTCATCTTCAGGAACAGTCAGCTATGGTTAAAAAGAAAGGAAAGGAAAAACAAAAGGAAAAAGACAGAAGTCCACAGTATGTAAGAAGAAGTAGCAGGCTTAAAGGAAAATTGAGGAAAACACAAACAAAAGGACCCCATTTTATTGATTTGGGAGAAGTAACACCTGAACAAATTCCAGTTGGCCATAGTCCATCTCATTCTCATCAAAATGTTGAAACTAGTCCTCAAGATATTGACATGAGTCCTTTTCGGCTAGATTTTAAAGCCAATTCTCCTCCACAGCATTTTGGGGACAGCCCAAGGAAAACGACACCCGAGATAAATTCAAAGTAGCAAGAGGTGTATGATTATATATAATCTTTGGAAAGAACAGCCACGGTCCCCAGCACAAGAAGATCTAGTCCAATCGTTAAAACAAGAAGTCTTTGAGCTGGAGGTTTTGAATAGACATATTAAAAATGAAAATGAAGCATTAAAGGAGCAGAGTAAATTGGACAAGATCATTCATGATAACACTATACTACATCTGGGACTGTGGTAGAAAAAGAACAGAAAATTGAAGAAGAAATGCCAAAAGTTAAGTAGAGCACTGATTAATCTCAAATTCAGATGCTTGATGAAGAAGCCCAGGATGTTAGCAGCACGAAGGAAGAGGAGAAGAGGACTGGATGTATTGGCAGAGGTATCAGAGCATATGAATTAAAGGAGGATGATCAAAATTTTGGTTGCATTAGGACATGCAACACCTTCACAGTGGGGGTATGTTGAGTCCCAAACTTGCATCTTTTCTATACACCTCTCTAGACTTTTTCCCTTTACCTGGACCTCCTAAGTCATCAACATCATTGCATATTAATCAAAAAGAGCATTTAAAGTGGTTTTTAACTATGTTTTGTGTCTGCTGTTTGAATTAGATTTTTGTTCGTTTGAGCTGCGGAATCTTGTCACTTTCCGCAGCCGCTTCTTGTCACTTTCCGCAGCTGCTTCAACTTTCCGCAGCCATTTTGTTAAATTCTATATTGCAGGTGTCTTCAGGCAAATCGAGCCACATGGGCAAGTTGGAAATGACGTGGATATGGACCGAGTCCTATTGGCTCAGTCGAATTCACCAAAGAAGGCTGTGGTCAAAGGAAGGCAAGCGGTGGTCAACGTAAGAGTCCTACGGTGACAAAACTCTATTTTTCACCACGTGAAGACTTGCGTGACCGTTCCTTAGTCTCAGGGGACAAATCAACACCTGTAAACGGCTCCATAAGCCGAATCCAACAACCACTCTCCATAGATTTAATCTTCACGGCAGCCATGATGCTAGATTTCTGGACGTGGTTGTTCACGTGTCTTCTATCAGCGCAGACTATAGGGAATTAGTTATGTCATATTCGACTATAAATAATGTGTTCTCATACACATAATAGTTATTTCTTGTAATGTAATTCTGCTGTAAAGAAAGCCACTGTTCCGTAACACTTTTTTCCATTGTTATGACTGCATTTTGAATATATGAGAAGACTCTATTCATCAGCGTAATTCGTGGTTGATAGCTGTTGTCCGAGGTTTGTGCAGAGGGCCCCTGCACACGCTGAGGTTTTGTTTATTATTGTATAGTTGCATGCTTTATTTCTTTACGTGTATTATGCCATAGTTATTCACATGTATATACTGCATCTCTCATGGTATTAACGTTTCACTTCTGTCTATAATTTTTCATGCTTTATACTGTTGTTAACTGACCAGTGTTTTTGTTCCAGATTACAATAGGCAGCCCGGGCATTTGCATATAGTTTTATGATGACTAATGACATGGAATCACTCTTGTCCTTCTGCTGATTTATTTTTCTTAGCTTTTCATTCCAGCACTGTTTTATTTATCTCAGTTTTGTACATTTGCTTTATTAGTTAGATTAGATATTAAATTGCTCATGTCATTTTCAGTTACCTTCGAAAGCCATAGCGAGACTAATGGTGAGGGATTGAAGTATGAGTGTGTGATTTGATATTAGTTTATTTTTCTACAAATTAGATATCAGATTTCTCAAGTTGTTTATGATTATCTCTGAAAGCCATAGCGAGACTAATGGTGAGAGGTTAGAATATGAGTTGATGTAATTTGATTTAGCTTTACTTTGCTTGCGATTCTTGAATTTCTTTGAGCACAGTTTCTTTTTGCATTTAGACAGCAACAAGGGTAATGAGTTTCATGCTCAATAGTTCACTGTTTGTTTAACTTTGTTTAACTAGTATAGTGGCACATTTTCATTTTCTTTTAAGAATTAATTTTGTCAATTGCATGTTTAAAGCCCTTTTGAAGTTTGAAGTTTGGGAAATCATTATAACGGACATCACTGCCTTGAACATTTATATCCATACTTGTCTTTTAAATTTCCATCTCACATTAGGAAACCAATCAAGATAAAAATAAAAATAAAAATAAAAAAACTAAAAACGACAAAAAGTAAGAGATAGGTTATCTTGCACATATAGTGCCCCACACTTCGTCAGCTTACGAATCCCGGATTGACAAATTAATGTAGCAATTTAGGACAAACTAAATTGACCAAAAAATAATAGCTACATGTATCTGAGATCTTGAAGGTATATGTAGATTTAGATTTTAGGAAGAGAAAAAGTATTTTTTATTAAAATGTTAGTGTTTTTATCAAACAATAGTTTCATTTCCAGGTCTTGTTCATGAACTATAACTTATAATGGAAGTCTTGTTTCATTACTACTCTAGCTCTTGAATAAGATAAAGGAACCAAAAACTCCTACCAAACACCTATCATCGGCTTAAGGGACAAAGGATCTCAAACAGAGGAAAAACCTAGAGTATAAGTAGCATGGTTTAGCACTAATGTAGCCCTCCACTTTGATGGCCTTGATCTAGGACTTAATTCCCTATTTTCTTTCTCATGTTCCCTTCATCTCTAGAATGTATCCATAGAATACTGTCCATCCATGGATAACCCTATGAGAAATTGGATGTTGTGGGCATGGATATGTAATCCTTATCCAACCAAAGCCAGTTCTGGTGCACTTGGCTAATTAGGAATGTCTTGCACCAAGTGAATTCTCATGTTTTTCTAAATTTGGGTACCTTAAAGAAAGTGACGACGATGGAGTATTGAAGTAACACAAACTCGAGCCTCTAGGGCAAGGTGACTTTTCCATTCTCTAGGGTTACTTGTTTCTTGTATAAGGATGGTTGCAAGTACAAGAAGAAATCATGATCGATGAATTCATGGTCCACTAGCTTTGTGTTCTCCACTTTTCTCATGAAATATCTTATAAATTCAACCTGTGGGTCAACCACTTCTCCAAATAGGGCTTCCTTTCACTTAAAATCCTATATTCGTGACCATAACTCTTTTGTGCTACTCTTCCCTTTGACTATTACTCTGCCCATGGTTTCTTTCTAGCACTTTGGTTTATGCTGCTATACTTTGGTAATAGATGGTCGAAGCTAAGGAGCAACTTGGTTAGATTCTCTTTGCACTATTGGTTCTAAGGTCTAGGGTGTGCAATGAATGATAAGTAGAATAGTGAGAAAATAATGTGAGCAATAATTGGCTAATTCCTGCAAGAGATCTATGCCAAATTTTTCATCAATCCCCGACATTTTTTTTTTCCATCTACCATTTTGGCCATTGGAATTCCAACGATGATTTCCATTGGAACTGCGACGAGAGTTTAAACATGTTGGCATTGTGACGAACTCTTCAAATCGTCAGAATAGCGACGACCTCTTCAAACACAGATCAAGACTACTAGAATGGGACGTTAGTTATATGGAGGTACAAGACCCACTATTGGGATGTGGATTAACAAGGACGTTAGCGGGCTTGCTACAAAACTTGAATAACAATTTAAGCAATCACTATTGAACCAGTATTATTTACCTTAATTGTTGGAAAATAACAAATTTATTCCCCATAATGTAACATTCCTAATCCCATAACAAGGAAGACTAATAACATGGCATTAGAAAGCAATAAAATTACATAAGGCATCAATGATAAAGAATGTATGTACAGATCAGCTATATTTAGTTGACCAGTGATCTTAAACAAGTTGATAATTAGTAACTTACTAGTGAAGACATTCAAACAAATGCACTTAAAAGAAGGTAACTTCGAACTATGAGATACTCACCGTGTGATATTTGGAGCCAGAAGCTAACATAATCCAATGGAAATCCAGCTACCATAAGCTAACATAGTCACAATGTTGCAATCTCAAATCCAACTACCATAATTTTCTCAATGTTAGCTCTCAATGCCACCTGCAAGAGAAAATATACTCGTATATTAATGTGGATAATTTTCCTTCTTAATGCACTTTTATCATGCCTAAACAAGGCCCTAAAATTGTCTTAAGGAGAGCCAGAGATAGGAGCCGTAGAGAGATGACCGAGAGCCAATTATTTGGAGGAGAATTTTCCATAACTGGTGTTATTGATCTGGATTTATATTTCTTCGATGGATTGTTTTTATTGGTTTGTATTCTGTTGGTGTTTTGCATCACAATGGAGCTATGTGCAAGCTAGATTTGTTTTCTTATAGAATGTAGTCTGGAAAACATTCTAGAGAGGATATGGTTGGCTATCCTTTCTGCCTTTTTATTGAACTTTACTTTCCGTGTGGATCTAAATGAGGTGGTATCAGTGATGGTAAATAATTGCATTTGACATACTAAAATCTCATTCATTGCATTGTATAGAGAGAAGAAAAGTGCTCAGCAATCCCATTAGGGCATCTTAAACTTGGTGCTCAACAGGCCAATCAGATCATTTTAAACTTGGTGCTCAACAACCCGATCAAACCATCTTAAATCTGGAGATTTTCCATAAAATAATACTAAGATGTCCATCATAATGGAGATAGTTGGGCCTTCTAAAATAATGTTGAAATGTTCATCATAATAGAGATAATTGACGGTTGGAAGTAAAAGTTTTTAGGGGCTAGTTTTCATATAAATAGAATAAAATGGATCAATAATGGCCTAAAAGACTTGAAAGGCTTAAAAGTAAATTGATCCATAACCTAATTTTGACCTTGAAACTTTTGATTGGCCTTTCAATCAAAGAAGGTTTAAATGTTTGTCCTAATGGATATAACATATACATTGGTGAAATGAAAGAATTTTCTTGAAGAAGTTCTAAATATGTTTAGATTTAATAAAGCTATAATAAACTGGATCAATAATGACATTGGAAGATCATAGAGAAACATAGTACTTAGTTTTCTTGAATAGAATATTTTTACTATGTTTGATACTATGTTAACTGAAAATGGGTTGTTACAAAAATGGGTTTTGTAACCCAACCATAGATTATAGGCTCTTTTGGGGAGAATTTGCTAGTGTTTATCTTTTCAGAAAAGTCGACATTTCGAATGCTGATTTCACTCCAATTAAGGATTTGGGAGAATTTTCTATTTTTTGTATTTTCAGAAATATTTTCCAGAAAACCTACAATCTAAAAAACTTCTCACAGGAATTTTAAATTTGTGAAGATATCACATATAGATATATGATTTTTCCAATAAACATTAAAACTGTCTTTGACCTAAGCTCTGCATAGATGGAAAAAACCACATACCCTTTTACACACCTTCATTGGGATGGGATTGACCACTTCTGGAGCTAACAATCATAACTTGTCTCAAAAATTGAGAAGATATTGTTCAGCCAATTCTGCATGACTTTGTACTTCAATGACAAGAATGAAGTTTAGTCAAATGGAAATCATAAAGGTTGTCACCCTGGGAGAAGAAAACATATATATGAAATAACAAACAACTGAATTTGTGTTGATGATTTTCTTCCTTCCTTTTGTCAAACTAGCGGCTTCTTTTCCTCTTGGTCATTATCAAAGTAAACTACACTCACAAATTTCTTCATCAGATAACTCTCCAGGCTCAAATATTTGGCAAATAATTATGGGTTTGTACCATTTTATGAAGTTGGATAGCCTATTCCAAACCACTATTCGCAACAAGGGTTGAGCTTTCAGTCATATCCTAGCTGGCTGGGTTGACTCGGGACCTGATGCGACCTTTCAAACCCTTGTTAGCTGGCAGAGTTGACTCAAGACCTTATAAGACTTTTTAGGACCTTTTTACAGCCGGTTATAGTCCTATTATATAGAAAAATATAATAACTAAATTATTTAATACAAGTTTTAAGCCTCCCAGTTGAAATCAAATATTTCAAGATGATATGTACTAGATTTATTAAGTTGAGAGGGATTGGTTATCATATTTGAAGGCTAGTTTTGAACACTTGATTTAATCTGCCCCTGGTTCAATTATATTATTCCATTGGAAGTTTGAAACTTGACCATGTTATGCCTACAAGGGATTCCAGGTTTCTAACATTTAATATATTGAACTTTACACTTCCATGAAAAATGATTTACTCAAGGCTCCAAGATTTTAATAGACATCAAATGAATTCCAAGAACTAGCTTTTATTGACCAATTCTAAAACTGCATAATATGTTGAAGCTTATGCTTCCACTTGAAAAATGATTTACTGAAGGCTCCAATCTTTTAATAGATATCAAATGAATTCCAAAAACTAACTTTTATTGCCCATTTCTAAAACTACATAAAAAATCAATAGGATCTCCATCTCTATTTAGATTATGTACCTAACAGATGTGAAATAATGAAAAATGCTGCTCCAGCATCCTTGCTGGAGAGGAAAAATAAGCTCAATAAATATCCTAACTACCCTTATTTGCTACAGATGCCCGCAAGTGCTTTTCTCATATACTGTACAATACGATCAGATTTGGCATGTTCCCACATATGGAATAACGAAGGTCACTACTTTTCCTTCAACAATGAATTGCAACATATAGATATCAAATTGTGCACTACATACGAAAATAAAATCACTGCTACAGGGGATGATCCATACCCATTGGGGTGTGCTTTCTACCATTTCCATGCTACAGTAAGGATTTCCTTGAGATTTGTATATTTTGCAGACCAATTTAACTCTAGGTTAATTTTGGAAGGATCACTATATACTTCTACATGGTCTCCTGGCCTCAACCAAGATAATCTATTGTAATATTGACTCTAGCTGCAGCTTTGAAAGCTTCTACAAACTCCTTGACTAACCTTCTTGTGCACATCAAAACGATACAGATAACAAAAAGTTAGAAAATAAATCAGGCCAGTTCTCAGGTCTGACACAACAGAAACAATGACCAAGAATTACAGTTACGTTCAGACTTACATACCTTTTCTAGTGCCAACATTGTATATATTTACTTCACCATGATGAACATTAACCAATTCTTTCACATGCGCATCTACCAAATCTATCACATCAATGTAGTCCCTGATACAGGTACCATCAGGAAAACTATAATCTATTCTTCTAACCTGCATTGGAAAAAGGAAGAGAGCACCATTAAATTCATCTATATGATGAATAAGTTGTGATCTATTGATGTTAATAATTTCAATCACTGTTTCAGTTATCAACAGGTATTAATGTTTAATGTGGGATTGCTATCCAGACTACAAGAAAAAATAGTGAAAATTCTAGATACAACATAATTCATCTAACAAGTCAGGCTTTGAGGCATTAATTGAGGACTCCAAATTTGTAAAAACTTATTGTCTTAGATTTAGCATAAAAAAGATAGCCCTAAAAACTTCAAAGTTCCAAATTTAGTCTGTAAACTTCCCTCTACGTTACTTACACCATGTTACTAAATTAATCTCTCATAATGCATGTCAAGGAATCAGTACTGGATTCCCAAGAAGATGAACACCTATGTTGTAAAAAGAGGACCAGGAGGATAAGTGTCAGGAAAAGAGATCACCCGAATTTCCTGGAATGGAAAGATATGAGATCCTAGACATGGAGAACCCCCATAAATATAGAAAAATAGTAATGTTTTAGCCTCTGGGATTTTAAGATGCATATTAAGGGTTTTGACTTTTAAGGTATAGATTATAGGGCCCTCCCTTGAAAGAAAAAGAAAAGAAAATTTGAATTCTTAGTTGGGTAGGACCAACAAACGGGAAGGATCAAGGACACAAAACTCATCTACCTAGCTCTGGGGATGTTAATGATCAAATTATGGCACGGATGAATTAATAGCATCGTTCTTAGAATTAATGAAATAAGAAAATATGTATCTAAAGAAGAAACCCCATCATACCATCTTTTAGAAGGCCCAACTATCTCCAGTAATCATACATACATTTTAATTACTTTGCACATCTCTTGCTTCTGTGGTTAGGGAAAATAATAAATATCCATAAGGATAACAACATTCTACTAATTGGTCTCATAGCTGAAACCTGTAGCTATTGAAAGCATATTCAATGGATTGTTCATTTCTGCAATGGTAATATATTGCAGGAAGCAATAGGAGCACTTACCTGAACCTTGTTTTGAGATCCAGTTTGAACTTTGACATGTTGCTTCAAAGTGTCTGAGCTTGAGAATAGAACCTATTGAGAAAAATATTTTCTTCTTTTTAATAAATATAGATGATCTCAGAGAATGAATCACAGTAGCTAACCTCAACAAGCCTTCAAGAGGTCCACAATAGATAGTGGGCATTGTCTTGTAGACCTAAATAGTCATATCAATTCAAATTTTACCCTCAGCACTCTACAATTGCACAAGCTGCTCCATTTTGTAAGGTTATTGCAAGGCTACCATTATAGGTTATAGCATAGGGTGAATCCATTCTAATTCAAATTCTAGGTTATTGCAAGGCTATTGGGTGAATCTATTGAGGGTCAAGGTTGTCACGTGGAAGGAGGGATCAAGGTGCTAGACCTCATCTCCCCTTTGCCAATGCCAGTGTTTGTCAAATCCATTTGTTGGACAAAGCATTATTGAGGGTTCCTTCAACAAGGAAGCGATTTCATTCATAGTTGACCCAGTGGTTGGAGACTTCTCCCCAAGAGGGATATTTTATTGCAAAATCCACAGATTGTATCAATGTTATAGACTAGATGGGGATATGATAATTGCCTAGACTCCAATCCCCTTTTCTAATCCAACATGCATAGCTAACAAAGATAGAGTTGTAATCTTGATCCAACACTCTGGAAGTAAAATCAAGGGAAATATCTCTACTTTATTACAAAATTTCTTCGACAAATCTAGCAAAGATTTCATCTAAGGGTTCGAGTAGGTATAAATTACCTTTTAATTTTTAACCCTTTGTTTTATTCCAGATTTGAATTTATAGCTTATTATAAAATTTCTACGATAAAAATAGACATTCATAGCTATTAGAAAGTACATTTTTTTGTTGAAATAAATTTTTGGGTTTTGACCCTAGGGGGAATCAATCCCTTTCCATTGCATGTAGTTTACAAATAGCTGAAAATTTCATTTTTACTTCTGTAATTTTTTCACTTTTGGAGGTCTGAAAAGTGCAAGACAACAACATATTTTTCCACTCTTAGTCACTTATAAAAAGGTAACTCAAGGAACTTTTCTCACATTTGGTAGGGACATTCTATCACTCACCTTTTAGTGTTATAATAGGTTATTTCTAAAGGTTTGAGTAGATAACAGGAAATCATGTTGATTTCTCCCTGGAAATTTTAGAACGGTAGCCTTGCAATTATAGATTCAAGTTTGCAAGGTTAACATTATAGGTTATAGCATAGATTCAATTAACATTTTATTTGGGTTTTATAATTCTCATTAGAGTTGCAGTCCAGCCAAGGAATGTGCCTCTTTGTTTTTTGAAAACAAATAGGGTATGAAAGCACTCCGAAATAAACAATGACTTATGGGTGGGGGGGATTTAATAGGACCAATATGTAAACAAAGCAGAGAATACCATGATTCCATAACGATGATAAACAACACTGATAAACATATTATACAATGACGATGCAAAGAGGGCATTGCATGACAAAAAGATAGGCATACCCTACAATATATTGTGCATGGAATTAATTCTTCCAGACTTGTTTCACCAAATGGATTACTCATATTAAATGCCACTAAAAAAATTACCCACCAACAATACAATAACGAAAAAATTATTAACAATGTTTTATTTCTATTGCGGACTCAAGTTAAATGGGCACTAACTTTTAAGTTTACAAAGTTCATACATATTCATTTTAGTTTTATACAGCCTCTGATTAGATCCACCTTTACTATTGCCATTGATACCATTAGGATCAGGCTCGTGAATTTCCCCTTCACTTCTGGAAGGAAGATGTTGTGGGAGAAATCAACAACCCTTTGTGCAAATATCTAGGCTCATATAGCAGAAACAGGGGAGTTTTATTGACATGTGTTAGATTGTGTTGGACTAAGCTAAAATAAAAATTTGTTGGACATAATCATTTCTATCTCGAGCGCTTCCCATGGACTCAAAAGATGGACTATTAAAACATCCCTTTCAAGTGCAAGATCTGCAATGGCTTAGGCCATTTTATGGCAACTTGCCCCAAAACAATCCCTAAACTTGAAGTAAAAAATATGTTCCTCCAATTGTTGGATGCACTTCTATAAGGGGATAGACATAGATCTTTCTACAAGAAGATATGATGATTAAAGTTCAGAAGTATAGGCCTTATCAATCTTGGCAGATAATTCATCTCTTTTCACTGTGTCTCAAATTCTAATAATAATTTATGTTCCTTTTATAGATGTAGTTCCTCCAACTTCACATAAACAGTCTTGAATCTGCTCTCCTCTTTAATGGATGATTTCATTAGATATTCAAGGAGGATTATGAAATAATGATTTGTAGATTTTATTTGAAGCCACTATGAGTTATTGAGCCCAACTATGACATATTCCCAAACTGAAATTCTAACAGTCCCTTGCTTGATGGAAACTTGGATAGATTCCTTGTGATTGCATTCCTTCTCTTAGCAATTATACCTATAAAACCCCAGAGTTGGTCTGCTTGGTTGGTTTAGACAGCTTTGTTCTTCTTTTGATAACCCTGCCACCATTAGAAACACAAATAACACATTTATAGGTATTGATTTGTTATTAATGCAAGAAAATTTTTTATCTATCAATTTCTGCATTTATTGGGGAAGTTTGCTATTTTATTGAGCATATTTTAGAGTCTAGACTGTCTCTAAAGTCATGTTTTTCTCATCAGCAAATATCTTATCCTTATCCTTGCAAAAAAAAACCAGGCAATGGATTTCAAAAATATAATATTGTGAATTATTTGTTCTTAAAATAGTAGCCCAGTTGTACTATAAAATTCTTGCTTTATTTCTCTTATGAGACGGTTGATGACTTTACTACGATAGTGTAGATTTCATGGTATTTTTTTTAAAGTGGTCTACCATTCTAAACACGTTTTCATTTTTGTTTGAATGGGCTGAATATTTCTCTATCATTTTTCTTCTTCTTTGTAAAAGAATGATCTTTATCCATAACAACTAATTGCTTTGAGGAGAACTATTTTACCATGCAATCTTCTTTGTTGTCTTTGCTAATTTTGTGGGACTTATCAGTAAATGCCAAGATTCAGTATAGTTTAGAACCAAGACTCGGAAGGTCGGCTGGCTCATTAGACTGTAGCTTCATCACTCCAACTCATTGTTTTTAATAACCATGTATGCAATTTCAGGGTAGGTTCATTTCTGTTTGGGAAAGACACATGATGGATAAGATTGTGTGCATGGGAACAACATATGTTTTTCTCATGGAAGGCCACAAAGCCAAAAAACTGCCACATTGAATTTTCTTTTACCAAAAACAAGATAAATGTAATGGCATTGATAGGCAATGAAGTTACAAATGTCCAATACACTGTCTCCACTGCTCTTCATGATACCCAACCAAATATCTCCAAAGTCACCTCATTATGGGTTCAATGCATCACGGTCTCCAATAATATCTCCAAGACCAACTTCAAGATGTATATCAATTTTTCTCCAAGAAACTTGAAAGAGCTACTCCAATGTCTTGTCCAAGTTTAGTCTTCACAAGGCTTCAACACTTAGATCAAGGAATGTCCCATAATATCTTCAAGGTATCTTCAAATATTTTCTTTGGAGATGACTGTTCCAAGTGATTTATAATGCTTCTACTCCAACAAGTACTTCAACGATTGCTTTTGTTCATTTCAAGACTACTTCATGAGGGATTTTGAAGGTGCCCTTAAAAAAATGGTTTGCTATAGGACTGAGCCTTTAAAGGCTAAGTATCCACTGGTCAAAGTATAGTCCGAGCTTCCTTTAGTGACTGTCAACTTCTATACTTCAATCCAAGCTTCACTACTTCAGCCCTATCAAAGAGTATAAGTGTTAAGCCTTCTTTCTTACCCAAATCATGTTTCTTCCATAGTCCAAGGTGAGTGACTGTACACAAGTCTTCACTGTACTAGCAACAAACTTCTATAATGACAAGCTACAGGACTAGGTGTAGATCCACGATATTACTGTGGGTGATTGCTCTTTGAGTTCTAAACCTACAAGAAACTCACACCTGTCTACTACCATAATGGAGGAAGCCTTAATCAAAGACAAACAGTCTAAACCCTTTTCAAATGTGACTGTCTTATTGAACCTGCAATTCTGAGCTATAGTGAGCCTTCAGGTGGGCTGTCAACCTGCGGCTTGAAGAGAGAGCCTTAGACTAGGCTTATTGGCCTTTAAAAAGTCCTGCACAGTTCTGTCCACAGGTTAGTTCTGCAATCACTATTCTATCCAAGCCTTTCTAGCAAGTCTGAGCTTGAACCTTAACACTGAAAATGTCTAAACAACCTTCCTTTCTTGGCCTCCTTTGAACTCTTCTCTGTGTTTATGCCTACACAGGACTATTCCACTAGTCTAGGACTTGGTCCGAGCTCAAGCGATGACTGCTCTTAAGGTTTGCAATTAGCAAGGTCTGTCTCCACAGTTAACTGTCCAAGATCTGCTTAGGATTTTTCAACACTACTTCCTCTGTTATGATGTTTTTAACCCTTAAAATAGATTTAACCCATCTAATACACTTCTCCTCGGCCTTAGTTCACCTTCTATGATTCTTCTCTGAAATATTGATCGAAATAAAATGAATAAAATGAAGAGTACGGATTTATATTTATACTGGTTTGACATTTGATGAAGAGACACATCTCTTGGATGACATGTCAAGCCTACACAAGTCGGCTTAGGTCTGCTCAATGTCACAGTTAATTTCCTTAACTTAAAAAATCAATATCTCCCAAAATATTTGGAGTTTCAGGGCAAGTAAGGGCTCATTAGAAGGGGTAAAATATACTCTAAAAGATGGTATAGGATCCATTTTTAAAGGTTGCCTCTAAGGTGGTGAAAAATATTTTTCTTTGTGATTTCCCTTGAATTATTTATTGCAGAAAATGATTAGTACAGTATGGTTTCTTTGTTTGGCTTCTCCATTTTTTTTCTTCTCCATTATTTGGCTTCTTCATCATAATAGGAACATGTAGAACATCCATGTCATCATGATAATGTCCAGAAATGAGTGCATCACCCATGTCATCACATAATGGTGTAGTGACATGTTATAGTGCGACATTATTAGGAGAACTCCAAAAATAGTTTTCCAACCCTCAAATGATCTCCAACCATGATCATCATATGTCATCATCAAGTATCAGAGTGTATGACATCATCACATAAAATCAAGGGTTAAGATCTAGATCATCAAGTGCATGCAACATTAGGTCAAGGAATTATTAGGGCTTCTTTCATTAGTGGTTTGACTTCTTCATGATTTGACATCTTCATTGATGGCATTACATCATCATCTTGAACCAGACATCTCAAGAAAATTGACATCTCGGTCAATGCCACATTGACATCAATGACAACCTTGATTAACAAAGAATAGGTCATGTTACAAGCGTTGTTCAATCTTCATGACAGAAATGCTTTACCTACCTGAGCTAGTTTTTCTTTGACAATTCCTCAGGGTACTAAACTCAGTTTAGCTCCCCAGATTCAGCCAAACAGTCAGGGTTCTCTCTATAATTTCTGTCCTTCAACCTTGGAGGGTAAGAAAGTGGGGCAACCTTGGATGGAAAAAATGTGGGGCTGCTTTGCTCCCACACTTCCCCAATATCAATAGCCAGGCCCCCTTAGATCTAGTTAGCCCCTAGATGACATCATCAGCCATTTTATAATGGTCAACACCCCTGCCTTGCCCATCAAGACTAGCAGCCAATGCATCCAACTCGAACTGCCCCAAGTGGCCTGCCATCAATTCTGCCACAACAATAAACATGTACTGCAAGATAGTAGCAGCTATAGTGGGAGCTGCAAGCTTCCATTGGGCCTTGCACTCGGACCAGGTTGTACTGCTCAATTCTTTGTGCCTGTGACTACTATTTGAGGTGGGCACTAAATTTTCAAGCTGCATGTACTTGTGAACTTCGAACTCATTGTTGTGTTCATTGGAAGGATTCTGAACATTTGGGTACCTACCTTAACATCATCATGCTTTTATGTACAAAACGTTAGTCACAGCTAGTGCACTTTATTGGATGCCTTTGCAACTCTTTTCATAGGCTATTTCAGTGGTGTAGATGATGATCTAGGGTGCAACTTTGATTGTTGTTATAGATCATATTTGGGCACTCTCTTTGAATGCTCTTTTGACATTTATCTTATGTTCATCCTTGTTTGAAAAGGGCACTGCCACAGGTGGTATTTTAGCCTGTTTCTATACCAAAAATACCACCATGATTTCTATTAATGAATTTCTATCTTATAGAATTGAAAATTTATTTTTTACAAGGGAAAGTTAGATATTAGAGGATTTGTTCAGATTTTTTTACCCTCCAAAATGATATTTTATGATTAAAATATTTTCAAAATGTTTCATTTGATTATGAGTTACTAATTTTTGTTGTTTCTTGTATGTATTCTAATTCATTTGCATATTTTTCATTTTATAGTATACTCATTATTCCACTTCATATAATCAAAAGCTGATTCTTTTATTATATATATATATATATATATTGCACTTGTTTCCTTATTGGATTAATGCAATGAAGTATATAAAACTCGTTCTAACTTGGGAAATGTGTAATATTGAATTAGGTCTATTGATTCAATATGCGAACCAGAAAAAGAGCAAAGTCTATTAGGACAAAGATTTTAAATGAATTTATGAGGGACACACCTTCTGGAGTGATAGGTATTAATGAGATACCTTCCTAAGGAAGTAATTTATCTACAATTCCATCTTCCCATTTAGATTTTACAGATGATGTATATGTCCTAGTAGTAATTGATACTTGCCATAATGTGGAGCCTACACTTGAAACTGGATTTGAAATTGATAGATTGAAATCATACAGAGAGTGGTTGATGAAGGCTGATGTTGATCCAGTCATAAGAGATGCAATTCATGCAACATACAAAACAGCTATCTCTGACACAGAGAATGCAACATATATAGAAACAACAGTTGATGATCTACTAAGGTAAATAGTCATTTATATTTTACTTATAAACTTTAGGGTTGTAATTACATAACACATGATTATTAATAATATAGTATATCACAATGTTCATGAGTAATATCAATGTTCTCAAAGAAGACACTAACACCAATGGACAACAAAATCAATCTCCTCCATCAGATGAACAAACTATACCATCTATTGGTGCATCTTTTCAACCTCTCTTAAAACATCCAAATGAATATGTTAAAGGAGATGAAACTAATGGTATACCATTCACAATCACATTAAATGAAAAGGGCAAGTGTTAAATGATGAAGGTGGGAGAACATGGAGAGACATACTTCACCGTGAAGCATTGAGATTATTTGGTCCTACAATTACCAAATATTTCCGTCATCAAGGTAAAACACATATACTTTTTTTTTTCATAAATTGCATACTTAATTTATGTAGTATAAACTATATACTTAATTTTTTATGTTTCATATTAAAAGAAATTATATATTGTACTCAGTGTTACATTCCCTAATTTTCATTACTATGATACTAGAAACCTTAAGATTTTTTATATGGATTATTTACTTTCTATGTGTATTTCACAGATAAATCTAAGAAGGATGAGTTATTATCTCTCATGCATAAAGTATCCGAAATTGTACCTCCAAAACAAATTCTTCATAGTGTTGTTGAATATATTAAAAATACCAGGAATGCTTTGAGATGAGAATTGGTAAGAAACAAAAATGTAGTCATGATGCACTTCATAGGAGAAGGAGAGTGGAAGAGTTTATTGGATGAGATTGCTATTAAGAAAAAAATGAAAAATGGAACTTTGGTTGGAAAGGACAAATATGCACATACTGTACGAGCCTCTAGGTTGTCCACACGCCATCATTTGGGGAAAGGTGGCATTTTATCTACAGAGGCAAAAATTGTAAGTTTAATACACTACTATGCTTCTCAAGGAAAATTTATTTTTTATATAATCAAATTTCTAACTATTTCATTGTTATTTAAAATATAGTTGCAGGTGTTCAATATTAAAATGTCTAAAGATGACAAAGATTTTCCTTCATGCTATGGTGTATCTTCTCTCATTCATCAAAAGATTAAAGATGGATTTAATCCTATTACAGATTATGAGGTATTTTTTGACCTATAATTTTTTTGTTCTAGATAAATTTTTATAATATGAAAGAAGTATATGCAAATGAAAGTTTCAATTAATACAATGTATAATTTTGTTGATATTATCTTATATGTTTCTTAGATAACTGATCAACATGATGAA
The DNA here is from genome assembly GCA_034641835.2 of Pinus albicaulis. Taxonomy (NCBI): domain Eukaryota; kingdom Viridiplantae; phylum Streptophyta; class Pinopsida; order Pinales; family Pinaceae; genus Pinus; species Pinus albicaulis. The sequence continues at coordinate 544,317,434 of CM076573.1, forward strand.
AGAGAAGATGAAGCTGAACTTTGAATCATGCTTTAACCTTACCATATGTTTGGTTAGTTCACTTCAATTATTTTTTAAATCAGTGGGATACTTCAGTTATGAAATACCATTAAATGCACACACTTTTTATGGTTTCTTTCAATTCAATTAAAGTTATTGTTTGTGTTTTTCTCCTTTTATTTCATTTGTGTATTTTTATTCACAAACTTATGTTTATAATTTTATTTTTATGATTTTTCCATGCAGGCGGTGCCAAAATTTCTTTTAAGGATGAGCAATACAGATGATTTCAAACGAATTATCAGTTTCATTTTTTTCATATCTCATAATAAACAAATTTCAAGACCTAAGGCATTTCATTATATTAATTAATGAAAAGTGATTTTTTGATAATGAATGTTGGAACATTTGTATAAATTTTATTTTCTTTAATTAAATTATCTCTTTTTATATACTCATCATTTTGGTTGTTGTATAATATACTTAAAATTTTAACATATGTAGATATTGTTATTACTTTGTAATTATTAATTTAATGTGAAAGATATCCATTTAATTTATTTTTTCATAACTAGAAAGATATGTAATAGATTAGAAAAACAAAAGTTTTTGAAATATCCTGCCATCTTGAAGTTTTCACTCAAACAAAATTCTGTGAGGCTTGGAATTGAAATGACACTCCTTAGAACTTTTATTTATTTATTTGTTTATTCTAATTTTCAAAGATTGAAATAATTCATCTACATGATCAATACCATGTTGACCAAAATGATCAGTAGTGATATTATGTATGTAAATTTATTATGCCCGTCAACTTGGAATCATGTGAATGTTTCAATGGAGAAACTCTTCCATTACTTGTAATTGATACTTTCCATAATTTAGCCAAGCACAATAAAAGCTACCATAGTCTTATTGTACACAATGAATTAAAATTTTTGGATGTAACTATGAGATACTTCAATTGTGTTAATACATTTTATATTAATTAAATATATTTATGGTAATTGGATTTAAGCATAAGAAAATGGTCAAAATGTTCTCTTTCGTAATAAAATCAAACTCTTCCGAGGATACTCACCACATGCAATATATAAATTTCTAAATAAAGGAGGATATTTTTTTTTGCACCATATACAATTTTATTATAATAACAAAGAAAATGTATTTTTTTGCACCATTTTTTATTTTATGGTGCTTTGCACCATATACAATTTATTATTATTATAATAATTTTGATATTTTTATGATAAATTTTTAATTTTTGTAAAATTAGTTTTGGTGCTTTGCATCACAATATCTTGATCCACATCAGATTGGTTTTTGGTGGTTTGCACCATACACCATGGAATGCCACATATGCATTTAACACCAAATTTAACATTTTTTATTAACTCCACTTTTGCACCAGAAAACATAGCATCACTTGCGTATCTCCACATTATCACCACTTTTGCACCACTATTTGAAAATTAAAGATTTCTCAAATCCTTTACAAATTTTGGTGCTAATGTGTGGCTAATATCTAATGTCAGCTAGCAAAAAACGAGCAAACAACGGTATTTTTGAGCATCCTAGCCTCGAATTCGGGCATGTTTCAGCTTTACCGTCTGCGGTGGTTCATGGATTTCTTCAAATTCATGGGATCTAAATGATACGTTCCATAGTGTCACGCAAAATTTGGCATCCTAGATGCTAAAATGCTGGGTGCTGGGTAAAGGAGGATGAAATATGTGTGTCTGAGCGACGTGCTGCCATGATATCACAATCATTACGTTATGTATAGTGAGTGTTGTTACATGGTCCTCCAGAGGTTTCGGGCAACGGTGAAGGACATCTATTAGGACATATATAGGAGTTGTCTACCCAGCATATAGAATAGTCTGGACGACAGTTTTTTGTCGGAATCCATTAAAATAAAATTAAAAAAATCAGGAAGTTGGAGTGTTTGAATTGAATTTTTGATAGTGGAAATGGATTTAGCACTATCAAAAACCCTTATGTCACCTAAAATACTGAAACAAGATTCTGATAAATCTTTACCAGATTTTTTCAAAATATTTGTCGGATTCTCGGTCATATTGTATGGTGGGTAGACTACGGCCATCTATTCACTGGTGGGCAGGGTTGGAATTTGGGTTTTTATTTAGGCGATGTGTTATAATTTTTATTTTATTTTTGAGTATTTATGTTTCTTGTCATGGAATGTTATGTTTAAAATTTTGTGTTTAAATTTTTTCTTTTTAAAGATGAAGTTTTCATAATAAATTAACCTTTCAATGTTTAAGATTTGATTAAAAATTTACTTTTCAATAACATAGTTAATTTTAGATTAAATAATGTTCTCATAATTGATTAACCCTTCACCAATAAAGATTTGATTGAAAATTTATTCTTCAAAAACATAGTTAATTGCATGACATTCTGATAGTAAATTAATCCTTCACTAATACATTTTTGATTAAAAATTACTCTTCAATAGCATAGTTAATTTCATATTAAAATTTTACCCTTCAAGAATGATGTTCTCATAATAGATTAACCCTTTAATAATAAAGATTTGATTAAAAAATTAAATTTTGGGAATATTTTGAAATTTGTTAAATAGGAGATTTTTTTGACTTAACTTATAACTGATGTCAATCAAAATATCCATGAAATATATCATCTAGATAGACATAACTACACAATTAAAGCTGCCACTTCATCCACATTTGAGAATGATTAATAATTTTTTGAAGTGACATGAGTGCTATAACTTTGAATAACTTTACTCATGTTGAGTCCATTCCTTTATAGAGCATAGAAATGTCAAGGTTTTATATTGCACATGCTTAGAAGAAATAGTTCATTCGAGTCAATAACAACAACAAATCCAAACAACAAAAAAAAGACAATTTTTAAAGTTGAAGAATTCAACACTACTGAATATTCATGCTCCATAATCGCCTCGAACAAAGATTTCCTTCATTCCTTTAGTAACAAGAACAAATCCAAACAACAGAATGTGCCTCTGGATAAAGGATTTCCTTTGTGTCTTTAATAACGGAAACTTACTAATTTTATATAAAATAGTGCACTCAAATCTTATAATTGCACTAATATGTTACCTTTTCTAGAGGCATGTAATAATCTTATATGATACAAATAGCCCAAATCTTAAATTTTTTCCATGTGATAAAGTTTATAATAAATTTCTATGTAATAATGCTTATAATAAATTAGGGTCTACTAATAGAAATACATTGCTCTCCGAATATAATACTAGCAATTGTCCCAAAAGGTTTAAAGAGAAATCGATAGAATTGTTAAATTGTGATAATTTCAAAGATACATGTACATTTGAATTCAACAACTCAATATTATTGGGCTTTAAAGGGAGAATACGACACTATTTAATAAAAAAATGAAAAATGCAATCTGAGCCCATTAATTGATTAACTATACAATGTCAATATGAAAATAACACAATCAAATTGAGAATAGTGAGTAATTTCTTAATTTTTATATGAAAATATAGTTATGTTGATATAATAAAATGGAAAGTTTTTATCCTTTAGATCCAATATAGAAAGATCTTCTATTATTTCTCATCATAATATTGTCTATATAAAAATTATTACAATATTGTTAGATCTAAGACTTTTGTGACCCATAATGTAGATAAATGTTTTTTGGATTAATCATATTATTAGGATTAATAATGATGTGATTAATCCAAAAGACATTTATCTATATTACAGTATTATTTATTTTTTAAAAATGTTTTTTTAATTATTTTTCACCTAATCTTAAATCAATCATAATATTAAATAAAAAATATTTTAGTTAAATAAAAGTATATTCAAAATCCAATTAAAATGTTGGATGTCTATCACTATCACTAGGTTGGGAGGGTTTAATGATAACCTCCCCACCCATTTTCAGGTCTTGTTCAAGTCTCTTTGATATGATGCATGATGCTCCTTTGTGAGTTGTCATGTTTATAAGCATCATGTCTTCGTGTCTTATATTTAGGACAAGCTAAATGAAATGTATAGCTATCCATCAACATATCCATGTTTATGAGCATCATGTCTATGTTTTCATGTCTAAATGAAATGTATAGCTATCCATCAACATATCCATGTTTATGAGCATCATGTCTACATTTTCATGTCTTATATTTAGGACAATCTAAATGAAATGTATAACCACCCATCAATATTTTTTTATTAAAATGATCAAAATGAATACTAAAGTACCCATCAACATTTTTTTGCTAAAATGATCAAAATGAAAACTAAAGTACCCATCAACATTTTTTGTTAAAATGATTTAAATGAAAACTAAAGTACTTTTCATGCCTTATATTTAGGACAAGTTGAATGAAATTTAGAACTCTCAACGAACATATATGTGTTTATGAGCATCATGTATATGTTTTTCTAAACTGAATAGTAATTTTTCATGTCCAGTAATTTTTCATGTCTTATATATAGAACAAGCTAAATGAATATCCATGTTTATGAGCATCATGTCTATGTTTTTCTAAACTAAATAATAACTTTTCATGTTTATATTTAGGACTTTCTAAATGAAATGTATAACTACCTATCAACATTCTTTGTTAAAATATCAAAATAAACCATCAAATTTAATTGATGTTCCAGGTTTGAAATTCCACCCTATGTGAATCTGATAACGTGATTGTCCTTTCTACTCACAAACTTAGTGGATTACAAGGTAGAACCTCTTTTCTGAATACACTTGGAAAATTTGTGTGTAGTTGGTAAAGTGAATGTTATGTGTCGTTGGTAACTTGTTGTATAATGAAATACAATATATTTATATGATATATATATATAAAATTTAGGTGTGAATAGTTAAATATTAAACATCTTGAAATAAGTCAATATCAATAATTGTTTTAGTGTTTTTATTTTATTTTATTTATTAAATAAAATACATAAAATAAATTATGTGAATTATATATATATATATATATAGAGGATTAAAATATTAATAAACAAATTCTGCTTTTCATTTATTTTGTGTTAAAATATTAAAATTTAAATATATAATATTGTTATTAGATTAAATATAAATTAATCTATTAAAATAATTCATTAATAATAAAAACTTTATTTTTATTTATAAATACAAAATTTTTAAATTATGTATTTAATATATTAAACATTAACTTATTAATTTGGAAAATCATAAGCATCGTTTATTATATTATTATTATTATTTTGTTTCGTTTGACCTCTAAAAACACTAGTTTTCAATTCCCTTGGTTCAAGGAAAAAAAGAGCACTAGTTTTCAATTATCTTGATTCCAGGAGAAAAAGAAGGGGAATCCCCCATCAATGCCAAAGGCAGCTACAACTTACTAGCCAAGTTCAAAAATCTTTCTAAAATTAAGGGAAGTTAAACCCTTAGAGAGGATTACAAATATTGATGTATTTTTAGTTATTAAAATATTTCATGATTGTATGTTAATCTTATTTTATTCAAACATGAACCTGTGTTACATTTGAAATGTTTGTCCAGATTCAAAGACAATTGCTCAAAATTTTGTTGGGGATGTCAGAGTGGCTACTGTAGGTTTACTTGCAATGGCACTTGAATTTATCATGTCGTGATACTCTTGAAGAATTATGTAGATACTTCGAAGGTCTATCATCACTACGAGTTCACTGTAAGATGCTAAAGAAGCTCCTTTAGGATTTCCATTGCTTCAACTTATTGGAAGTTATGGATGTAAGAAACTACTATAAGTTGGAAGGGAAACGGATAGACAACATGGTAAAGATGGAAATCCTACATATTTTGTGCATAAGAGGAAGCACGTTGTTGGAGAAAAGACTCTGGAAGGTGCTCAAGTCATCCAAAATGAAGACATACTTATGGCAAGTGTGGTAAGCTTAACAAGAAGAGACAAAAATATCTAATGTGACATATGTCACGGTATTTGTGGTTGGACAGGTGTCACTATTATATGAAAATGGTAGATGAAAAAATAAGGTTTACTGATTTCAAAAGAAAGGCCTATCGGCCTAATAAAATTCATGTTAAAATAAGAAAGGCCTATCTGCCTAATAAAATTCATGTTAAAACTATTTATATATACTAGTTGTATATAAAAATGAATCTTTCTCTCAAAAAGGTCCACATATCAAAATTATAAATTTATGTTGTTTATGTACTTATTCAACACACAATTTTAAATATTGGACATCATATAGATCCATGTTACACTTGAGATAAAAATACACAATGCAATTCAGAATGAGAAACAATATTAAATGTTGTAAATCTAAATTCATTAAAACTAATTAAACCTATAGAATAAATTATATTCTTGGTAAGTTCTTAGAGATAGATTGGAAGCTTTTGTAATAGTTCAATGGTTGTTGCTATTTTTGGACAAATAAAAAATCAATAAAAAATAGAACCATTCCCTAAAATACTCCACATTATCATAGTCAAGTTAAATCTAATTCAAAAGGTCAAGTTGAGACATCCTTGAACCATACTTGTTATGTTTATGATGAATCTTCTACTATTACTTAAGTGCAAAGTGTTTTCTATTTCCTATTCTATTAAAGAATGTGCTATATAATACTTGGGAATGAACATTACCACCTTTGAGATTATGGCCTCAAGAAAGCACATAATGAAGGAACTAAATAGTTTCAAGGATGGCATAGATTATGCACATAATAGTTTCGAGGATGGCACAAATTATGCACATAAATTATGTTGGCTTCGCTGACTTTCTCAACAAACTCTAATGTTAATAGTGAAATTTCTTTTTTGTTTCACTTTGTACAATTACAATGACTATTTACAAAAGGGATTTACTGTAGAAATTATATGCACTAAGAATGCATATTTCCAAGATCCACCTAATCTCACACTATTTAACTTTATGAAAGATACTGAATCTATTCCACTTGATAATATTTTGCGGAAAATTTAATTGCACACACATGTGAAGCATAAACAAAAATAATCAATCGCACATAACATAGTTTTTAACCGGAAAAGCCTAAAGCTGAAAACCCCAACTATATATTATGTAACATGGATATCATATGAAAATCTCATACAAACACACAAAGCTTATCACAAGCCCTCTGTACAGTACAATCGTCATACACTAATCAGGCCTAATCTTGCAAATCCATCCACTGATCTTTGCCACCTACTAGCTTTCCTCCACTGTGCAATATCTGCTGAGGAATAGCTTTGAATGAATTCGAATTACTCTTGGATTGACTGTACAATCCTCGTTGGCATCTCCACTGTGTTTGATGCAATCAATGCATCACTAATATTCACAACAGATACTCTATCTTTCCCTTTCACCTATCTCTCCACTGGTCTCCACTGAAACTGCCATGCACTGTAGTTAACTGATGTATTCTTTAGTTGATTAATGAGTTATTATTTGTGAGTTAATTGACTAATTAATTCACTCCACTCTCACTAGTGTATCAATCAATTAGACTAGATACAACTAGCTCAACTGAGTCTAACTGAGTTAAATGAAATACAACTCCATAACTACTTCTTCCAAATGTGTCATAACTCTACCACTTGAGTTCAAACTGAGTCCTCCATGCAATAGCTCCAGTAAACCCTCAGGAATGGCGTAATTCCTTCTGTCAGCTGATGTGCCACATCTGTGCACTGAAATGAAGTGCTAAAACAGAATAAGTTGTTGTTTATTGTCTTATTATTATTAAGAGCTAATAATAATCGACATGCATCTATTTTTAGATTGATGATCTATAAATAGACTTCGGCCAATATTCTAAAAATAGAATTTCATATATTTTTCCAGCTTGATCAACCATCCACAAATACCGTCCTGCAATTTCTGAAATATGATCGACATGTCTAAAAATAGACATAGTCTAAAAATAGACTTGCACCAAAAATAGCCTGCAGGCCCACTTAGTGAAGGTGAATCTTTTCACTAAGCTCATCATCTTGTTGAATCTCAACACTCCCTCTCAACAAGATGGGGATTATCCTTCACCCTAATCCTGCCTCTATGGTATTGGAATTTTCTCTTGGTGAGCGCCTTCGTCAGAATATCTGCATCCTGATCCTCCGTGGGAATGTATTAAAGCAACATGATCTTTCGCTGCACACAATCTCTAATATGATGATACTGGATATCAATATGTTTAGATCTATCATGAAACACATGATTAATCGAGAGTTTAATGCAACTCTGATTATCACAATGAATCATCGTGGGATCTAAATGTGAACCGAACAAACCAACCAGAGTCTTCCTCATCTAGATAGCCTCACATGCAGCTAAACTTGCTGCCATGTATTCCGCTTCTGCTGAAATGATTGCCACTGATATTTTTTTCTTGCTGTACCAAGAAATTGCTGTAGATCTGATACTGAAAATCCCTCCTGATGTGCTCTTTCTGTCCGTTGGGCTTCCTACCCAATCTACATCCGTGAAGCCATGCCTTTTCACCTCATCCATCTATCTGTACCATAAACCATACTCAGATATGCCCCTGAGATATCTCAGGACATTCTTGCCCACCTTCCAAAAGAGCTTGGTAGGCTTAACCATCACTTGTGAAAGCTGGTTCACCGCATAGCATATGTCCGGTATTTTATTGACTAAATACATGAGCGAACCCACCAACTGTCGATAAACAGTGGCATCCACTACCTCTGCTGATGTAGCATCCTCTTTCTTCAAATTTCCTGGAAAAGGAGTGTCGATAGGCTTGCAGCCTTGCATGTGAAACTTCTCCAGTATCTCCCAGGCATACTTGCCTTGAGACACAAATAGTTCACCTTCCCGCTGTCATATTTCCAATCCAAGGAAATAATGAAGGAGGCCTAAATCCTTCATCTGAAACTCCTTTGCAAGATCTGCCTTGCATGAGTTTATCAAATGCTCATCACCTGTTAGTATCAACTCATTAACATAAAGTACAATGATTAAAAGCTTACCCTCAACCACAATCTAGTACAGGTTTGCATCCATCTCACTCTTGGTAAAGCCAAGTCCAATGAAATAGCTGTCGATCCGAGTGTACCAAGCATGGGGTGCTTGTTTAAGCCCATACAATGCTCTTTTGAGCCTACACACATGTGACTCGCTGCTGAAGATCTCAAATCCTTCAGGCTGCTCAATGTACACATCTTCCTCAATGATCCCATTAAGGAACGCAGTCTTCACATCCATTTGATGAATTTCCCAACCCATCTGCACTAAGAGAGAAAGGATGGTCCGTATGGAAGAATACCGTGCAATAGGTGCAAAGGTTTCTTCATAGTCAATCCCCTCAATTTGTGAGAAGCCCCAGGAAAAAAATCTTGCCTTATACTTCTCGACGCTCCCATCAGTAGCTTGCTTTACCTTGTAGATCCATCTTAATCCTACACCCGATTTTCCCACTAGCCTTAGAACAATCTCCCAAGCACTGTTGCTGACAATGGAGCCATACTCCTCCACCATGGCACCTACCCATCTGGGCTTCTACACTGCTTCTTCAAAAGAAGATGGCTCTGTCACAATACACTTGCTCATAAGAACCATGTATCCAGTATATCGATCAGGTGACTGTCTCTGTCTGCGCTATGATGTAGGAACTCCTAAATTCTGTGTCGCATCCACCTTCAGTCTCTCAGCTTCTCTGGTACGATTCCTACCTTATTTGATGTTTGGTTCTGCATGAGTGGATTCCTCCACTCCATGAATCTCCTCATGTGGCTGATCCACCTCCAGAGGCTCATCTTTTGGAACAAGAAGTTCTTCCTCCGCATGCAAGTGTAGCTCCCTCTCAAGCGACAACTTCATGGCTTTCACCTCATTGAATTTTATATCTTGTCGCATAACAGTCATCCGACTGTTTGGAAAATACACACGATAGTTATGGGGTGTTTCTGTGTACCGCACAAATATCGCAACTTCTGTAGTCGGCTCCAACTTCTTCCTAGCATCCTTCGTCACATGAATGTAAACAGGCGAGCTAAAAATCTTCAAATGAGAAATATCAAGCTTCTTACCAGTAAAAGCTTCCTCGAGTGTACTCATGCCAATTACTCTATGAGGAAAACGGTTTTGTGCATAAACCACAGTGTTACATGCTTTCGCCCACATGTGCATTGGTAAGCCCTAATCATGCAGCATCGCTCGTGCAACACCCATGATCATTCTATTCTTTCTCTCCGCCACCCCATTCTGCTATGGGTTATGAGGCGTTATGAGTTCTCTTCTAATTCCTTCTTTGCTATAGAAGTCTTTGAATTCTCCAGAGATGTATTCACCACCATTATTGCTCCTTAGAGCTTTCACTTGCTTCCCCGAATCCTTCTCCACCAATGCCTTGAACGTATAGAACTTTGAGAATGTTTCACTCTTCTTCTGCATGAAGAAGATCCAACATCTATGAGAAAAGTCATCAAAAAAATCACATAATAACTTTGTTTCGCTATTGAAGCAATTGAGAATGGTCCACACATGTCCGTGTGAATTCTTTCCAGGATCACTACAGCACGGTTCTCCTTCTCATGAAAAGTGGTTTTCACAAACTTACCCACTGTACATCCTTTGCACTGATCTGACTGCATAAGAGTACCCTTGAGAAGTATAGTATAAATTTGTTGCAAAATCTTCAAAGCACCATGGTGAAGATGGCCCAATCTCCTGTGCCATAATTCGCCCTCATCCCGGCTCACCACTTCTTGTGCTTTTCCCACCATTGCAGCACAAACATCTATCTCTAGCTTGTAGAGATTCTTAATTTGAACCACTATATTCTTGGTTTGACCCATTGATTTATGTCGAAGGAAGGCTTTTCCCTCACTGAAAACAACATCATAACCCTTGTCTTCTCGTATTGCGACTAAGACCAAGTTCTTCTTCAGACCTGGAACATGAATGACATTCTTCAACAAGAATGGATTACCAGACTTCCTTTCAAAGGTAATGGTCCAAATGCTAGTCGCACTATATAGACCATCATTTCCCATCTCTATATGCATCTGGAGGTCCTTCTCCTCCAAATCACTAAACACCTCTTTGTCTCCCGTCATATGGAAAGACGCACCACTATCAAGATACGACACCGATCCCATGCAGCTTGAAACCAAGCATGAAATCAAGGAAAAATCCAGCTCAAATTGCGAGGCTAAGGCCTCTCCATGTGCAGATCCAACAGCCTGCTTATTCTTCTTCTTCTGTAGACAGTTAGTGGTGAAATGTCCATGCTCGTGATAGTGAAAACACTTCACTTTGGACAAGTCCTGCTTCTTGCCTTTAGCACCAGATTTTGAAGGATTTTTCTTCCCCTTCCCTTTCCTTTCTTTGGCAGCCAAAGCGCAATTCTCTTCATCTTCATTATTATATGAAGATCCATCCCTAGTACCCTGCCTTATCTCCTCCTGCACAAGATCCGACGAAAGTCGCTCCCATCCTGGTAGTTTCTCATGTCCATTGACAGAGTCTTTGTAGCTATGAAAACTCTTCGGAAGCCCAAGGAGAGCCAAGCTCACCAATTCTTCTTCATCAACAGCAACCCCCACACTTCCCAGCTCATCCTTGTAGTGGACAAACTTTGTGAGGTATTTTGGAATACTGTCGCCTTTCTCCATTTTTATGTTTCTGAGCTTGTCTTTAAGTGCCAACTTCCTCTGGTCACTTTTGCTTTGGAACAAGTCTGTCAAAGCTTTCCACATTAAGAATGGAGTGGCTTTCCCATGAAGGCTAGACACAATGTGGTCCTTCACACCTTCCAACAGAATCCTCCTTGTCTTTGCAGTCTTCTTTTTCCATGCATCAAGTAATGCATCATCGCTAGATCTCAGATTAGGAACATCGATATCGATGAACTCCTTCAGCCCATTATCCTCCAACACCGCCTCCATCATGTCCTTCCAGGCTATGTAATTCGAGCTCCCGTCAATGGCATACTCCAATATCAACCCGTTGAAAGAAATTTCAACGTATACTTGATTTCTGAACCAAGAATCTTCTATAGCAAATTCAAATTGTCCACCAGCACAAACTCACTTCGCAATTGCAATCTTCAATCGACATTGTTCTAAGAAATTTTCGATACCATGTAGAAATTATATGCACTAAGCATGCATATGTCCAATATCCACCTGATCTCACACTATTTAAATTTATGCAAGATACTGAATATATTCCACTTGTTAATTTTTGCGGAAAATTTAATTGCACACACATGTGAAGCATAAACAAAAATAATCAATCGCACATAACACAATTTTTAACCAAGAAAGCTTGAAGCTGAAAACCACAAATATATATTATGTAACATGTAGATCATATGTAAATCTCATACAAACATACAAATCTTATCACAAGCCCTCAGTACAGTACAATCGTCATACACTAATCAGGCCTAATCTTGCAAATCCATGCACCGATATTTGCCACCTGCTAGCCTACCTCCACTGTGAAATATCTGCTAAATAATAGCTTTGAATGAATTTGAATTACTCTTGGATTTACTGCGGAATACTCATTTGCATCTCCACTGTGTGTTTGATGCAATCAATGCATCACTAGTAGTCACAACAGATAGTCTATCTTTCCCTTTCACCTATCTCTCCACTGGTATCCACTGGAACTGCCATGCACTGTAGTTAACTGATGTATTCTTCAGTTGATTAATGAGTTATTATTTGTGAATTAATTAACTAATTAATTCACTCCACTGTCACTAGTGTATCAATCAGATAGAATAGATACAACTATCTCAACTGAGTCTAACTGAGTTAAACTAAATACAACTACATAGCTACTTCTTCCAACTGTGTCATAACTCTGCCACTTGAGTTCTAACTGAGTCCTCCATGCAATAGCTCCAGCAAACCCTCAGGAATAGCGTAATTCCTTTTGTCAGCTGATGTGCCACATCTGTGAACTGAACTGAAGTGCTCCAAGAGAATAAGTTGTTGTTTAGAGTTTGATTATTATTAAGAGCTAATAATAATTGACATGCATCTATTTTTAGATTGACGATCTATAAATAGACTTCGCCCAATATTCTAAAAATAGAATTTCATCTATTTTTCCAACTTGATCAACCATCCACAAATAGCATCCTACAATTTATGAAATATGATCGACATGTTTAAAAATAAACATAGTCTAAAAATATACTTGCGCTAAAAATAGCCTGCGGGCCCACTTAGTGAAGGCGACTCTTTTCACTAAGCTCATCATCTTATTGAATCTCAAAACTCCCTCTCAACAAGATAGGGATTATCCTTCACCCTGATCCTACCTCTATGGTATTCGAATTTTCTCCTGGTGAGCGCCTTCGTCAGAATATCTGCATCCTGATCCTCCGTGGGAATGTACTGAAGCAACATGATCTTCCTATGCACACAATCTCTAATATGATGCTACTGGATATCAATATGTTTAGATCTATCTTGAAATGCAAGATTAACCGAGAGTTTAATGCAACTCTGATTATCACAATGAATCACCATGGGATCTAAATCTAAATTGAACAAACCAACTAGAATCTTCCTCATCTAGATAGCCTCACATGTAGCTAAACTTGCTGCCATGTATTCTGATTCTGCTAAACTAAGTGCCACAGATCTTTTTTTCCTGCTGTACCAAGAAACTGCTGTAGATCCAATACTGCAAATCCCTCCTGATGCGCTCTTTTTTTCCATTGGGCTTCCTGCCCAATCTGCATCTGTGAAGCCATGCAATTTCGCCTCATTCATCTGTCTGTACCATAAAACATACTCAGATGTGCCCTTGAGATATCTCAGGACATGCTTGCCCGCCTTCCAAAAGAGCTTGGTAGGCTTAACCATCGCTTGTGAAAGCTGGTTCACCGCATAGCATATGTACGGTCTTGTATTGACTAGATACATGAGCGAACCCACCAAATCTTGATAAAAAGTGGCATCCACTACCTCTTCCAATGTAGCATCCTCTTTCTTCCAATTTCATGGAAGAGGAGTGTCAATAGGCTTGCAACCTTGCATGTGAAACTTCTCCAGTATCTCCTAGACATACTTTCCTTGAGACACAAATAGTTCACCTTCCTGCTACCATATTTCCAATCCAAGGAAACAATGAAGGAGGCCTAAATTCTTGATCTCAAACTCCTTTGCAAGATATTCATTGCATGAGTGTATCAAATGCTCATCACATGTTAGTATCAAATCATCAACATAAAGTACAATGATTAAAAGCTTACCCTCAAGCACAATCTAGTACAGGTTTGCATCTGCCTCACTTATGGTGAAGCCAAGTCCAATGGAATAGCTGTCGATCTGAGTGTACCAAGCACGAGGTGCTTATTTCGGCCCATACAATGCTATTTGAGCCTGCACACATGCGACTCGCTGCTGAAGATCTCAAATCCTTCAGGCTGCTCAATGTACACCTCTTCCTCAATGATCCCATTAAGGAACACAGTATTCACATCCATCTGATGAATGTGCCAACCCATCTGCGTTGAGAGAGCAAGGATGGTCTGTATGGAATAATACCATGTGATAGGTGCAAATGTTTCTTCATAGTCAATCCCCTCAATCTGTGAGAAGCCTCGAGCAAAAAATCTTGCCTTATACTTCTCGACGCTCCCATCAAAAGCTTGCTTTACCTTGTAGATCCATCTTGATCCTACAACTGATTTTCCCACTAGCCTTGGAACAATCTCCCAAGCATTGTTTTTGACAATGGAGTCATACTCCTCCACCATGGCATCTACCCATGTGGGCTCCTAAGCTGCTTCTTCAAAATAATATGGCTATGTCACAATGCACTTGTTCATAAGAGCCATGTATCTAGTATATCAGTCAGGTGACTATCTCTGTCTGCGTTGTGATGTAGGAACTCCTACATTCTGTGTTGCATCCACCTTCAGTCTCTCAGCTTCTGTGGTATGCTTCCTGCCTTTTCTAATGTTTGGTTCTGAATGAGTGGACCCCTCCACTCCATGAATCTCCTCTTGTGGCTAATCCACATATAGAGGCTCATCTTTGGGAACAAGAAGTTCCTCCTCCACATGCAAGTGTAGATCCCTCTCAAGCGACAACTTCATGGCTTTCACCTCATTTAATTTTATATCCCGTCACATAACAATCATCTGATTGTTTGGAAAATACACATGATAGTTATGCGTTGTTTCTATGTACCCCACAAATATCCAAACTTCTACAGTCGGCTCCAACTTATTCCTGGCATCCTTTGTCACATGAATGTAAACAGGTGAGTCAAAAGTCTTCAAATGAGAAATATCAGGCTTCTTACCAGTAAAAGCTTCCTTGGGTGTACTTATGCCAAGTACTTTATGAGGACAACGGTTTTTCACATAAACCGCAGTGTTGCATGGTTCCGCCCACAAGTGCATTGGTAGGCCCTGATCATGTAGCATCGCTTGAGCAGCACCCACGATCGTTCTGTTCTTTCTCTTTGCGACCCCATTCTACTGTGGGTTATGAGGCGCTATGAGTTCTCTTCGAATTCCTTCTTTTCTACAGAAGTCCTTGAATTTTCTAGAGATGTATTCACCACCATTATCGCTCCTTAGAGCTTTTACCTACTTCCCTGAATCCTTCTCCACCAGTGCCTTGAACTCACAGAACTTTCTGAATGTTTCAATCTTCTTCTGCATGAAGAAGATCTATCATCTACGAGAAAATTCATCAACAAATATCACATAATACCTGTGTTTCACTGTTGAAGCAACCGAGAATGTTCCACACACGTCTGTGTGAATTCTCTCTAGGATCACTCAAGCACGGTTCTCCTTCTCATGAAAAGTGGTCTTCACAAACTTACCCGTTGTACATCCTTTGCACTGATCTAACTGCGTAAGAGTACCCTTGGGAATTCTAGTAGAAATTTTCTGCAAAATCTTCAAAGCGCCATGGTGAAGATGGCCCAATCTCCTATGCCATAATTCACCCTCCTCTCGTCTCACCACTTCTTCTGCTTTGCCCACCATTGCAGCGCAACCATCTACCTCTAGCTTGTAGAGATTCTTAATTCAAACCCCTATCTTCTTGGTTTGACCCATTTTTTTATGTCGAAGGAAGGCTTTTCCCTCACTGAAAATAACATCATAACCCTTGTCTTCTAGCATTGCGACCGAGACCAAGTTCTTCTTCAGACCTAGAACATGCATGACATTCTTCAACAAGAATGGATTACCGGACTCCCTCTCAAAGGTAATGGTCCCAATTCCAGTCGCACTGTACCAACCATCGTCACCCATCTCCATATGCATCTGTACGTCCTTCTCCTCCAAGTCACTAAACAACTCTTTGTCTCCCGTCATATGGAAAGACTCACCACTGTTAAGATACCACACCGATCCCATGCAGCTTGAAACCAAGCATGCGATAAAGTAAAAATCCAGCTCAAATTACGAGGCTAAGGCCTCTCCAACTGCATATCAAGAAGCCTTCTTATTCTTCTTCTTCTGTGGATAGTTAGTGGTGAAATGTCCATGCTCGTGACAGTGAAAACACTTCACTTTGGACAAGTCCTGCTTCTTTCCTTTAGCACCGGATTTTGAAGGATTTTTCTTCCACTTCCCTTTCCTTGCTTTGGAAGCCAAAGCGAAATTATTTTCATCTTCATTCTTCGATGAAGATCCATCTGTGGTACCCCGCCTTATCTCCTCCTGCACAAGATCCGACCAAACTCACTCCCATCCTGGAAGTTTCTCCCGTCCATTGGCAAAGTCTTCGTAGCTATGCCAACTCTTTGGAAGCCCAAGGAGAGCCAATATCACCAAGTATTCTTCACCAACAGTAACCCCCACACTTCTCAGCTCATTTTTGTAGTGGAAAAACTTCGTGAGGTATTTTGGAATACTGTCGCCTTTCTCCATTCTTATTTTTCTGAGTTTCTCTTTAAGCGGAAACTTCCTCTGGTCACTTCTGCTTTGGAACAAGTCTGTCAAAGCCTTCCACATTAAGAATGGAGTGGCTTTCTTGTGAAGTCTGGACATAATGTGGTCCTTCACACCTTCGAATAGAATCCTCCTCGTCTTTGCAGTATTATTTTTCCATGCATCAAGTAATGCAGCATCGCTAGATCCCGGCTTAAGAACATCGCTATCGATGAACTCCTTCAGCCCGTTATCCTCCAGTACCCCCTCCATCCTGTCCTTCCAGGATATGTAATTCGAGCTCCCATCAAGGGCATACTCCAATCTCAACCGGTTGAAAGACATTTCAATGTATACTCGATTTCTGCACCAAGAATCTTCTATAGCAAATTTGAATTGTCCACCAGAAAAAAATCACTTCACAATTGCAATATTCAATAAAAAATTCTTCGATACCATGTAGAAATTATATGCACTAAGCATGAATATGTCCAAGATCCATCTGATCTCACACTATTTAACTTTATGCAAGATACTAAATCTATTCCACTTGTTAATCTTTTGCGCAAAATTTAATTGCACACACATGTGAAGCATAAACAAAAATAATCAATTGTACATAACAAAGTTTTTAACCAAGAAAGACTGAAGCTGAAAATCCCAACTATATATTATGTAACATGGATATCATATGAAAATCTCATACAAACATACAAAGCTTATCACAAGCCCTCAGTACAATACAATCGTCATACACTAATCAGCCCTAATCTTGCAAATCCATGCACCGATCTTTGCCACCTGCTAGCTTGCCTCCACTGCACAATATCTACTGAAGAATAGCTTTGAATGAATTCGAATTACTCTTGGATTCACTGTGCAATCCTCATTGGCATCTCCACTGTGTGTTTGATGCAATCAATGCATCACTAATAGTCACAACAGATAGTCTATCTTTCCCTTTCACCTATCTCTCCACTGGTCTCTACCGAAACTGCCATGCACTGTAGTTAACTGATGTATTATTTAGTTGATTAATGAGTTATCATTTGTGAATTAATTAACTAATTAATTCACTCCACTCTCACTAGTGTATCAATCAGTTACACTAGATACAACTAGCTCAATTGAGTCTAACTGAGTTAAACTAAATACAACTCCATAACTACTTATTCCAAATGTGTCATAACTATGCCACTTGAGTTCTAACTGAGTCCTCCATGCAATAGCTCTAGTAAACCCTCAGGAATAGCGTAATTCCTTCTCTCAGTTGATGTGCCACATCTGTGCAATGAACTAAAGTGCTCCAAGAGAATAAGTTTCTGGTTAGATTTTGATTATTATTAA
Source organism: Pinus albicaulis (assembly GCA_034641835.2). NCBI lineage: Eukaryota > Viridiplantae > Streptophyta > Pinopsida > Pinales > Pinaceae > Pinus > Pinus albicaulis. The sequence continues at coordinate 544,335,658 of CM076573.1, forward strand.
GAGCTAATAATAATCGACATGCATCTATTTTTATATTGACGATCTATAAATAGACTTAGCTCAATATTATAAAAATAGAATTTCATATATTTTTCCAAATTGATCAACCATCCACAAATATCATCCTGCAATTTCTGAAATATGATCGACATGTCTAAAAATAGACATAGTCTAAAAATAGACTTGCGCCAAAAATAGCCTGCAGGCCCACTTAGTGAAGGCGACTCTTTTCACTAAGCTCATCATCTTGTTGAATCTCAACATTTAAAAGGACAACCAAATCTTACCCAGCTAATTAAGTGCTCTAAGCATCGTGTGATAGAGACGAAATAGTAGTGCATATTATTTATTTTGATCCTATGTGAGAATTTGGATTTGGACAACCAAGGGAAATGCTAAAATCAAATAATTTTTATTATAGCGTGATATATAAATCGACAACATTTTCCATTTTTGTTAAGAATGAGTTGTGTTTCTTCAACCAATCCTAATATTATAAGATTTGGCATCACTAATAGGTATTCTCTGCTCTACTTCAAGTGGAAGATAAAATAATCACTATATATTAACTTTTTCACAAATTTTTTTTATAAAAGTATCCTAAAAATAAGTATGGGAACCATCTCATGTCCATCATTTTAATTAAGAACTGATATAGTTATTTTTCTTGCATTTGTCCCATCTAGCAAAGTCCATATACATCCCACTAGAAGAATAATAATTTGGACGTAGACCATTAGCTACCATTTCCTTCCCCAGCCACAACCTGAATTATGCCATCTTCCTTTCCATGTCCACTTATTGTGGTGTTGTATGTCACAAAATTAGGAGACAAATCCTTCCTAATCATTTCCATCAATATCTTGTTTGTTCTTTTATCATGTTCTTGCAAAGATCATTAGCTATTATATCATATGCAATAACATTTGATTGGCAAGGATCATGCACTATCCTATGAAGAAGTTTAAAAGTGTCTTGCATTCTACCTTCCTTACAGTAGCCATTATTCAAAATGTTAAAGACAACAATGTTGGGACTTATAAAGTGCACAAACCACTGAACAATAAATAAAATTGTTGCGACAAAGACCTTTATTTTGGTCTCATCTAGCAACTACAAGGTTTCTGCCATATTAGCCTCCTTAAAATGGTCAATGATCAAACTGTTAAAATTTTGTAAATTAACAATAACACCATTGTCTAATAGATCCCAAAACACATTCTCTTCCTCCTTAGTCATGGATTTTCTGCAGAGATCCTACATTAATAAATTGTAAGTAAACATATTAGGTTTAATGTTTCTCTACCATGTTTTGACAAAGGCCAAACTATTGAAGCATATTATTACCTTTCTTGCAATATCCAGGGGTAAGAAAGTCATAAATGGCCATGGTTCTATACTTTTTCAACCATCCAGGTGGAAAAATCCTTAGCTTTTTATGTCGCCCCTTCCTTCTAAGCCTATCCATGAGCACAATGTGCACATATTTTTGTAGTTAAAAACTTTTTTTCTTTATCTCATTGAAAAAATCAATAGCTTGCTCAATGTACCTTTCTTTACAGAAGTCATCTATAGAAACATTATAGTGTTTATATAAACAAAAATTTCAAGTACATTTGTTAAATACGCTAAAAATTTTGAACTGCCTCCAAAATCATCACATGTTGCACCAACACACTAATTGCAATGTTACAAATTGTGGCATAAGAAACCCAATTCTAAAATTTCACCACATAATCTATCACAAAAATCTAGGTTTTTAAACACTTATTTATCGGGATATAATTAATTAAGATAGAAACTGCGCTACTGTAAAAATGTCCTATAGATGCTGAGAAAAGTGGTTATATATATTCTGGAATTTGTGGCGAGTCCATGTTCTTAAAATAATCTCAAGTCATTTGCGGATTAGATTGAAGACCAATACTAACGTGTGAGAAGCTAAAATTTTATTTTGGGTCAATGTGATTTGTGTGGGGATGTTGTTTCTGTAAATATTTTTTTATGGAAGAGCTACTAAATTTTCAATCGTAGGAAATACTAAAGGAAATATATCGAAGCTAGAAAACAATATATATAATGGAAATACTTACCTATATTCAAATAAATGCAAATTCCTTTTATTCCTTCAGTTGTCTTTGAGAAACCACTAGCGAGATGAGTTGATTGCCAGAAATTTTGGAGGAGAGGGTATCGATATACTCCTTACGGTTTGAATCGTCGAGCTTAGAGATATCTTGTTTCCAAATTGTTGAAAATATGGAAGAAACAATAACAGAAGGATGATTCCCCCACAACATAGAGAAAGAAAATAAACGTGAAAAATAAACAGTCAAACAAAGACATCGTATTACACAGGAGCGCAATGAAATTTAGTTTTCTATTCAACTCTTAAAAAACCTATGAAATTACATAGTTTTAATACAAATGGATGAAGCCTAAAAACCTAATACAATTCAATTTTGGATGCATGTTTAACGACCAGTCGTCCTTCTGTTGTCAAAAAATGCATTTCTTCATTAAAATGGAAAACAGACTGTATTTCAGTTTATACACGAAACAACGTACAAACGTGTTCAAAACACAAAAGCCTGGACCTGAAGTTTTATCGGTTTCGACTTTGAAATCATGTCGCATCCACGCCCATACCACATTTTGGAGATATTAAACTTTAACTCACGACGCTTTATGGGAAACTCAAAACATATGCGATTGTGATGTCCGATGGCACGATCGCATCACATTGCAAAATAAATAACTTGTGGGAGGCGGAAGGTAAGGTTAAAACTTGGCGTTTGCAAACTTGCGGGCGACAGAAAAGGTAAACGACAAAATATGCAAAGTGCGGTAATGCGGGCAACTTAACTAGAAAATGTAAAACGTTGCGATTACGATGTGAGGTGGCATGATCGAATCACATGTTAAATAAAATATGTTACGGGCGACTAAGCAGAAAGTATAAAGGATTGTGATTGTGATGTGCGATGCGATATCACATCGCAACATCGTACGGTTCATAGTAGGGGCTTTAACGGTAAGAGATATAATCTGCGAAGTGTGGGCAGTGACGCGGTAAGGTGCGGTAAGTGAAATGAATGAAATACAAAGGAAATAAGTGGAAATCAAAGGTTTGTGGCGTATGGAAAATGCGGTAAGGTTTAAGGTGGGTCTCGTCGATATGGCATTAGCGGGGATTTAATTACGGCTTAATGTGTTAAGGGGTAAGGTAAGGAATTTGTGATGCAGGTTTTTTTTAAATGAAAAAGGTAGGTGAACTTTGGTGGGTAAATAAATATAGGGAATGGTCGGGTACTCTATTTTTGATCTTTTGTGTTAAACCACCTCCACTTTGAAATCTATTCTGTGTCCTTCCCGCAATCAAAAATTGATGAAGCGTGGGTTGCTGCCACTGTCTTATTCATGGTGATGGTTGTGAATTAGTTCCAACACTCCACCTTAATCACAAATTCTGCCATTAGTCATTCCCAGACACTGTATGATATAAACAAAATTCCTCTGTCCTAATGGCTTTGTGAGGATATCAGCAAATTGTTCCTTTGTCCTGCAATGTTGCAAAACAATCTCACCATTGTTAACTAATTCTCTTATAAAATGATATTTGGCATCTATGTGCTTTGTTCTCTTGTGGAAAACAAAATTATTTGATAATGAAATTGTTGAGCTATTCTCACAATAAATTGTGGTTCCTTTGTCTTGCTCATGACACAAATCTCTCAGCATTCTTCTCTTGCATACTTCTTAGCATGCTTCTGTTGTTGTTGCCACATATGCAACTTTTGCTGTTGATAATGAAACTATTGGTTGCTTCTTGGAAGCCCATGAAGTGGCTGCTGATCCCAAATGAAACACATACCCTGATGTGCTCTTTATATCATCTACATTTCCAGCCCAACCACTGTCAGTCTAACCAATCAGCTTAAAATTATCATTTGAGGAGTATAGAACACCATACTCCTTTGTTCCATTCACATACCTCAATATTGTCTTGGCTGCCTGCCAATGTGTCTCCTTTGGTGTCTCCATGAATCTGGAAATTAAACTTACAAAATCCATAATATCGGGCCTAGTTGCATTCATATACATTAGACTTCCAACTATGCTCTTATACAATGTCGGATCGACAGTCTTGCTACAATATTCTTTGCTTAACTTCAACCCCATGACAGTTGGAGTGGTTGCTTCTTTGATGTTCTGCATGTTAAACCTCTTTAAAATTTCAGAAACATATTTTTATTAGGAAATAAAAATTCCCTTTTCATTTTTCTTTACTTCTATTACCAAAAAATATCTCAATAAACCTAAGTCAGTCATTTCAAATTCACTCTTCATGACTGCTTTAAAATCAACAATGAGATAACTTCATTTCCTGTGAAAATTAAATCATCTACATATAAAACAACAATAAGAATTTTACTGTAATTTTCTTTAATGTAGAGTTCGGTTTCACCATCACACTTTCCAAACCCGTTATCCATCAGGTAAGCATCAATCTTTTTGTACCATACCCTTAGTGCTTGCTTCAACCCATAAAGAGTTTTCTTCAACTTACATACTTTGTGTTCTTGGCCTTCTATATCCTAGCCAGGAGGTTGTTCAACATATACCTCTTCTTTCAATAGTCCATTCAAGAATGTTGACTTTATATCCATTTGATAGACTTTCCACTTTTTCTATGCTGCTATAGACAACACTGTCCAAACTGTCTCCATCCTTGCAACTAGTGCAAAGGTTTCTTCATAGTCTCTTCATTGTTGCTACTTGTAGCCTTTGACAAAAAGTCTTTCTTTGTGTCTTTCTATTTTTCCTTCACTCTTGCTTTTGGTCTTATAGACCCATTTTACTCCAATGACTTCTTTACCTTGTGGGAGGTATACTAACTCCCATGTATCATTATTTTCTATTGCTCCAATCTCTTCATTCATTGCTTTAATCCATTTTTATTATTTTACTGCATCGTCAAAATGGATTGGATCATCAACATGAAAACACAAAGAAAATAAAGAATTCAGACCAGTATTACTATTTACTTCTTATTTCTCATAAATTTCACTCAAATTTATGAATCTTGGTCTTCTTGGTGTGCTTGGAGTTCCACTTGAACTCGAGGGAGTTGCTGATCCCTGTGGTGTGCTTGGAGATGCACTTCCTTGATTTTTCACTGCTGCTCTATTGCTTGCTTGTGGTGTGCTATGTTGAGCTTGTGTAGGTGGAGGAGGAGCCACCGTTGAGGAATTATTTTCTGCAATCAATTCCTCTTTATCCTCATGTGAAATACATGTCTTCACATTCACTGTCTTCTCTAAACTTCCATCCCAAGCTTCTTCTTCAATGAACTGAACATCTCTGTCGATTATAAATTTCTTGGTTGATGGATTATAGAGCTTGCAGGGCTTGGATTCATAACTGTATCCAACAAATATGCACTTCTCCCCCTTTCTGTCCAACTTCTTCCTTAATTGATCTGGGATATGTGCATATGCCACACATCCAAATAGTCTCATGTGAGTGACAAACTGCTTTGCTCCACTCCATGCTTCTTCCGGAACTCTGTTGATAATAGCTTTAGTTGGACATCTATTTAAAATATATGCTACACAATTGACAGCTTCTGTCCAATACTCATTTTGCAAATGCTTTGCCTTTAACAAACTTCTTACCATGTCCATGATGGTTATATTCTTTCTTTCTACTACACCATTTTGCTGCGGTGTATACTTTGTGGTAAATTGTTTGTGTATCCCATGCTCTCTGCAGAAAAATAGGAAGTATTTGGAGATATACTCTCCTCCATTGTCAGTTCTCAACACTTTTATGTAGTTTCCAATTTTATTCTCAATAAGAGCTTTGAAGTGGTATAACTGTTCAAACACTACACTTTTCTATTTTAGAAAATAAACCCATGTCTTCCTTGTGTAATCATCTATAAATATCAAAAAATAATGATTATCAGCTAAAGATGGCGTTTGCATTGGTCCACACAAATCTGAGTGGAAAATCTCTAAGGGTGCCTTTTCTCTTACACACTTTCCTGCTGGAAATGATTCTCTGTGTTATTTGCCCAAGATGTAGCCTTCACATAGGCTGACTAGTTTCTCTATGAGTGGTAATCCCTTTACCATCCCTTTTCTATGCAACAAGTTCAAACCTCCGAAATTGAGATGTCCAAATCTCCAATGCCATAACCAGTTTTCATACTTCAATTCTTCTTGAAAGACATCCTGTGTGACTGCTGCTACAACACCTCCTTCCTTTAACTCTGTTCTAATGTTGAGAGGAAACATCTTATTGCTTGTCATATGAACTTCTGCAATGACCCTTTTACTTGGAGGTATATCCATGATTGTGCATACATCATTCTTAAAAAACACATTGTAGCCCTTATTCACGAGCTATCCAATGCTTAGAAGGTTACATTTCAGGCCAGGTACATAATAGACATCTGGCACAAACTTCTTCTCTCCCTTCTTTGTCAGTATTCTTACTCTTCCTTCCCCCATGACAGAGACTTTACTATCAATCCCCATTGTCACTTCAGATTTTATACTCTCATATAGATTGGAAAATGTTGCTATGTTTCCAGTCATATGGTTACTACAACCTGAATCTAAGAACCATACATCTTCTTGTCTTTCTTATGCTACATTACAAGTTAAAATCACATTTCCTTGGTTCTTACTTTCTCTTGTAAAATTTACATTTGGTTTATTACACATGTCATTTTGTTTCTTTCTACATTCATTAGAATAATGCTCATACTTTTTACAATAATGACATTGGACTTGAGATTTGTCATACCTTTGTCCTTGTGCTTGATTTTGGCTTAAGCCTTCGCTTGAATTTTGGTAGCTACCCCTTCCACTTGTGCTTGCAGGGCTTCTTCTTCCACCTATGTGTCGGCTTCTTTCTCTTCCTTGATAGTTTGATCTTCCTCGACCTCTACCTTGACCAAAAGACATTTGTGTCTTGAATGCATGCTCCAATGAAGAGTTTGTTGCTCTTTTTAGCCTATGTTCATGAGACATTAGTGATCTACGAAGCTCATCCACTAAAAATTGTGATAGATCCTTTGTCTCTTCTATGGCCACTACTATGGCATCAAACCTTGATGGTAGACTTCTTAAGATTTTCTCCACTATTCTCCTTTCTTAAAGTGTCTCTCCATGAGACCTTATCTGGGTAACCAACCCAACCGCATGTGTGAAGAATGAGTCTATATTATCAGACTCTTTTATACAAAGAGTTTCAAAATCTCTTCTCAGCATTGGAAGTTTTGTTGTCTTCACCTTTTCCATGCCTTTATAGGTAGTATGGAGGGTATCCCATGCCTCCTTAGACTTTGTTTCTGTTGCAATCCATGGAAAACTACTCTCATGTACTGCTTGATATATATAGAAAAGGGCTTTGGAGTCCTTCTTCCTATTTTCTCTCAACAAATATCTTTGTGCTTGTGTCAAAACTTTAAGTGATGCTACATCTGTTGGTTCTGGAAAACCATTTTCCACCAGCTCCCATATATCTTATGAAGCAAATAGGGCCCTCATTGTAATGGCCCAATAATCATATTTTTTACCATTGAAGTGTGGTAATTGTGGATTTGTGAGGCTTGCGCCTACTGTTGCCATTCTGACTGTGTAAACCAAAAATCTCCTTGACTGTGTAAAACAAAATCCTTCTCACTGCTGGAGAAATCCACTTCTCAAACCAATATTACAACTTCTTCAGTAAAGAGCGAGCTCGTGCTTCTTTCACTAAGAGCCTAGACCTGCTCCGATACCATGTTGAAAATATGGAACAAACAATAACATAGGGATGCTTCCCCCACAACACAAAGAATGCAAATAAATACGAAAAATAAACAGTCAAACACAGAGAATGTATTACACAAGAGCGGAAAGAAATTCAGTTTTCTATTCAACTCTTTAAAGACCTATGAAATTACATAGTTTTAATACAAATGGCCGAAGCCTAAAAACCTAATACAATTCAATGTTGGATGGACGTTTAACCACCAGTTGACCTTTTGCTGTCAAAAGACCCGTTTCTTCATTAAAACAACACGCAAACCATATTTTAGTTTATACACGAAACAGAGTACAAATGCGTTCAAAACAGAAAAGCCCAGACCTGAAGTTTTATCAATTCCGACTTTGAAATCATGTCACATCTGTGCCCTTATCGCATTTCAATGATATTAAACTTTAACTCGCGGCACTTTACGAGAAACTTAAAAATCGCAAAATAAATAACTTGCGGACGATAGAAGGTATGGTCAAAAACTTGCGATTACGAACTTGCGGGTGATAGAAAAGGTTAACGGTGAAATATGCGAAGTGTAGTAATGTGGGCGGCTTAACTGTAAAACGTAAAACGTTGTGATTGTGATGTGACGTGGCACGATCGCATTGCATGGTAAATAACATATGTTGTGGGTGGCTAAGCGAAAAGTGTAAAGATTTCGATTGCGATGTGCAATGCGATATTGCATCGCAACATTGCACAGTTCATAGAGGGGGCTTTAATGGTAAGAGATATAATCTGCGAAGTGCAAGCAGCGACGCGATAAGGTGTAGTAAGTGCGGTGAACAGAATACAAAGGGAATAAGCAGAAATCAAAGGTTTGTGCCGTATGGAAAATGTGGTAAGGTTTAACGTGGGTCTCGCCGATATCGCATCAGCGGGGATTTAACTTACGACTTAATGTGTTAAGGGGTAAGGTAAGGGATTTGCGATGCGGGTTGTTTTTAAATTGAAAAGGTAAGTGAACTACGGTGGGTAAAGAAATAAATGCAGAGAATGGATGAGCGCTTTGTTTTTTATCTTTTGCATGAAAACGCCTCCAATTTGAAATTTGGACTATGTTCTTCCTGCAATCAAAAATTGATGAAGCATGGGCTGCTGTCACTGTCTTATTCATGACCATGGTTGAGAGTTAATTCTAACACAAATATAAATATCAACATGAGTTAGACGCTGGAAGAAGCCTAATTTGAGTCGAACGCCCTTCGCCCTCGTCGAGTTGGCAACTTGCCACCTGCAGGCTGAGTAATAGAGTTTTAATATTTCATAATTGTTTTAATATTTCATAAATGGCAAACTACAGTCTAATCTCCCCAAAGCGTAATCAAAGAAATAAAAAGAATATGTTGCGGCCAATATCTTTTAAGTAATCTGTTTGGATCAGAAAATCTGGTGTAGATTATAATTGAAAACCTGCAATGACATTTTTATTGTTCTACATAGGACAAGAACATGACTAGATGACTTACCCGACTCTTTACTTTTAGTTTGAGATAGGGTATAATGACGTTTTCCTAAAATAGTAAACCTTCAAAAATATATTTTACAGATTTCTAAACACATCATGAAAGAGGGGCATATAAAAAAATGTAAGATGGGCATATAAAAAAATTTAAACATACTCGTCAAATTCCAACCCTGTCTTAGGTAACTGAATGATTGTGATATTGTGCCAGCACGTCTGTCGGACACTTTAATTGCATCTTCCTTTGCCCGATATTAGGCGACAGTGTGACGTATGATGTTCTTTTGATCCCTGAATTTGGGCAAATCAGCTGAAATTTCTACAATTTCAATAAAACACTTCACTGTCCTGTAAAATTTCAAGCTGTATTTGACGGTAAATCACTCTGTCATGAACAATTTGCTCGTCATATTCCATCCTGACAGCCACAGCTGGAAAAAGTTGACAGATGCCCGATTTCGAAATACTGTTGTTTGTTACCCGACTATCATATCGTCAAATCACTCTGTCATGAACAATTTGCCAGTAATATTCCATCCCTGACCGCCACGGCTGGAAAAAGTTGACAGATGCCCGATTTCGAAATACTGTTGTTTGTTAGCCGACTATCATATCGTCAAATCACTCTGTCATGAACAATTTGCCCGTAATATTCCATCCCTGACCGCCACCGCTGGAAAAAGTTGACAGATGCCCGATTTCGAAATACTGTTGTTTGTTAGCCGACATCATATCATCACTGCAATTGCAAGAATTGGAGTTTGTGTACTGCGCTGGGTGGACAATATGAGTCGATCCGTGGGCGGATATAAATTATAATAACTGCGGGGAGGGATGCTCCGCCAAAATAAAAGTTGTTTGTCAAGTGGGTGGTCACTGGTGTGGTGTGATGTTTTCTGTAACGTGATTATCTGTCTTATTCCTCGGAATAGTATGTAAGTACCACATTGATACAATGCATTACATAAAAATATATAAAAACAATTAATTATGTGGCTGGCTTCCTCGCTTGTGGACAAAATAAACAAAACAATGATAAGGATGCGCTTGTCTTCCTCTCTTGTAAACAAAACAGTCATAGGGATGCGTATGGAAAGATGATGAATCCCATCGCTTACACGAGTAACATTCCAACTGGATACGGCAATGGAAGTCTGCTGAACTTAAGTTCAGATTTGGGAATATTCTAATATTTTGAGATATTCTCCTAATCTATCATTTGCATCCTTGTATCACAGCAATAATACGTTAATGGTGCCAGAATTATAGGAGAGAAACCATATCACACCAATAATAACTGAAGGTAAAAAGAGCACGAATTAAAGTAGAGAGACCGAAAGAAGTAGAGATATTAGAAAAGAACCTCGAGGAAAAACAAAAAACCTTGGGCAGTTCATTTCTCCAAAGTTGTTTGAGCTCTTCACTTGACGCAAGAACAATTAGTCACACATTTAGGTTTACGAGAGTTCATTTTCTCCGATCATTGTTTTTTGGATGTGTATCTCTAAGTCTAAATCATAGACTATAAAAGCCGAAGTTTATAAGAATGTTATCGTTTTTCAATATTTTAATTAATTTCATTTTTTTGGATTTTTTTCTCTTTTATTATTTGTAATCATATTTAGATCTATTAACTTCTCTCCCAAAAAGAGTGAGAGAGCATTAAAATAATATCGTATTTTGAATTCTATATTTTAAACCATAAATGTATTTTAAACCGTAGAACTTAAGATCACAAGAATGTTAGTGTTTTTCAATATTTATTTCTAGAATCTTTTTTTTTTTTTTTAAGTAAGCCTTTTTATTATATATATATATATAGTTAATTAATCTATTAATCAATTGAATAAATCAATCAAATATTTTAATAATAAAATGAAACTAGCCGTTATTAATTTATTAAAATATAATAGATATTTAAAAATATATAAATAAATACATTTTAAAAGCTAAACTAGTCGTTTTTCTAAGGGCTAGTTTAGCCATCTCTACATCTATTTAAATCTTAAAGTCCTAATGATGAATCACACTGGTTGGTTCAAAAAAGGTCGACAATGTTCCATTGCATGTGATTATTACCAAAAGATATTTTACAAATTTAATCTCTACTTGTTTATAAAGTTGTAATTTACTTATAATAAATAATTTTTTTTTTTTAAAAATATATTCTCAACAATTAGTACCATATATGAGTATTGGTTTATCCTAGTAAAATGTAGATATGGATTTAACTATTTTTTTTTCTCAATCCTAATTCTAACTCTAGTTTTTCTTTGGAATCCATGTATTTAATGTGGTTTTTTATTTCAATCTCAATTCTAGTTTGTCCTAGCTTTGTTTTCTCAATCTTAATTCTAGTTTGTCCTTCAAATCTTGTGCTACTTTGATATCTCCATGAATTGGATGTTTTGCTTTTGAACTATATAGGAGAAGCTTAGGTTGGGGACAATACCCAAGATATTTTATTTCCCCATAAGGTTACTTCCATCCTCAAACCGCTCCCTATCATATTTGAGCTCAAGACATAATAAAAACTTAAGGCCATACAAATCATCTAGTTTATATTTTATGGGAGTAAGATTGATTCTATCACTCCTCAATTAATCACTAGTTTCAGAACACCACAAATTAAAATGTTAAGCATGTCAAATACACATGAAATTTTGTAAAAATAGCACATCCATATAAATTAAATTTCTATTAAATGTCGGTAGCCATAAGAAAATTTCCCTCATGACACATCTCACATCATAGAATATTTAAAAAAAATATATTACTTTTTATTTCACTTATTATTATTATTACTAGCCCTTTGAGTTATCTCAATTTCTCAAGTCTTGTTTCTAAAGCACCTAGGTAGTGATTGTTTCTAAAGCACCTAGGTAATGGGTGGTCACTGTGTCAAATCTCCTCAACACTCTCAAGGTTGGGATTTACTAACGAGTCTGCTGAAAATGATCCCTTTAAGTGGATTTGCCCATACTTAGAAAAAAAACACTTTTTATTATTATTATTAATTATAAAAAGAATTAATATATAACTTAAATATATATACATTTAAATTTGCAACAAGATTTCTAAGAATGGATACATGGATATCTTTCATTGCAAAATAAAGACACCATGCTCATATCACCATCTATACCTTCTCCTTGTCACTATACCTCCTCTTTCACTATGTTCACTTCATAAATTAAAAAGAGCTTATTAATGCATCATAATGGACATGTTGTTCAAAATGTTGTTCAATTCTCGGCAATAGCCACGAAAGTCCTAAAAGTGAAACG